>JAPDSC010010119.1:133473-192700 GCA_026290005.1 Latrodectus geometricus | reverse complement strand
ATTAAAGTTTCAGAAAGAAGAACCTTGATATTTTTCAGTATCTAGATTACTAAACATTCTTAAATTTGCCAACAAGTGTTCATTCGGTTTAGAAATAAAAAAAAAGATCAGTCAAATAAATTTATTTTCAAGAAATTAACACAGATACATTTATGGATTTAACATCGAGAGCAGTTCCAGTACAGGGCCATTAATCCATGCCCTTTGCACGGTGTAAAAAGTAAATTTCGAATGAATTAGAAAATTTTTGGGAAAAACTCTTACAATATGCTAAATTTGTGATTTGAGTATTAGAGAAATATAAATATTCTATTACTCCTTAGATTCATAATGGTTAAATAATCCAAAATATCAGCAGGAATGAATTTCAATCTGGGTTCACAACCCAGCCTTTTTTGAGTAGAGGACTTTTTGTATGGTTATAAAATCGCTCTCAATTATCAATATAAAATCTGAATATCAGATAAAATTACGTTTCCAACGAAATGAATAAATACAAGTAATGTATATATTTCATGTCACGTACTTCAATAAATTATAATATTTATTGTTATTATTGTAGAATAACAAAGGAAATCATCTGTTACTTGCTCTAATTAAGGCAAAATTTAAAAAACAGATTTCTTTAATAAACTCTGTTAAATTTACTAAAACTAAAAAATCGAATGGAAAATTTTAAACATTTCAATTTTAAATCTCTCTGAATAAATTATTCATAGATGGTCGCCTTTCACGTGAAAGGAAAATAGCAATGAAAAGACCCAATAGTGAAGTAAAAAATGGAAGATTAAAAGCGCCCAAATTATAGAACAAAAATAATGAATTAAAATATATCAGTTTGTGTTATGATTTACTCGGAATCACGTAAATGTGTTTAATAGCAGGAAAACAATCTTAGGTTTACCTCGAACATCAAAAGATCAACAGTTATTAAAAATGTAAATATTACCGCAAAAGCAAAAAAAATGTTGTCCTTATATTGTCCATTTTGGACCAATAATGGCGCAAATTTTTTCCCAACACAGAGCATGCCAAAATAAGCCAATATTGATCTTATAATGGCAGGCAAGTGACTTCCAATCTCTTGGGTGTGCCAAAATGCATTAATATAGAAAGTCACACATTTGTAATTGATTATAACAGAAGTTCGTCAGAACTTAAAAGAAAAGGAACATGTTTGACAAACGAGAATTGTTTTATATATAACATTCAATAAGGGCTTAATATTTGACAATAGTTATTAGAAAAATTTACGTCTGTAGTTGTAATTAAAAATTATCAGATTATAAACTGAAATGTCTGAAAAATGAAAACATTGGTACTGTAAGTTTCCAGAAACACGCAAAAATGTCAACACGGAATGACATGAATTAAACTAATATTTGAATGTATTCCGCAATAGCAGCGAGTCTCCCCATTCTCGTAATACAATCTTTATTTGCATAGGGTTAAAAATCAATAGAGATTTCTTTTCATATAATGTGGTGCAAGGTAAAAAATAAACTTAATTTTATATATCAGAATTTTTGCAGATAGTGTTATCCTGTAAATAGAAGTGTTTCACAAATCAGTTGGTAGCGAATTTGCATGTATATTATGTCCTAATGAGTAATTAAAAATAGTTCACAAACATCAAGTTACAACAAGAAGTTTAACAGCAATTTTTGTGAAATAATATTTTAAGTCAACTGTATACACTGTATACCAATAAGTATTTGGACACCTATGCAAATGACGATGTCACTGTCCTGAGGTAGGTTACGGCCTCCGCCGATATATACATCATCGGCATTAGTCGCATGCAAGATGCAGCACACCTCGGAGCTCTCTGATTTCGATCGAGAAAGATATAATTATCGGGTATCACAAATGTGACCGATCTTAGGGACATATCTAACGATCTGAAATACCCAAAATCAACAGAGGCCTATGTAATTAAGAAGTGGAAGATGAGTGGTGATTGTCGGAATGTGCCCCGAGTCGGCAGACCAACGAAATTGGGAGATAGAGACCGACGAGTGCTGTCCAGAGAAATTCTGAAGAATAGCACTCAACCGATAGCCCTCATCCGCGAGGAGTTTCTACAGGCATCCGGGAGTATTGTTTCAATGAATACCATCCGTAAGGAAGCACATCTGTTTGGTTTTCACGGTCGCGCTGCTGCCCATAAGCCTTTATCACAAAGTCCAACCGTGCTGCTCAGTTAATGTGGAGTAAAGCACATCGAAATTGAACCGTAGATCAGAGGAAACAGTTCCTTGGAGCAACGAATCATAGTTCACCCTTTACAGTTTGGATGGCAGGGTCTGGCATCTGCCTGGAGAACGTCTCCTGCCAGAATGCATTGTGCCAACAATCAAGTTCGGTGGAGGTGGAATTATGGTCTGCGGGTGTTTCTTTTGGTATGGACTGGGACTCTTGGTCCCCATTCATGGTAAGCTCAACGTCGATGCCGACTGCACCATTTTGGATGTCAATGTGCTCTCTATGTTGTGTCAGTTTTACGGGTTAAACCCCAATTACTTCCAGGACGATAATGCCAGTTGTCATGTTTTGAGGTTAACCAAGGTTTGGTATGGTGCCAATGGAGTTCCATCGAATGGACTGGCCTGCCCAGAGCCTAGGCCTGAACCCTATCGAGAACCTCTGGGATGAGTTTGATCACCGATTAATGGGTGCACTACCCGTCCAAATCGGTGGTGGAACTTGCATGTCTACTCAAGTCAAGTGGAAGATAATACCACTAGCTATAATACAAAGATTTGTAGAAAGTATGCCCTGAAGGGTTCACGCTATAATTGCCTCTAGTGGAGGCTATAACAACTTTTGATTTTGAATAAAGTTAGTTTTTCTTTTTTATCACAGGTGTCCAAATTCTTATTGGTAAAAAGTGTATATGTATATTGACCAAAATGATCTATAAAGGATTCGCACAGCTGCCGTATAATCCATCATGCGAGTTTTTAAATTTGGTAATTATTTTTGGCGTGTTTCCTTGTTTATCCGGCAATTTGGATTTTTATTACGTCATAGAGATCAAGAATAATAAGAATTATGAAGAAAATTCTATTTCGACTACCCTAGGAAATTTTCAATGAAATCACGAGGAAATTTTCCATTTTATTCCATTTTTGGATTTTATTAAGAATTCTTGCGGGTACAGTTCGTCTGAAATTTTTTAATATGTTCTATAGATTTCTCGACTTTTTGGGTAAATTCTAGGTTGTATTGTTCTTTTTTCATCATTTTAAATAATTTTTTTGATTATGTAATAATTATTTAAAGTTTGTGTTTAAATTTGTGTTGACATCCTTTCTTTAGTCTGTGTATTGCATTTTTATTATTTATGTTATTATAAAATAAAACTCTTTTTTGAACATTTGAAAAATAATGTTTTTATATTTTTTTAACATTATTTAGATTACATTAAATTGTATTTTATATATATTTTTTGGAATATTTATACGTTTACATTGGAAGTTATGTTAGAATTCATATTAACATTTTCGAAATTATTGTTTCCGTATTTTTTTCTTTGTATTTACATTTACAAAATTAATGTTCATATGCTTTCTTTCTTAAAATCCTAATAATTCAAAAATACATATTTCCGTTTTTTATTTATCAGGTTTAGAGTTATTATTTAGATGCATAAGATTTTTTTGCTTTTGCATTAATACTTACATTTTTAATATCTGTTGATCTTTTGATGTTCGAGGTGAACCTAAGATTGTTTTCCTGCTATTAAACACATTTACGTGATTCCGAGTAAATCATGACACAAACTGATATATTTTAATTCATTATTTTTGTTCTATAATTTGGGCGCTTTTAATCTTCCATTTTTTACTTCACTATTGGGTCTTTTCATTGCTATTTTCCTTTTACGTGAAAGGCGACCATCTATGAATAATTTATTCAGAGAGATTTAAAATTGAAATGCTTAGAAAATGTTCCAAAAATATTGAATTTAATTTCACTACTAAAAACCTGAGTTCTTATTCAAATGTGCTGATAAAGTCCCTTAATACCAGGGCCGACGCATGATTTTCCAGTTCAAAACGTGGCTACCGTTAATGTATCTGCATGGAGTTCTTCGCTGATTGCCTAGTGAAAGTCAGGAATTTATTAGCAAAATTTTCAGAAACTTTTCTACCTAATGTTAGGCTTAAGTCATGAAATTATTTCTGAGGCATTAAACAAGGAAAATAGGTACTTAGGAATAGAAAATAGGAATATTTTAGTCCCAAAGCAGCCAATTTCATTTAATATTAATCTCACACACACAATATAATTAATTATTCAAATAAAACATGTTAGTATCTTTCCTTGTTATTGCTTTCTTTTGTTATATCTAGGCGAGTTTCTCGTAACGCCAATATGCAGGTACCTAAAAAATGATAGTCACAGCCAATATCTACCGAAATTGTTATACAATTTAGTCAATGTAGTTGAAATAGAAAATAATCAGATGTTGAATTACACGTACACATTAAATCGTAAATAACTTTTAATAAAAGAAATATTGCATAGTTTTAAATTGTAAAACAAATAATAAATTTACGTTTCTTGTTCAAGAACGCGGTGGCCTGGTTGGTTAGGGCGTCGTTATCAAAAGTTGGTGAGTTCGAATCTTGGTTTAGCCGAAGATCCGTCGTGTCCACTATTGGTGACTGGGGCACGTAAAATATGACAGGTCGCACGCAATGTACTCCATATGCCGATTACAAATTAATACCTCTGGGGGTGGTTGGAGCCAGGCTTTGGGTCTTCACTGGTTTCAATCTATAAATTGGAAAATTTAGATGGTGCTGCCATCTATGAGCCAAAAATCGTACTTCTATCTCTGTATGAGGGTGCTTTATTCAAAAACGGAAGACGCTCTTTCTCTAACTTCATTCGCCTAGTCTCTGACGGTGGGGCTTGGCACTGGCAAGTGTCCTCAAAAACAACGTTTCTTGTAAGTTAATTTTAAGTAGGTAATTTTTTTTTTAAATAACAAAATCTGAAAAATATTGTCTGTGCGAAAAAATGGGTTGCCAGAAAATATAATTTATCGCCAAATAGGGAACAATTGCGCCAAGGGTGACCATACAATAAATCTGATCCAAATATTCAATTTCAAAATTTTACGTATAATTAAATACATCAAAAATTAGTATTTACTTTCTTCTTTCGATTAATTTCACTAAAAATTTTAAAGGTTTGCAAAATTGATTTTTTTCAAACGATTTGTTTTAAAAATAAATGAAAAATTCCAGGAATTATTCTCAGATTTTGAGGAGTGAAGTCAAAATTCCTGGAATTTACTGATAAAAAAGCTATCACATTGCAAACACTTTCAAGTACAAATCCTCATTAAGAATTTAAAAATTTTGATTTAATGCATCTGAAACAAATTGAACCATCAGAAAATAAAAAAATCAACAAATAATTTCTGTCCTTATTTGCTAATAAGGACAGTGGTGGGCAAACTTTTTAATTGGGGGCCACAAATTTAAGAAATTCTAGAGGAGGGCCAGAATTATAGAAAAAATGCATTTTGTGTTAAAGCTTTTAATCATAATATTATAAAAACATTGCAGCATTACACGCAAATATGTTACAAAAATTACTTTTTACCTTAAATAATAGTTATTTTAACTTTTATTCGAAAAGGCCCTGACATGTCAGACTGAAAAGCTTAAGATAAAATGATTTTTCCTATCATTTTTTTAAAATTCAGAGCATTATATTATGATAATAAGATTTACTTATGATTGGCTATTCAATTAAAACAAGTAAATTATACTGTAAATTTTTTATTTGATATAAAGCTACTTATCCGTACACTAGTAGTACTAGTAGTAGGTACTCTAGCAACTGAATACATTTCAAAGATAATAAATAATATTATTATGCTGTAAATGAAAAAAAAATATATTGGAAAATTTCCAAAAACACACAGAATGAATGAAGAAAGCAGAAATACAAAATTCATCTCTCATTGATCACAACAGAGGCTTCCAGACCAACCTCAAAGCTTTCCTCTCTATCTGTCATAAAGACCACAGTCAGCAAAATCTTTTCAATCATAGATATAAAAACGGCAAGTTTCTAAAATTTCTAATTCAGTGAGATACTAAACTAATTGGAAGGAGCAGTTTCAGGAGAGTAGTAATTAGTTTTTGGAATCAATAATTAACTCACAAGTGCTACCATAAAAAAATTTTTTATTCGTAATACATAAATAAATGTCAACAATTTTTAAAATTATAAATTAATTCCTAGAAGAATCTACCATTAATATGAAAGATAAAAAAAAGTGGAACAATATTTTTCCTGATTAATAGAATTCTGAAACATTTTGTTATTTATTCTTGACATTTTTATGTACAAAAAAATTAGAAAAAATTCTAACATAAAAAAAATAAATATATCATCTTTAAACTCTAAAAAAGTAATTTTATGTTAATAAAATTTATAAAACTTTTATTTATTTATTTATTTATTTACTTTTTTTTTTTTTTTACTAATCAGTGAGATTTAGATTATTCAGATTATATAAAAAAAATTTACACACAATTTTTCTCATTGACAAAAACATTTTTATTATTCATTTTAATATATATTTATGTATATATATACACAATTCATAAAATTACTAATACACATTCAAAAATTACACTTACCAGAAAGAAGTAACAACTATGTGTGTAGCATAAATCTGACAAATTAGTCAGGCGACTAATTAATTTGCACTCAAAGTGTGCATTTACATAAATTTTGGCATTTGTATTGTTTGCATAATTTTAACATAAAAATATAAAAAACAAATAATAGTTTCAGAATTTTATTTGTATTAACAAATATTCTTAAGAGTGGTGCAAAACCTACTATAAACCCAGAGTTCTAAATTACACTACTATACAATCTGCTTTGCACACTTATTTTAATAGAAAGATTTTTCATGGAATATTTTATTTCATTGAACTTGTGATTTAGTAATTAATATTTTAAATTTTCAGATTTGATTCATTTATACTAAATACAATTTGCTTCTTTAATTCTAAATTTTTTTTAATCTTGACAGAGATGAATTTATAATTAACAATGTTTATATAATCATTTTTTTACATTATTTATGTAAATCATTATACTTAAATAACTCAACAAATCATTTAAATAATCTTTGCAACTCATCCTAATGAGGTATTTGAATTAACAAGCTTCATCAATTTTAAATATCATTCTCTGCATCCACACAAGGGAAACTTCCAATTTTTCTTCTTAATTCTTTTTAACAATTCTTAATTGTTAAAATTTCTTGTTAGTTAAAAATATATAATTAAATCATAAGACAACATTAAGAACAGAACTATTTAATAAATAATTGCGAACGATTGTGAAATAAACTTATTTTGAACAGCCAAAAAATTATTCCAACAAATACTTAATTTAAAAGCTAAATACTTTGCTTACATATCATTATCATAAATTATTAATATTTATGGTAATAATATATAAAGAAAATGTTTTGTCATTACCTTAAAAAATCATTACCATAAGAATTAATAGCTACATTAAATGCTTTTAATAATGATGTATTCTTAAAATTATTTTGATAGATAAATGAAGCTCAGTTGAGGTTACCAGTTCATTTGAATTTTATTTCAGTAAGGAACCATACCATATTGGGCTATAGTTAAACTATATTTTAATATTTAACTTGATTTTTGCAATGTGATCTAAGTACCACGAATAATACAAACATGACAACTTTAAGTACATTGATTCACTAGATCAAAAATTTAGGTTATGATAAAATCATGGCAGGAGGTAAATAGTCGTAATTTCCTGAGATTTATTTATAGTAAAACAAATTAATACAAAAATACAAAGAGGAAAAAAATAAGACTAAACAATTGCAATTTAAAAAACGCATGCCACAGGGGAAAAAATACTGCTGTAAATAATGTCTGTACTGTTGTTAAACTCGTAATTGGGGAAAACAAACAAAATGTAAATTTTTTAAATATACGCCAAAGGAAAAATATTGTTGAAAATAATTTTTAAGACATTTCCATGCAATAAGTGAAATTTACACCACATGAAAAAAATAATGCAAATACTGTTCTTTAAATTGAAACTATTTTTCTTTTTTTTACTTCACTAATATTTTAGCTTATAAGCATAAGCAAAATTATTTAACTACCATTGATAAAGAGGCTCCATTTAAGCTATCACAATTATAATTTACATTTAATAAAAAAAATACTTTCTAACAGAAACTAATGATTCAACTTAGTAAATTCATGTACTAAAATAAAACTCAAAAATTTTTACATAATAGTGAAAATAACAAATTATCTTTTTTGTAACAAAATCAAGCCTTTTTCATTGATGCTCGAAGACTTTAAATATCAAAATGAAAAGCAAACAATTCCTTTTTTTAAATAATCGCCTTTTAAAATATAATAATTTTTTTTAACACTGATGTTTAGCTTTACATTCTAATAACTATTTTTATAATTTATATAGTGTAATCCTGTGTTTAATATTTATTCACATTGAGCAGTTTTCATATATATCAGTTGCATTCCATGCACCATAAGATAACATTTCATTTCAAATTTTTAATTTTTCCTTACCGTCAAAAGAAAGTTATTATTTGAAAATAGAACTGTTTATAAATATCTAATGTATAAAAACAGATTAATGCTCTAAAAAATGTGATTTTATTTTTGATTAAATAAAAAAATTAATCTAATATTTAAATAAAATGTACGTTTTTCTTTAATCTTTAGCTCTAGCATTTGTGTCACTGTAAAAACAGTCATATTTAAATCATAATTTAATGGCTTGAGAATTGATTGGAAATAGTCTGTTAAATTATTTATAATTTTATGCAAGAAATTTTGTGCCATTTTTAAAATTTAAATTTTATTTTTAAAATATAGAGTAGAGTGATAATGGAAAAAAATACCTAAATTTAAGTAAGTTACTTAAAATGTTTTTGCAATTTCTATTCACACAAATTTCTAGTTGAGGATAAAAAAAAAATATATTACACAAATAATTAAATATCAAATTAATCATTATAAATGTATCCATATAACTGTTCAACAAATTAGCACCATGCGTTACACTAAATAAATATATCACATTTTGTAAACACACAATAAAAACAAATTTAGGTGCTTTGGTACATAGCATTATTTTGTTTGCTAAAAATTAACTAAAATGTATTAAAATAATGTTACAATCTTATTTTAGAAATGCAAAAAGATGTTTCTATTTACTAATAATCAACAGGCAAAAGTTCTATAAAACACTCTTAAGTTCAGGGAAACATTTCAAGCAGAAGCAAAAGATGATAATGATATTATTCAAGACTTACAACTCAAATTTGATATTAAAAAATGAATGTTTCTTGTTTTATCATTTATTTTAGTGAAATACAAATTGAGATAAAATTAAATAATAGAATAAAAAAAAAGATGTGCTGCTCAAAATAATGTATTACTATATAATACATCAAGCAAAATTTTGTTCAGAGATGATATTTTCAATTACAAATGAAGTTAGTGAAAGTTAATAAACAGTAAACATAAAAAATTTTAATTCTTTGAAGTTAATAAAAACAAATGATTTCGAAAGTCAAAATTTGTCCAGTAGAAAAAAAGTATTTACACATGCATCAACTGTTGTCTTCAAGAATCAAATCCACAAGCTCTTGCAGCAAAAGCCAGAGTTTTAAACATTTAACTTCCAATTTCACCAGCTTGTTTTAGAAAATTTTTTGATGAAATATTTTCTAAATTTTTTAACTGCTTGATTTTTTATACATGTATTTTAACATTTAGATTTGTCAGTTTTTATCATTACAGTATATATATTTTTCAATTTGTTGTTCACTTTACAAATATACGTAACTTATTTTAAAAAATCTTTAATTTTAAAAATTATTAAAACATATAAGATTATTTTTTAGTATGATTAATGAGCAATTATCCTCTAAGAATGGAGAGTATTTTCATTTTGAAACTTTTTGCAAATTCACTGAATTCTTTCATTACAATTCACTTACAAAAAATTCACTTTCTTCATAAAAGAAAGTGAATTGAGAACATACTTTATGAATGCTTCTTGAGACAGTAAATTTTTCACACAAGTTATTTTAAAAACATAAACTATTAATTAAACTATTATTTTAGAGATTCCTCATATTTAGTTTCCAAACATTCCTGACAGCCATTTTCAGCTTTTAAATATTATATATCAAAGGAGAAAAATATTTTCTTCATTAAAAAAACAGAATGGTATTAATTATGAATTCATTATAAATGAATCTCTCTGTACTTTAACATAATAATTTAAGTTGATTGTTTCTCTATGATCAATTTTTACACAATGAAGACTTATTTAACTGAGCTGGCTTGATTTGTTTGTCACTTAAAAGTCATTTTTTATTCAAGAAGGATAATCATGCTGAGACCTACAGTTTGAAGTGGATTTTGAACCACAACAAACATCCAAGCCTGAAGTTGAGTTCGAACCTATAAGCTGTTGAATTGAAGGCCAAAGCACAAACTATCCAAATGCCAGCTTTGCTTAATTTAACAGATTAAAGTTGCAAATCCAAAACATTACAAACATACACACTTGAAGTTCTAATAGCATAAAATTAATTGTCCAAATTATAATTTAAAGGCAATTTTATAGAGTAAGAATTAAACAGGTGAATTGTTAAGCTGGAGAACCAAGCTCTAACCATTCAGCTAGCAGTTAGCAAAATTTAAAATGGATTATTGTTGAATGAGATGAATTCCACAGAACATGCTGTTATAATGATTTAATTTTTTTCCAGGAAGATGGAATTGATATTACAATGTAATCATTTTATGACTAAACAGTAAAACATTAAAAATCCTTTTTTATGGCTATATATTTTAAATAAAACTATATATATAGACAATTTTTTCCCACAAATGTATAACATGTTGTAACTTTTGTGAATATATGTATGTCGTGACATTTCATTTCACTAATATTACTCATTCATGAAATGTAATTCATTAAATTTCTAATTATTTTGAGCAGCATAACTATTTAAATTTTGTTGTCTTAAAAAAAAGAATTTCATTCAATTTAAGAGTATTTTTAAGTACACAGAATATATATAGCAGATACTTAATTGTGCGACTTAGAAATGAATTTGAAAAATAACTTTAAGAAATTGCTTTACTTAAATATATAAATTCTAGGAGTCAAGAAGCAAATTTTTTTTCTAAAGAATCTAAGACAATTAAAGAACACATTTTTATTTAGTAAAATTTCAAATAGGAATATAGCTGGGAAGAAATGGATAAAAGTAGAGTAAAACATTTTATAGCTTTCAATCCACATTTAATTTTACATTCATACTAAAACAGAAAAGCTGTCGATTTGTTTTTATATATATACATGCATAGAAAAAGGTAGTTAAAACTTCTGAAACAGAATTCTTTATTTAAAAACATGGAATACTATCTATTAATATTTTACCTATGTAAGTTTAACATGAATTTAATTCATTGAACAACAATACATTTTTTGTTTTTCAAACATAATCGAAATGTAGAAAAATTCAATGTGCATAACAAAGAATATAATAAATAGCTTCAAAGCAGGTGTATACATCCTTGCCTTTTAAAATGATATAAAACATTAGACAAATATATTTTAAAATTAAGTTATTTAAAGGGCTACACAAAATGCAATCCAAAAATATGGATTTTCAAAATCATTTTTGTTATCTTTTTCATATGCAATACTTTCTTAATCAAAGTGCTTTCAGCTTACATTTCAACTAAATAAATAAATATATGAGAAAAAAAACTATATTCTTTAACAATTTTATCAAGCTTTTCTTTTTGTGCAGTCCTTTAAATATTTTAAAATCTTGTCAAAAAAATTTTAAAACTAACTCAATTTACCATCATGCAGAAACAGTTTCAACAATTGTTTTTTTAATTATTTCCCCTAAATTTTCACCGGGTTCATCGTTTCTTTCATTTTCAAGACGCTGGGAAATGAAGCATTTCTGAGTATCCCTTCCTAAATTGATTGGGCATGTTTCTAAAGTACTAAACACTTTCTCTGTCTCTAAGTTAACTGGTTTTATGGCAGTGACATCTTGAACCTTAGAATTAAGCAAACCATTAAACAATTCCATCTTTGTTCCAGGTATCACAGAACTTAAATCTGTGTAGCACTGCTCTTCCTCCACAACGGCATCTGCTGGTTTCTGAGACACCGAATGCTGATAATTTGACGACTGCTCCTTCATTGGGGAATGGTTAAAGTCTTCCTGTCTGGAAAGATTATCTCGAAAACCATTTCGCTCTATGGGCGCAATTGAATTACCATTTGAAAATTGAGAACTAGAATTGTCACTGCAGAAATGATTATCCTGCTGCACCAAAGAAGTAAATGTACTTTCTGCAGAATAATAACACCTCATGTTAAGATCATTATTTGGACTACATGATTTGTTAAAATGGTTTAAATATTTGGCTGAAGTATCATTTGTTTGTGCAGTACCATCAGCAAGTGATGGTTGGTGTGAGGATCTCTGAAGATTAGAGTTAGTGGATGAAATATCCATGTCAGAATCTAAATCATCACTAGAATAATCAGAATTTTCTGAATAGGAGCTTTCTTGAGGACTGAATGGAGAAGCATAAATATCATTGGAATTTTTCTTCTCTGACTCACTAATGGCCATAAATGCTGACACTTGCTCTTTCAGTGGACTGCTGACAATACAACTATTTGAGTCAATGGAAGAGGTAGAAGTCATTGATAAATACGATGGAGAAGGGACACATGAAGTAAATGCTGTTGGAGAAGACAGTGAGCCACAAGTATCACATGATGACAAAGACGAAACAGAAAAATTGTTTGCTTCAGACTTTGACATCAATTGTTGCTCTTGCTTCTTTTCTAACTCAAGCCTCATTAATGTGTGAATAAAATGAGTGCGGACTCTGAGAGGATTGAATTCTATTCTCCCAGCAGTATTCCCACATCCATCACGACTGCAACCACACGGAAAAGAAAAACGATCTACTTGACATTTAATACCTGCCTGGCTGCAAGTGCAAGTATCAGGATCACAATAAATTTTACATTCACAGCCACAAAACTCTCGAGAAGAGCGAATGTCCCTGCATTCATCCTTTTCAAAGGAATCTATTTTTTGCACACCTGAAGCACGTAAAAGAGCCCTTCTTTGACGAATAGGAACCGGCTGCAAAAAGTAGCAACTATCACTTTCTAATTCTGAATCAGAGACATCACTGATATCTTCACTGTCATCAGAATCAGATGTGGATGATTGATACTTTGCTAGTCGACGTTGATGATTAATCAATTCACGATGTACTCTTTTCTGTTCCTCAGCATGCTCAAGAAGTGAAAACATTTTCATTTGACTGTGTTTCTGGTCCATACCTGCCACATTGAAAAAATACATTTAAATTTGGAGTATAATTACATAAATTGAAATAATTCAATATATAATAAAAAAATTTTGAAAGATTAATTATAAAAAATTAGCTATTTCAAATTCAGGTGGAGAATTATTTATAAAATCTTAGTACTTTAGATTTAGATGCAGGATCATTAATAAAAATCTTGGTATTTCAGACTTTTATTTTATTTTAAAAAAGTACAATTAAAAGCTGAAAAAGATTCAATAAAAAATTTTCAATATTAATATCACACTATAGTCATAAGAAACCACAATAAAATGAAATATGTGCACAGTGGAATTAAAAAGGGATTACTTCAAAAAATTTTCCCTCCTACATAAGAAATCAATATTTAATTTTGTGGCATATCTCAAACTTATTACATACCACAAAATTAAGAACTGATTACTTACATATGTAATAATTTAGGAGTAAATAATATACATAAGTTTTTTGTACTATTTTGTTGCTTACTGTCTCAAGGAAATGTAAGTGCATATGAATAATTGTTTTCTTAATTTCAGTTAAGGTGAAGCTAAAATGAGACATGTCAGAGTTCCAGTAAGGACAGTTTTAGTAGCCTATCTAATTGTTGTATTGATAACCACAATACAGAGTGCAACAGTTGCAGGTATTAATACATATTGCATCAAAGGTCATGATAGCATACAATGATTATGTAAAAACAATGTCTGCATTACAGAATTGTGCTAGGAAAATCAAACAGACTTCAACAGACAAGTGGACATTAAGGAAGCTTGTGACCACTAGAAAGAAGACTATGGTTGCAAAAGTGACTGCTAAATTGAACATCAACAGAACCCAGTATTAACCCATTTAATATTATTTTTAAAGGATTTGTATAAAAGAATATTTAGGACAAAGCTATGATTATGACAGATGTAAATCTAAAACTACAAGTAAAGTGGTACAAAGACTATAGCTGTAAATCAATGGAAACATTTCGTTTTCCAATGAACCTATTTTCTCTATATTCCCCCACATAGGACAGGTATTTGTGTTACCCAAATGAAAGCCAACAATGCTTTGGGGTCTCCTTTCGTAGTTCTATGCAGAAGTCACCTTATGTGGAAAAGTCATTAGTTATTCACTCTTTGCTAATCAACTGCATTCAATAGATAGCATTGTTTGTACATGAAGATTGATTCTATCAAGATGTGCTTCCCAATTCACTGTAATCAAATTGTACAATAATCATGGATTCAGATAGATAAGCAGCCTGTTCTACATCTTTTCAGGCCTAATCAATCACTTAATTTAAACATCATACAAGTTTTTTTTTATATTAAGATTTTATTATCATTTTTCTGCATCTCTTGGAAAATAAATAGTTGTTTCTGCATAAGGAGCATTGTCACACATATTAGGTGTAAAACACTTCTATTATAGGTTTTTCATTGTTTTGGACAATTCCTATGTTTCATTGGATCAATAGGCAAAAAAATAACACCTTACCCAGAATTTTGTTGTTAAATCTACAAGATGACATTTAACCTATTATCTTGGAATCTTTAGATTTGTTTTGTTAGATATTTTTTTAATGAGTTTGCAGGTAATAGGATTCAAGCTGTTAAATTTACGTTCCCATATTTTTCTCTCCAACACATCATACTGTTTATATGATTTTTTGAGTCTCATAACAATTATCATTTTTTGAGTCTACAACAATTTCATGTAAATAAGTTTCAATTTAAGTTTAAATAATTGTTTTTAAAACTCAACTCAAATAAAGTATTTTGAAAAAGTACCTATAACTTTTTGATATTTATATGATTGTATTTAACTACTTGTACATATACTTTGTTCATCAAGAAAAGATCTTGCAGATAATGCCTTAATAAGTAATACACATTAAGGCAGCACTGTTATCACATTCATTATCTGACATATACTATATTGCTCAAATTAATAGGCACAAACATGTTTTCCTTATCTAAGTCAATATGTGATTACCAGTGTTGTTACAAAATGCAACAATCCGGTTATATTTACCAATAGGTAGTATGATGGCTACCTTGACTATAATTATTGAGTGGTTTTGGTGTATCAGTAGTTCACTTGTGAACATGTGAATGAAACTTTCAAGTGGGTAATAGTGGTTATAATTTTGCATTCAATATGTTACTTTTTCTTATTAAGAAATGGTTATTATTCCAAGGAAGCTTTCTAAGATAATCATTTTTAATGAACATTTATCTATGACTATAATAAAGATATACCTACTGTTGGTGTAGGAAAACCAAGTGCTTCAGGAATTTTAAAAATATTTCAAGATTTTCAACCATTACTTCAAAAATAAAAAGGAAAATGAGGATTCGAACAGTAAATAATATCAAGGAGAGATTAAGCTCTGATAAGAAATAGAAAGACTAAGATAGAAACAATTTCCAACTCAAAAAATTACGGAAACACATTTAGCATGGACCAAAAAACATTGATCGTGGACTGTTAAGGATTGGAATGTGATTTTTAGTCATGAAATACATTTATTTATGTAAGGATACAAATCAAGATTAGAAAGATAAAGTAAAGATGAAATTCTGTGACCAAATCAAATCTAATAGACAGTAAATCACTTTTACAAGCAGATGTTTCAGTGTTTTTTCACAAGAAATAGCAATGGAAGTTTAATTCATCTTAAAGGCATAGTGAATTCAGTAAAATACATAGAAACATTAAGCTTTAGGTTTATTCTATTCATCAAAACATTATATGAAACATTTCAACATGAACTGGCCCCTTGTCACAGTTAAAAATTGGTCCACTTTTATGCAGAAAAATAAAAGTACTCGATAGGCCTGGTAACGCACCACGCATATTCCCATTGAGAATAGAATGGCAAAAAAACAAATGATAAAAGTGTGTCAACATGTGCTTTATAAGTTAAGAACATATGTTTTATATTAGTGGAATCAAGAACAAGACATGTTGAAGTGATCATTTCTGCTAAAAGAGGATATATTTCACACTTATACAGATTCACCAGTTTACATAATGTATACAATGAATAAAAGCTAAGATTCTAGGAGAATAGTCTCCCCCCCCCCATTTGTTTAAATTAATTCAAACAGTTAGTTACTAAACAAGTAATCTCTCCTTTTTCTATATTATTCATTCTAAAAAATATCACTAATCTAATAATAATATACAAATATCAAAATGTGTTTAATCACATTGCAATTTCGTATCTGAATTATATTCAATTGCTGACTGAAAACAAAGTAAATTGGGTAGTCTATGAAATGCTTACATGAAAATTTATCATGACACATTCAAGTGAGGATTCTAAGAGAAATTATATTAAATTAATAAAACAGATGACTATAAATTATATTGAAAGTTTATTTTCTGTTTTTACTTAATGCTAAAAAAACAGCATGCCATAATTTTTAATAAGCAACATGTTTGTAGGACATCATTACAATTACTCTTGCAAAAATTTTATGAATTCAAAATTAAGAAATTTTAAAAAAGGTTTTTTTAACCAAAAAAACCTTTTAAAAATGAATTGGAAGAATTTTTTAGTCTTGAATTAAAATATATATATTATTTTAAATCAAAATTCATAAATTTTAAGTAAAATTAACCTTTTAATGTAATTTATAATGATCAATATAAAATATTGATCAAATGTAGACAACTCAGAGTATGATCATTTGGAATTTTCTACTTGTGGTATATTCACAAAAATGTTTTAATAATATATTTATACCTTGCATGTACCATTTAATTTTACATGAGTTAATTATTCAATAGAAATAACTATATACCTTATAAATTGCATAGTTATTTTTATTGAATAACTAACAAGCAGATATTTTGTTCCTTGCTCATTTATCATTTTTTGCAACTAGGGACTTTAATTAACTTAGTTGCAAAAAATATCACCTATTGCACCTAAAGACTATTTAAACAACAAATGAATTAAGAAACTATTAAAATAACTAAGTCTGAGGTGGGAAACTAATTCATGAATGTTTGAATGGAATGACAAAACACTGATTATTTAGCTGCTAACGGGCTGATTTTCATATAGATAAAGCATGTCAAACTCATAATGTATAATTAAACAATATGATCTATTTTATATTAAGTTAGGGATGCACAATTTTAATGTTCAAAAAAATTATTAACATAAAATTTTTTCACTAGTATGATAAGGTATCAAATCTCATATTTTTTTTAATTAAATTGTTTTACATTTGCAGATTTAGACATTTTATGTTATCTTTTAAACTTAAACTATATTTTATAACTTTTATTTAAAAAACAAAATAAGAGATATAATAAGAAAAAAATCACAGTTTGATATTATTTTTTAGGAAATATTTGATACTGTTTTCCACAAATCAAGTCATCAAGATTTAGTTGAATATATTTAGCTGATCATTTTGCTGATAACTGATTACATAACCAGGACATCTGCCTGACATTCAAGGGCCCTAGGCCATGAATACGATATGAGATATGGTGCGCTGTAGGCCTTGGCTCGTATCTGGGTTGTTGTTATGCCACTGTGTTTAGTTTATTAAGCTGATGTAATTTTTAAAATTGATAAGAAATGTTGATTAGTATATAATTTTGACATTTCAAGAATTTTCTTGTTTTACATAAAAAAAAGTTAATCACATAAATACATGGTTTTGAACATAGCCAGAATATAAGATAACAAATAACATTTTAAAAAACTAATTTACAGATAAATAATTAAAGCCTGAAATTCTAAACTTTCTTATATTTTTGCCTCAGCAAAAAAATAAATAAAATAAAATAACTGACTTGATATTAATTAATCCTATTCCTATTGTCTCATCAACAATTACAATAATGGTAGAGGTAAAGTGAAAAATAAAATTGTAATTCCTTACTTTTAAAACAGAAAAATTTTCAATAAAACTTCGCTTCTAATAATTCAATTTGCGGAGGAAATTTTTAGGCGATTCATGCAACAGATAATTATAACTTTTAAAATGAAACAACTTTTTTTTTATTTAGATGCAATGTAAAACAATGGCTGAATCGGACATCTCCCCGTAACCAATAAAGGTCAAACTTTCCAACTCCAAGAAACAAGGAATGATATTTAACAAGTTTTGGTTGGTCACATATTTGATAGATAATATATTCTCTAAAAAAAAATATTTATTTTTTAATAGTGCTATATTAGTGAATTAAAAGAAAATCTCAAAGCTATAACTCACTTAAAAGGAATATGATTAAAGAATCATCCATCAAAAAATTTGCTTGTTTCTTTCAATAATACAAAAAAAATAAATAAATAAATATAATAAAATAAAAATAAAAACATTGAAAATATTAACAGCTATTTTGTCAACTATTAATCTCATGATTTCAAGTCTTTCAAATGAGGTAACTCATTTATTAAGTTGTTGAAATCAATTAATGTATTCCTATAAAAAAAAAAAAAGATAAAAGATCTAGATTTTCATTTATTCATTGTTCCCATTCATTTAGTTCCATTTAATAAGTTTCTTCTTGCATAAACTTGGGGAACTGAAAAAGAATTCTTTGTTCAATAGGTAAAATCAAAGAAATTATGATACACTGAATTATTATTATTATTTTAAATTAAAAAAAAAATTATGGGGGGGGGGGGAAACTTAGGTTAAGTGAGTGCTAAAAGGCAATCATAAAATTAATAGTTACTTTCTTTTGCAATTCATAATTTCTCATTTTTTCTTTCATTTTTAGAACGTGTTTTGATTATTTTAATACATTTTGCATAATTAAAGATTTTTTGTGCAAGGTACATTGCTACTTGAATTAATGAAATTACAGTGAAATAATTGTTCTGAATATTTCAAGCTTAATATCAATTTCTAAGGAAAAAATAATTGTTTAACATTAAAATGCTAAAAGTTGGTTCATTTAAATTCAACAATGATGTGCTTTCTTAAATTATGTCTCACACACATGTAAGACAGAATACTGAATAATTAATCTTTTTGGAAATAGCTGAATGAAATAAGAAACTATAAATGTTAAAATGTCAATTTTAAAGAAATATTTTATTAACCTAAATAATTTTAGTGATAAAGAATCACATGACTTTTAACATTTTTGAAATGGGAAATATATATTGATGATGAATATTTAAAAATTGAATTCACTCTACCATTTTTCACACATAATATACAATTTAACTGTACAGTTTAAAGTGAATCCTGAACAAATACCACAACTGAGGCGGGAATTAAAACAACAAGCACCTGAATAGAAGGCCAGAACACAATCTACTTAGCTACCAATTCAGCCAAATATTTCAGGAAATTGCTATTGATCATTCCAAGTACAAGATACACTGCATATTACAAAAACAAATCCATTTAAAATAATAAATTTTTTTTAACAGACATTACCTAGAGTAGATCCACCTTGACTTGGTACACAAGTAAAGCCTTGAGTTCTTGGGAAATAATATACAGTAACATTTGCAAAGCAGACATTTTTCTTTTTGACTTTCTTCCTAGGAGGCTCCTCTGCATCAGAAGTATCTTCAACAACTTGACTTGCATTTGTGAGGGGAACTTCAGAACTGAGTTCAGACTTGAGGCTGCTGTTACTAGTGTCATCTTTATCGCCATCACTACTGCTTGGGAAGCTGTCCAAGCAACAATCGTCAGAGAAAGCCCCCTTTGTTTCCTCAGCAGAACAATCCAACAGTTTATGTTTTGGCATTATGAGAAATTTTTGCATGAAATTCTGGGGAACACACATAAGAAAGCTTAGTTGTATTTTAGAGTCTTTTTTTAACATTCAAACAATAATCAGAAACTGAATTATTTAAATTTTGTCCTTCTAAAAATAGTTTGAAAAAAATTTAATAAAAGAGTATATTCAACACAAAAAATAATCATTTATAAAAATGTTGTACAAAATTCTTACAATCTCAAAAATATTAAAAAACTATTTACATGAAGATCTATGACTATGGAAGATTTTTAATATAGTTGAACTGACACAACAAAAACAATTTCTAAATAAATTGCAATTATCTGGAATGGAACATTTGCATCTCAAAAAAGTCCTAAAATAAAGAAATTATAAGAAGTATACATTATATTTATAATTATAAGAAGTGCAAAAAGATAGATTATTCATTCATCTTCTAGCACTTCTTATAAATAATATATTAACCAAATATAATTTAATTCAATTTCATCATATCTCTTGAACAAAAGAAGATAATCATTGCTTGTTTGGTTCATTTCTGTTGGCAAAGACACAGTCAATTATTAATTTAACATCAAAAAGCCAAATCCATAGAAATTTTTTAGTCAATCTTTAAAATATTTTTGATTAGCATGCAATAAAAAATTAATCATAACTCGATTCATCACTGACAATTCCTGAACAATATGCAAAGTATAATAAAAATTTTGTGTTAAATAATATAACAATGTAGTATTTTTTATTTGTATTGTATACATAGTATTGCATAAAATATTACTATAACACTAATAACAGCATAAAACAGAAACTCGAGTATCATATTTTTAAATTATATATTCAATAACATTTAAGCAAAATAAATCATTAAAATAGATTTAAATAATGGTGATGTAATACTATTAGATTAGTCTTAACATTTGAATTGTTTATTTATTAAAACAATTGAAATAACACTCTCTAATGTTAAATCTTTTTTTTTTTTTTTTTTTTTTTTTTTTTTTTTAATGTTTCTTGTTTTTGAAATAAAAATGTTTTAGGTTTCACTGTTTTATAAATATTTTGGAATCTATTTTTTTTATAATAAAAAGATAAAGCATATTGTCAGATGAAAATATACTATATAGTTATTAAAATATTTTTCAAAAAAAAAAAAAAAATTAGTATAAAAATATAAGTAATGAATCAATTTCAGGATTAAATCTTATTGCTTTTCATACAATGAAAACAAGAGAATAGTAATAATAATAAAATAAATAATTAAACAGGAGTTAATAAAATATTAATTGGAAAATAATTAAATCTCTTGAAAATAGGTTATAATTGAAAAAAAAACATTTTTACTTAAACACTTTTATTTAAAAATACAATCTATAGTTAATTATCTTTAAAGCCAGATAATTATTTTTATGCATACTATTAAAGACACAAAGATTAAAAATCAGTAAATTTTTAAAAAAAAATGAAGGAAAAATAAAAATTATTTCTATTACATCAATAAAAACTAAGGGAAAATCCGTACTATTAAATCACAAAAAATATCCATTTTCTAAGAAATAATGAATATTAAATTACACCAAATAAAGAATTTTTAATTTGAATCAATTGAGAAACAATTTGAATCAGAAATGATAAAGTTTAAAATTAAGACACATTTTCCGATTTTTAAAATATTAGATGGATAGAAATTTAATACATTAAAAATATTTACAAAAGCTACAAAGTAAGAGTTTCTAATAACAAATCTTATAATTTTTTATAAATTGGAGGAATATTATTCAATTAAAATAGTTTTTTGAGCATCTTCAAATCATTTTGTCAAAAATCAGTAATATTTATAATTATACAAATTAAAATTTTGAGCATAAAATCTGATTATAATATAATGTTTTATCAGTATTGAATTAGGTATTTGAATTTAATTCTGTTGTAGAACCTGGGATTTAGCATGCAAATAAACTGACTTAAATAATTCCATTTTTCATAATTTAAATTGTACAGCTTTGCATATTAAAATACAAAATTCATTGTTTTTTTTTGTGAGAAGTAATGAAATTTTTACATCATCAAAGTAATATGAACTTACTGCATTAATTCAACCATGGTGAAGAACATATTACAGAACAAGAAACGGCTGGGGGAAAATATGAGCAGGGACCCTCTCAAAACAAGAAAAACCCAGGCACGAGAGCAGAATGCTAAAAGGGGAATTCAGTTAGCAACAACTATTGATCAGGCATCTCCCTGCTACTATGCTTGCCTCAGTACCTGCTAAATCAATGGATTCTTCCATCTGCAGCAGGGTAGACAGACTTTGGGGGCAAGAGGGGATCACTGCAGTCTAAAGCAATCTCATCTAAACACGGAATAAAGAGAATGCTTAAAAACTCAAAGTTCTTTCTAAAAAATTTTTTAATGTCATACATTTATAATTTTATTCTTTATTTTTAAAAAATCAGCTTTTATTTATTATTTTTAATGGTAAATTAATGTAAAAAAAATGTACAACATAAAATTTTTAATAAGTTAGGCATTAAATTTTAAAGAACATTTGTATAACTAAAAATTAAATTAAATAAATGCTTTTCTAAAACATTAATAAATGTAGGAAAATTTGTTCCAAAAATTAGAATGATATTTATAATCCTTATGAGATTATTGTTTCATCAATGTAAAAAAAATAATAGTTATTTTTTTTCACGTCTTATAATGTTTATATAGTTATGATTTCCTTAATTTAAATCTCACAGTCTATGAATTTCAATAATACAAAAAATATCTAAAAAAGTTAACAACTCACTCATAAATATAATATAATGGATGAAAGAAAAATTTATCCAAATGCTTACAAACTATACTATTGATTAAAAATTAATATTTTAATAAATATAAATAATATTTTAATAAATAAAAACTGTGCAAATCAATTAGATGATTAAACTTATAAAATTTTAATTTTTTTTTAATTTAAAATATTTAATTATGATCTAAATAAAATAGATACTTGCATATATAATTTACAAAATTACATTTAAAATTGCTTTATAATAAAAATACATACCTAGAATTTATTTTTACAAATATATCTCTCTTTTAAAGTTTTATAATTTAAAGATAAACAAAACTATAAAATTTTAAAACTTAATTCACACATATACTATATTTTACTTGCCTAATATATAAAGATGTAATATTTCAATTAATAGTGAAAAATATTAATTTACATCACATATATATATTTTAATAAAATTAATTAATAATTTAATGTGACATAAAACTATCTTAAATGTTTTATAACTAATTATCTTTCATGTATTCACTTTATATTTACTTAAACTTTAAATAAGAGGCAATTTTTAAAAAAGAAAAAATGTAATGACAAAAATTTTTTAAAAGAGAATTGGGAGAACTGCCTTACTGATAAAACAAAATTACTGATAAAACGAAACAGAAAAATACTGAAATAATGAAAAAAATATTCAGGCAATTAAGTTGTAAAATAATTTTCAGCTCTAGTAATAAACTTGGGTGGGAATATATGGTAAATATAAATATTAAAATATTCCATGAAATTTTAATTACTTTAATGGCAGAAGATTGAAGACACTAAGCAAAAAACTAACATTGTCTTATCAAACTATATTCATCACACTATATGAATTATATATTGTGATCCTAAATGATTTGGTATATCTGTTATTATAATACCACTTTTTGCACATGAGAACTAATTTATTTAAAATTTTAGACGTTTATAAAGGAGAATAATAATTTTATTTGATTTAGTATCTTGCTTTACATTTAATCTTTGATCACAAGCACTAATTCGATGAGAAACAGAATTTAAAATAGATTTTGAACTTTATCCAAGTCATTTTTATTTGACTATTGCAAGTTCATATTATTTTTTCCAAATTTAATTTAAAAAAGTAAGGTGGTACAAAAGAGTGAGAATAGACAAAATATTTAAATGATAGTTAGGAAAAGGCATTGTGTTTGGGAAATTTTATAACATACTTTAATTTTATATAAAAAACTATAAGAATCTAAATTTTGTAGAACAAAAAAAATTATAGTTTTTTTCTTTTATTAAAAATTCAATAATAATCACATAATGGATGATAAAAAAATAAAACATTCACTATTTCAATACAGAGAAGCATAAAAATAGTAAAACTAGAATTTCAATGATAGTTGACTTTCATTAGAGTTAACACTCTCTCTAGTGTGCCAAAAAAAAAATAATAAATAAATAAATAAAAGTGCATTTCTTATGGTTGATTAGTGTAATCTTAAGTGGAATGAAAATTCAAGAAAATTGAGCCAAGACTATCAACCCAAAATACTGTTGGTTTTATCTTGCAGATAGTTAATAGGTTATATGCATCATGATATTGACATAAGAGCCACATAGAGAGAGCAAAATCTATGACACAAGAGAACTTTGTTAAAACTTGTAATAAAAACAATAAAAACTAGTAATCATTTCTGGAATCATTAACTTTTTCCACACTTTTCATGACAAAATAACCAGAATGGCATTAATATAATCAGTACACTAATTTTTATCTCAACAGTTTGTGAATTTAACCTATGAATTAACCCCATATGAGTTAATGTGAGTTTATGCTCACATTAACACATAAATTATGCAAAATCTAATCCAACTTAAATCATAATAAGATTTAGCCTTTGTGCAAAAAATGGCCATGCAGCAAAAATTCAAACTATTTAAGCTGTATTTTTTGGTATTTATATGTGAAAATGATTAGTAACTGTATAAACTTACTATCTTTAAAAGTTAGATTTTATTTAATTGACATAAACTGTTTTTGTTAAAAAAGTAATTTTAGAGTTGATTCAAGTTCATATAGATTCCAAACATTTACATCTGAGGGCAATGAATCAAACCCATGAACCATAGAATTGAAGGTTAGAGTGCAAACTATTCATCTATTAACTTAGTTCTGTATAATGTAGAAGTGCTAAATTAATGACGAATGGTGCTTTTATTCCCATAATATAATAATTTACAAATATTGATAAGCTGATTTAGCATATTAATAAATTTTCTATAGCCATCATGGTCACAATTTATGGTACTAAATGAAAGTTGCTGTTGCAACTATTACTTTTAACTTGAAATTTGATTCTGTTTTAAAATACATAAATCAAATTTATTATAATTGATGTACAAGAGCAAACTGAATATATTTGTACTTCCACATTTCCAAATTTTGAAAGGTATGGTCATCAATAATTTTATATTATATAATACTCAATAAATTGAGGATATCTAATTTCATTATGAAGATACATCTGTAAACAAAAAGTATTCCAAATACTTTCCATTTTCATTTTGAGGTAATATCAAGATAAAAATCAAATAATAAGAAAATCAAGGAAAGAATTGAATATGACGCATATATATCCAATATTACACAAGTCACTTTTCCCCCTTTAAAAAACATAGTTTTCTTCTGATATAACAAGCTATCAAATTATACATATTCAAATTTTGCAACTTACAATCTTATTCAAATACATATTACACCTGAGCTGAACATCAACAAAGAAAAAAAAGTTACAATTAATTAATGTGCATGGTTGTATAACAACATGGCAAATCAAAACTAATTGACTAAGACAAGATCTAATTAGCTATTTCCTCATAAAAAAAAAACAATAACAGGTATTGATCTGTCTATAGCAAGGAAAATAATGAACAAGCTTTAATACAATGATTATTTCATATTTCCCTAGGAAATTGCGATATTAAAGAAATTGCCTTAAGAAAGAGAAATCAGAATTATAACAATATTAAATATACAAAAATGAATAAATTTATGTTTTTTTTTTTTTTTGTAAAAAAAGGCTAATACATTAGTAAGTAACAATTTAAAGCTTGAGCCATAACAAGTATCTCGGCTCAAACATTTCAACTCATCAATTAGTTGAACTTACTAATTTACTAATTGATGAGTTGAAGACCATACACAGTCACTTCCTTTTACATAAAAACAGGATGCCCATTTAAGTCCCTTGTCACCCTTTTAATTTGGAACAGCTTCTATTTTTATAAATGTGGTGTCTAGTTACAATAAATAAGATAAACGCTACTAAATGATACTACTCACAGCATCACCTGGTGAAACACTGTGGAGTACGTTTTTGTATCTTGAAAATGGTATGAGACAGGGGGAAAAAGTTTATTACAAAGCTGTAGGGAATTATTGATTTAGTACAAAAAGACATCTCATTGATATGGATGTGAAAAACATAACAGTTAAAATGCACATTTGTATTTTTGTGATTCCCTACTCTGGAAGATGACAAACGATCAAAGAAAAAAGTAAACAATTATTTATAACACTATCCCTTTATTTAAGATATTCAAACTTTGTATTATCAGCTGTAATGCTCATTTGGATCTTTGTTTCATACTGCATACATTGGACATAGAGAGTGACATATTTGCACATATGTTCATAATGCCTTGTTCAAGGTCCTGTAATGTTTGAAAAAAAAAAAAAAAAAGTCCAGTTGAGTCAAATCAAATGAATGTAGAGGTCACTCTTTGAAATTGTCATACCCAATTATTTGGTTTCCAAATTTTGTGACCAAGTACTGCTACACTGGAGATGTCTTGTGAAGATACGGGAACATTCCCAGTACAACCTTGTTGCTGATCATATCTTGTATCTACATTCATAATATGGTAAAATCATCTCACAATACTCATATTTGGAAAATCGTTCAATGTGATCATGACATTTAACATAGTAGAAAATCCATAATTTATACATGTCTCTTTTATTATAGTGGTCTCAAGTGAACAGGTGTCACATCTCTTACGTATTCTCACACTACAAAAATTTCAAACATTAAGTGCAAGTTGCGTTGAGTTGATGTTGGGATCAGTACAAGGATGCAATTCATGTAGGAATTGCAAGCAATACCACAGTACTACATTGCAGTTTCATGTGCAGCCCAAAAGTTATTTTCTCCTTTTATTCACATTTCACGATGTCACAATGTAAAAAAAAAAACTGAAAATACAAATGCACATTTTAACCATTCTGTTTTCACATCCATGTCAATGAGATGTCTTTTCATACAAAATCTATAACATTCTAAAACTTTGTAATTCACTTTTAACCCCATCTCATTCCGTTTTTGAGATAAGAAAGCTAACCAGTTTTCTACCAGGTGGGGGTGTGAATGCTCTTATACCATAGCACATATTTGATTTACTATTTCTAGACAACACGTTTATAAAAATATTAGCAACCATTACGAAATTAAGAGGGTGACAAGGGACTTTAGTGGGCGTCCTGTATATTGATGTATACCGCTTTAAGTGGGTGGTTTTTTTTTAATTAGAAAAAAGTAAGACTTTTAAATTTATCATGAAAATCCTTACACTTCCAATAGAGACCATACAAAAATATGGAGCATCAAATTTATTCCTCTCGATATGAATAAATTTTTTATCAACATCAGCTGCTATTATAGAGCAATCCTCTGGCAAAACAAAAATAATAAAATATAAGAAATAAAATCCTTTGTATAACTCAACTAATACACTACACAGTAGTTTTTCCTAACATAGGCACCGATAAAATCGTTCTTGAAAAATGAAAGTTTATAAAATAGACACTAGATCTTAAAATTACTTTCTTTTTACAACTAAATTTTTCAATCTTTATAAGTAAACTTATAGAAAAAGTATTTAGTATGCACTATATAAATAGAAAAATCAGAGTGATCACTTTTTTATTTAGAAAGTACAGCTTTGAAAAATGTTTTTCTATATTCTTGATATAGACAAGGATTTAAGTGTTGTATTTTTCAAATAAGTACTTTAAACTTGATAGTCATCATCTGTTTTTCAGAAAGTTGCAGAATTTCACATTTAAAAATTTTTTGTTTTCTTTCTAAATTCATTACATTCTCAATCATTCAATCACCCAATACTCGGTATATATAAATAATTTAAATCCACATTCAGAAAATAATGAAATGATAGTTTGTAAAATAGTAAGTTTCTTTGTCAGTATTTATGACTGAGTAACTCTTATTATGTCAATTTGTCAGGTAAATGTTATAAGCTTTGTTCAGTTTTAGTAATTTTTTGTTAAAAGTCTGCATGAAAGTTTAACTTTGTATGCAACATTATTCCAGATTGATAAATGCATTGTGTCTAGGGTGTCAATTTCATAAGGTATTTCCAAAGCCTTAATTACTTCTTGCAAAAGCAAAACTTGCAGCTATTGGATCATAAACTGGTGAATGGATTGTAAAAAAAGAGTTAGATTAGGCAAGAGAAATTGTGCGCCAATTGCTTCCAAAATCTGAGATTTTAACATCAGCAATGCAGTTCAGCAATCCTTAATTTGAAGGATTAACCATTCTTCAATAAAAATGTCAATTTAAATTTCTCAACCAAAAACTAAACAAATTGACTTGACCTTGCTTAGTGAAGTTTAACCATAAAGTGGTGGTTATAACTTTATTATTTTTTTTTTTTTTATGTTCTTTGTCAATATGTGAATGTCTTGAACTAATGTGAAATGACTTTTCCATTTACAAAATTAATCAAGTTTTTGAATGAAAGATACTTTAACAAATTTTTGGTTTTAAATAGAATGAGTCAATACCACCAGTTCATCACCTAAAATTGATGTTGTGTTCAAAGCCATTTGACAATGCTTAAAAAGGATATATCAATGTACATGTGATTCAAATCATTTTAAACTAGTCTGTAGGACCATGATTTAAGCATTTATGAAGAAATCAATATTATACAAACAAAATGTTCCCCAAAAATTTTTGGATTTTAAATCAAATGATGACTTAAATTAGATGTAACACATTCAAATCCATTTGACAACAGTTAAACAACTTGTATGAACCTGAACTAGGTTCAAATTCAAACAAAATATCTGGAAACCATGCTTATGACATTTGCATATTAAGTGCTGTCTTCCAGTTACATTCCTCTGAATAATTTTGAACTAAACAAGCTGGAACTTACAGATTCATCACCCACATAAATGACATTTATCTGAAGATAAACGGCTCTATCTTAACATGGTTAAACAGCTTGTGTCAAAGTACAAGTAGCCAATTCACATGAAAGCAAACGCCAAATCATGGTTTTGGCACTAACATATCGTTTTTTTTTTTTTTTTTTTTTTTTTAAATGAGATGCATTTTACTAATACTTTGATTTCAAATTAAACATGACCATATCATTACTTGAAACGATTGCTGTGAGTTTAAACCCAACTGACATGTGATTAAAAAGCTTACGCCAACATGCAAATCACTAAAGGATCTGGAAGATAGTAAAAAAAAAATATGGCAGAGTCATTGCTAGATGATATTCTTCAAAAACACTTTTGTGCTGTTATGATAAGCTATTCCAAAGACTGTTCAAAAAGCCTTGTTAGATTTAAAGTAAATGAAATGACACTAGGAAAACTGATGAGTTTTATAGCATGGCAAAAAAAAAAAAAAAAAAAAAACAGGAATCGGTTACAAACTCAATTTTTAAAAATGATAACAATTTCAAGAAATTCAACAAACAATATCGCTGAAATTTTAAAATCAGAATTTTAAACAATAAAAAATTACATATGTTGAAAATTCTTAGAAATAGAATAAAATGATGTAGACTTTAAGGCATATCTGAAAATACCTTTTCATGGTTAAAAAAACAAATAATTAAAAAATTAAATAAAGAAAAAGCAGATAATAAGTACAGGAAACAAAAAAAAAAGATGCATGGAAAAGAATTTGAAGTAAAGTGACACCTGAAATTTTTGGTTCGTAAATGGGCATATCATATCATCTATGGGATTATATTAGAGACTAGCCATTAGTTTGTAAAATTGGGTTACTAAAAATAAGTGTCAACTACATTAACCTGACTGTTACTGATTAAAGGAAATGAATAAAACATTTTATCACATTCTTTATTTATGCATAAACAAAAAAAAATTGAAAGGTTTGATTAATTTATTTAAAGTATTCAATTTTTGCAAAATATATAAATACTTAAAATAATTTCAATTAAAACAAATAACTTTGTGTGAAATGCTTACTTACAATATTGCTGTAATACATGATTGTTATGTTTTAAAGGAATTATTAGTCTTAAAATTTTAATTTACTTTATCAGAGTCAAAAATGTGTATGTCTATCAAAACAGAGGCTACAGTTTATAAATTTTGGATACATCATACACATTTTTCCTACCTAACTGTGTCAATTGTGAACAATTATATATAGTGCAATCATAATATTTATACATTTCTGAATTTTTAACACGATGAAATGCTTATAATCATTAGTTTTTTATTCAAAAAACATAATATTCCACAAAAAATAATTCAGATTCAAATTGTAATCTTTTGTTAACATTTCTTTAGAAGATTACATGGTGCATTTAATCAGTGAATAATTTTGCACTGGGAGGAAGAAGATCATGAACATATCATTCTTGATTCTGCTTAAAGAATTCATTGACATCTATGTACTTTAGTCTTTTTTCACAGTAAATGTTTCAATGTTCTACTTTAAAAAATATTATTCAATGTTAATAAACTGATGATTAAACAGTTTTTAGAAATCAGTTAATAAAACATTTCGATCTTATAAAATATAAGGATAGTTATCTCTTTTGCATGACTCATACCCAATAGATTCTTGAGCTTTTCTATTATCTTTTAATTTGGAAAGAATTATAGGAAATTTTTTAACAGTACATAAGCAAAGTTTTTTTTAATTTTATATCTAATTTATTTTTGATGCAAATAATTTCTTGCTTTTTTTTCAACCCAAAATGCAATAATAAATTCTTTGGTTAAACTCAATAAATAGAGAAAAATCATTAAATACTAAAAAATAATAAATGTAGCAAATTGTTTTAAAAAATCATTAAAATATTGATAGGTAATACTAAAGAAATATTGTAAAAATAAATTAGTTATAAACAAAAGCTAAATTCTAGCTTTTTAACTAATTCCAGAATTTATATTTGAATGAATGAATTGAATATTCTTAATGTTTCTTTATCATAAAAAATATAATAGTAAAATAAAAAAATAATAATAGTATAATAATAATTTATATCAAATTTACTTCCAGAAATAATTGAAAAAAAGGATTTAAAGTGAATAAACAGAATACTAGGCCAAACATTTCAGATAAAAAAGGCATAAGATTTGATTTATTACTTCTTTATTAGTTTTTGAACAAAAATAAATATTTTGCATTAATAAAGATTAAAAATCTGAAAAGCAAATAAACATAATGCTAGGCTAAAAATTAAGAGGTACAAGGGGCAAAAAATTTAGTTTATTCCTTTTTTATTACTCTCTCTCTGAACCAAAAATAAATCATTTGCATTAATAAAGAGTAAAAATCACTAACAATCATTAAAAAGTTTTCAAAATAAACCTTTCTATAATAAAATCAGAATCGTAGAATATCATTATAGTAAAATTAAAAACAATCATTAGATGACTCTTTATATTTGTAAAGAGGCAAAAATTAACATTATCTTTAAGCTTCCTGATACCTTGATTATTTGAAAATATTTTCTAGCTTATTACTCACGCAATACTTTTTCTTTAAACTTATGATGCTTTTTGTGGATCAATGTTTTTTTGAGTCAAAAACATTAAAGGTAAAAAATTAAATTATAATTTACCATTTTTTTTATTCAAAAAATTTAAACAATTGCATAAAAAGCTACATAACTATATGTACTACTGAAATAATTTTGCTACTTATCATAAATTTTATCACACTTCAAAAAAACTTATTTATGTATTCTGAGAAAAACAAAAGAAAAGAAAATCAAAATTTCCATGCTTGTTAAAAATATATTGGTACTTATGTATTAGCACCACCACAGCTTTTTAAGCCCATTGAATTTCAAAGAATTTTCCTTGTAATTATAAAATTTCTTTTTATAATTATAAGTAAACTTTTCATAATTTGCAAAAGAAGTGTTTTAGCTATACGCTACTTCTACTTGAATTTTGGTGAAAAATTAGCTGTAGTAGCGCTAATACGTAAGAACCAATATATTTTAATTTTTATGCTTTGCATTAATATAAAATCTCAATTTTAATATTTAGGAGAATATGAACAGTCAAAAAAGATAATAATAAATTTAAAAAAAAGAACAATTCATTTTATAACAAATCATTGAATGAACTTTATATATTTACAAATCCATGAACACACACTTAATGTATACATATTTACTATTCAGTTTTTTGCTCTTAAATTATTATTAACTCATTTTTTTAATCTTTCTCTCACCCACACACACATACATTTTTTTTTTTTATCTTTCTCATTCCATAATTTATTAAAATTATTATAGAATACAGAATAGCAGGCTCTACCCAATCAATAATAGGGTCACAATGATGCCAAAATTAATTTAAAAATTCCCAAATTAAAATATTCTTTGATGTTTATTCAACTCACTTTAAATAATAAATGTTAATTTTATTCTAAATAATAATAAGCTTCATTTGGAATATAAAAGAATGTTATTTATAACAGTGCTTACAGATCTTTTTCAACTAAGTAAATATTTTGCATTAAATAAAGCAAATTCTCAACAGAAACTATAATTTTTAATAATGCATGTAAAGCATAATTTTATAATGTAACTGTAAAGTATAACTAAAGCAAAAATGAAGATAAAGGAAAATTTTTCAAGCTTTTTTCAAGCATTTTTAATTCATAATAAATGTATGTAAATAAGGTATTCTAAAATTTATATGGAATTCATTCTTAATTCGTCTTGATCATTTATTTTGTGATTTTCTTAGAAATACAATAATTTTTGTGTCTCCTTCCAAAATATCAAACTGAAATAAATCTGTATTTTATGATGTAAAACTTTAAATTGATAAAAAAATGACAAAGTCACCAAAGTGTAGCAAATAAAAACTAAATTTATTCATTCTGACTGATGACTAAATGCATTGTTAGAAGTTATTAAAATAATAGTAAAAATGAATACATAAGAATAAAAAGCTGTTCACTAACATGTTTCATTCTGTTTTAAATTTTATTCACTAAAGAAAATATTGTTTTTAAAACATTTTTTCAGCTTTCAATTAGGCTATGAATAATGAATATAGCAATACTAATTATTCTAAAAATACAAAGAATCCTGTTCTCCAAGCAAGTTTCTCAGTTCAAAAACAGTCTCTAACTTCAAATAAAGCATTTTCAAATATAAAAATCAGAAATTTAAATTTTGAATAAAATAATATAATTTGTTTGAATATACAAAATTGATATATAAAATTAAAAAAAAAACATGCTGGACTATAAGTTGTGCATAAGGAAATTACAATTAATGTCTTTCTTAGTATTAATTAATAACTGAAGAAGTTAATTTGATAGATATGGCATATATATATAATAATTTATATAAATTTATTTATAAATTAAAATACATAATATATGCATAAAATAGTGAAAAATCTTTTGTTGAATTGATTTTCATGAAATAGGTTGATATAAAATTTTATTCTAAGATTAATAATCAAACTTATCTCATTTTAAGAAACTTCTAGAAAATTTCAAAAGTTTATAAAATAATTCATTTTAAAATTTAGGTTTAGAAGTCAATTTGAAAAATAAATATCTATTTTCAATGACATTAAATATTTACAGTTTGATTTTACTAAGAAAATTGAGAAAATATTAAAATAAGTGAATAGCAATACTTTTTGATTTGATAGATGCAAAATAGTAACTAAATTCAAAGCAGTGTTGATAATGAAAAAAGTAATAATTTATTAATAACAAATTAAAATATTTAAAAACTTCAAAATATCAAGACAAAATAAAATGAATTACATTTGAGTTAAAATAAATTATACCAAGCTAAAAACATATTGTGTGAGCAAACATTTCTCTATTTCATACTTATTTCCAAAATTTATTTATTATAAAATATGAAACTTGGTTGAGAATATTCGGTCATTTGAAAATATAAAGTAAAATTTCAAGTTGCCCCCTTCCAGGGGCAACTTGAACTATCAATTTTCACTTTTTGGAATTCACATTTTACATTCCTCACTATCAATTTTCAACTTTTTGGAAATCTTTGAAATTAGATTGTATACTGTCCAAATAACACCATTTTCTGAATAACCCCTAATCAAATTCCCCTAAAAAGATTTTTTTTTTTTTAATTTAAGAATGTTTCTATTTTATTTCTAAATTGCTCTAACATTTTCATATTTCTTCAAGGCTTTTCTCATATAAACAAAAGATTGTCAATCAAAAAGTTTTTTCAATTACAGTTAATATACACACACAAAAAATGACATTTCGAAAACTGAAGAACTCACTATGAGTGAAATCCTTCAGAAATATAATACCCATCATTCTCTCATTAAGAGAAATTAAAATTTATACATTCAAGGAATTTACCTAATAGACCATAGTGGGTCCTTTAACATTTACTAAGTAATTTCTAATTTTTCACTTTGTTTATCTTTTAATCTTGTAACAATAATTTTCTATTTAATATTTTTGAGGCAATTAAAATAATTTATTTTTTATTATTTAAAGAATTTTTGATTAGTACAAACAATAAAACCCTTATAACATAAGATGTGAAAAATTTTTAATTAAAGAGAAAAATTAAATAGTGTATATCATTAGGAAAATAAAAAAATATATTCCATAATATAGAAGACTAGCTACATAATCATAAAGAGAATATTACAAAAGGAATCATTATGTGGTGTGACATGCTTACGTTCCTCACACCCTAGTTACTTATCACAAATTTTAATAGCTGAATTATTATTTTTGTTTCTGACAACTATGTTTTTCATATAATTATCAATATAAATAAAAGTTAAATATTAAGTCACAGGTTTTCATGCTATTTCTTAAATGAAGGAATTATAAGCAAATTACCCTATTAACTCAGTTTGAAAAATAATGCACAGAATAACTAAAATATAAATATATTGGGAAACCATTAAATCAATAAGATAATCAGATATGACTTTCAACAATAGAACAGAAAATAAAAAATCTGATTGCTCTCAACTGGTTTAAGTACATTTGTTTGCTTTTTCAAATGATATAAATGCAATAGTTTTTATTGTTATGAAATAAGTATTTGTGAATGTATGTACATATACATATGTAATTATAATTAGCATATTTATAAGTTCTTAAATTACTATAATATTCAACAATATAATATCCATCAATTGAAATTTATCCTTCACTCTTTTTTCATCTTACACTTCCTACTTAAAAACTTTCAGCTGTACATTTTTTAACAGAAACAAAAAAATATAGGAACAGCAGCAAATATAATTGGAACATAGCAGTGAACGTTAAAAAATTATTTATTTTACAATGTTAAATTTTTAACACAAAGAAGTAACTTCATTGTGTTGAAAATTGTGTTATCCATTAAAAACTCAATAAGATTGGAAAATCATATTTTAAAATTTTTCTTAATTAAAAAAATAATATACTAAACAGCAAATTAAAAATTTAATGGAAAAGTTCATAAATTCTAATCAAAGTACTTAATTCCCACACAAATTATACATAAAATTGTAAGAAATAGTTGTTAAAAAATCAAATTTAATTTTTAAGTAATAAAAATTAATTTTTATTATAAATAAAAAAATGTTAATAAAAAAATATAAATGATTCGTAATGTGGTAATTATAATAAACAAAATTCGTGATTATAAAATATTTTTTATAAAAAAAATAATTTTAATCCCTTATTCCTATAATATGGTAAGAGAAAAATTCATTTAACTTTAACAGCTTAATTTAAATCACATAAATTAACCAAAAAAATTATTAACTTATTATTTTAGACTTTATTAATCAAGATTAAAGAAATAAAAACATTAAAAAATTGAATTTCTTAAATATTTATCATTCATTCGATATTTTTTCCAAAAAAGTGTTAAAAACACAATTATGATCATATTTCAATAAGAAATCCTATCTAAAATTAATTCAAAAGTATATGAAAAATTTTGATTTGATAATAAAAAGTAATTTTAACTCTCAAAATATTATTCCACGATTGAGTAAAATTTCACGCATAATTTATACGTATCATGTATAATTTAAACAAAAATATTTATTTTTCAAACAATAAGAGAGGTTTGAGATAACCAGTTATAATAAATAAAAAAAAACTAAAGTGTGCTTATTAAAACTAAGAAATGAATTATTTATTTACAATCATTTATTTATACTTTATGGAATCTAAGAATTATACCTTGAAATTATGCAACTTCTAAGACATAATTATCTCTAATTACTAGCAATTAGCATACAGATCCATCGGCAATGCAAATATCCGAAAAATGAAAAGGTAAAAAGGCAAATGACAAATGATGCTAAATCAGCAGTGCCAGATGCAGAATTCTAAAATAGAAAAAAATGTAATTTGTATAAAAACTATTTAAAAAGATGATTTTAAGAAATAACTTTTTCTGCGGAAAAATTATTAATTATTTTGGAAAAATTAATCTGTTAACGATAACAAGATGATTTTACTATTTTTTTTGCTATGGAAGTAGGTATAATCAAGTGAGCAAGTTTATTGCAGATATTTTTTTAATATTATTTCTTTATTGCATCGTATTTTTCCTGTTTGTATTTTCCTGTACATATTAATGATGTGTGAAAGCTATGATTTAAATTTCAAATTTAACTAAAAAGAAAAAAATTTAATTTTTTTTAATTTTAACAACTAATTTCTTTTTTTGACCATCCTTTCTCTAATACACTGTACATGCATTAACATAAATTCATATCAATAAATTTGCATGTATTTGAAGAGATTTTTTTTACATTTTTAATCATCTCTCTTAACTATTTTTGGTTCTTACGATTTAGTAGCTAAATAATATATGTTAAAAACATAATCTATCTTATTTCCTTACATTCGCTTTTTGCTTTAACTTCTTATAGAATAGTTTAATACGAATTGATATCAGATATAAATGGTATAATTTTTTGGTTGATAAGCACTTACAAATTTAATTTTTCATACACTAATAATAAGTTTATTTTCATACTCTCAGGTGAAAAATTTGTCCTAATTTTATTTTCAGATGGACCTTGAGCTTTTCCCACTGAGATGGCAGCGTCATCAAGCGGAGGATCAAAGGAAAAACACGTGTAAGCACTTTTGTTAACTAATGCAATATTATTCGTTTTACACACTTACCTAATATGAATTATATTAAAATCAAAGAACATTTATTTCCATTAATGCATATTTTAATCACTTGTTTTATGTTTAATTTGGAAATATACTAATATGCATGATTCGGATGCATTTATTAGATACTTTCATTCGGAGAAGACGTTAAAACGAGAGGATTGAAAACGTGGCGGTTCTTATATGTTTTCTATACAATCAATCAGACCTTTCAAGAGCCACGAAAATTGAATGCACAAATAGAAATAATTTTTACCTCAAGCATATAGGATACTCATATGTAATTCTAATTTCTTTTTTTTTTTCTTCATTTCAGTATGTAAGCGATTAATACTAATTCATCAAGGATTACTGTCCACACTGATATAATCTTGGTAAGTTTATCTATATAAATATGTTTCGTCCGCATTAAATGATTTGTTAAACTTATGTTGCCTAATTAATTCCTCTAGATGAATCAAAACTCATTTTTAGTTTCACTTTTCCTCTGGAAAGTAAACAGACAATTCCGCTCGCGAAGTTCCGATGATGTAGTGGAAAACTCTGATTACTATCCACAGATTGCAACATCTGCTCGCCCATTCGAGCTTCCTCCATGATTGTAATTTAGTTCAGGCAGAAAAGAACCAGTTAATTTCTGCTTCGCGTGCACGTTGCACACTGATATAATCTTGGTAACTTCATCTATATAGTTATGTTTCGTGCGTATTAAATGATTTGTTAAACTTATATTGCCTAATTAATTAGTGATCTAAATATGTGGTAACCTTTTGAATTAATTCTATTATTCGGTAACTATAATCTTATATGCAAGTATCTAATTACTTTAACATTAAAAAGTCATTAATGGTAAATCCTAGGGAAAGATGTGTTTATTTGCTAAGATATTAATTAAATTTTTATGAAAAATAAAGAAATATCAAATATTAGACAAATATTTATCATGCATATATGTGCAGTCGAATTCCGGACTGTACTTTAAGATTAACAGGTTTAAGATACTTGTTTATTATCAACCACCCCATAGTTTTGAACCACGATTTCACCATATGAACTGGCTCCCTCCTCTTTACATCCACATTACTCCAGTTGAAGGACTTTATAAGTCACAAACTAACGTAAACACGGCCCCAACCTATGTAGTTCCAGCAACCCATTGAGTGAGAATGTAGTCACACTCCTAATCACTCACAGCACCAAATGATGTTTCAGTTTGCTCATTGCAAGGGAAGCAACATGAAACTACTGAACAGCTGGCATTCGACTTATCACAAATTTTAACATTTTCCGAAAATGTCAAACAATTTTTTTTATTTAAAGACTAAGTTATTATCTGTATTTTCAATTTTTGTCTTATCAAAGCTGTATTTCCCATTTCTTTTTAAAAGCAAAAAAGCTGTTATTCCTTCTGAGCTGTCCAAAAAAGCTGTTATTAATCAAGTAATCGTTAAACACATTTTTGTAAATTCTTTATATGCATTAAACATATCCATTTAATGTTCTAAATAGAATATATTGAAATTAAAAAAGCGTAAATTATTTTCTTCAAAATATATTTTACATTATTAATTAAAAATATGATAATTTCTAATATTTTACAAAGCAATTATAAATTCAAAAATATGGATTAACTATTTTTTTTTACTAACTTCTGAAAAATTAATGATTTTAAATTCTGAGTATGCTGTTCTTAAACATGTCAAATAATAAAAAAAGTTACGTTTAATTTAATTTATTAATTCATTTCTACAATTATTATTAAATTATAGCTCTTCTCCCACCTCAATGACAGCCATTTACTGCTCTAAAAAAGAACTCTTCAGTGAGGACCAAAACTTTGTGAAGTTTGACAGCTAGTGCTCTACTTCTTCAAATTTCATTGTGTGTATGTACTTATATGTAAAATTTCCGGGAATTTCACATATATGTACATACACAATGGGAATAAACCAATCATTTCATTTAATGGATTGCCTTGTAACACATTTATGAAGCGATGTAAACTAGGTAACAGTAATGTATAAAAATGTCTTTTCTGGCTTAATTCTTTCGTCATTAGGACGAATTCGTTCTAAGAAAATAAGAATATTAGTAAAAGTAATAAAAGCTATGAATTGGTATTTAATCAAAAATACCAAGATTTATATTTCAGGACTAATAGAATTAATATTAACATTCATCTTTTTAACTTTATACATGCATGCCCACAAAGAAAAGACAATTATTTTCTCAACAATAATTTTTTAAATTGTCCATAGTCTTATAAATATTGGTCTGTGAATACAATTTTACCCAGAGAGAATAAATACTAACACAAGCCTGTATCTCGTAAAAGTCAATATGTCTCTTTTACTCCTGTGTTAATTATAGTTTACTAGCTGTACCCGCCCAGCGTTGCCCGTGCATTTAGAAAATGCAGATAAGTGAATAGCGCAGGAATAGTAGTGTAGGACATGTAGACTGTCTCTCTCTCTTCCCCCCCCCCACACACACAACATTCCCCGTCGATAAAAAGGAACAATATATCCTAAATATTTTAAACGGAAAATTTTCCAAAAGATGGTCGCCAGAATTGTTTCTCAAAAGGAGCTGGTACAAACCCGGAATCAGCTATCGGCGAGCAGCGATCTGGAGAAGAAGTTTTATAAATAATTTTTTTAAAATTTTTCTAATTCAAAAATCGAAAATCGGGCTTCGAAGTCTGGTGGCCAGCCCCTTTGTGCTTCCGTGTAAAAAATTCCAGGTCCCTGCGTGCGACAGATTTGGCTGGAGAGCTCGGTCAGACAAATGGACAGACAGGCAGATAGACACATTACACGTGCTTTTATTATTATAGATCGTTTGTGCTAAAATGAATAATAATTAGAATTTCCTGAAGAATGTATTGAGTCAATAATATAGTATGAAAATGGGTACTTCTTCATTTCACCGGTGCAAGTTATAAAGTCGCCAAATGGCATTACTATGCGTAACAAAAAATCACAAAATTTCTGCTTTTTCCATCATTAACTTTCTGTTTTTTCCAAACATTTTAAATAAAAAAAAATATTTTTACAAAATAAAATTTTCAATTAACATTAAATGAATTAAATTAATGGTACAATCCTAGGAGACAGGATTCAATTTGTCACCAAAGGTCCCATACCTTTGGTGACAAACGGGAAAAAAAAGCGTCCAGGCAGAACGAAATGGCAAAATAAGAATTCTAGAAATCGTTACGTTTATCGTATCTAGTGTATCAAAGTAGGATTACCAAGAATGACAAAATTTATAACCAACTAAAATTATTCATGCCAAGGACCTAAAGCACATTTTAACCTAAGATTCAAAACACTGATGACAATTTTTCGACATAATGCAAATGAATATCTAGATCCGTTGTAGAAAAAGTCCTTAATAGGTGAAAATGCGCTTTAGGTCCCCTACTTGGCGCCTTTTCAAAACCGCCGATGCCATGGCTAAAATTCTACGGCTATTTCAAAGTGAAACTTAATTAGCGACCAATGAAAAGACTAAAACAAAAGGATAATTAATGAGCATGAGTGAAAAAGCGCATCAAATTCGCGAGTTGGTGAAGTAGGGGAACTAAATTGCAAATTAACCAACAAAAGAATATGGAATTAATTTTATAATACACACATACACAATCAGCCAGTTTAACAATATAAAATTCCAAACACGAAAAACAAAAAGCATCATACTTATAACTTAAAAGGGATAAAAAGAAATTATTGGCTGTATCCCAGTGTACGGTACGCTATTTTTATACAATTAATATAATTATAGAATATACAATTAATATCATTATATAATATAAAATTATATTATTTTATACAAATAATATAATTTTATACATTATTATATTTAATTAATTATAATTGTATATATGATTACCGTTGTATATATGCGTACCGTATAAGGAGCGTACCGTTCACTGGGAATTAACCGAAATTATTAAAGGCGGAAAAAATTATAAGGGTAAGTAAAGTCCAAATTTTAAAATGCAAAATTAAGATTTCATCTTGATTATTATAAGTTATTCTCTAAAATATATATAATAACATTTTATCACTCACTCATAATTTTGGCTTCATTTTTTTTTTTTATTCTTCCATAAAAGCTGATCCTCTACTTTGTAGGTGGAGTTTTTTCTTCCCCAGGTTTCTTTTCTCCAGGTTTTCCTCCTTTATCATCAGGCTGTCCGGGTTTTTTCTCACCAGGTTTCTCTTCAGGCTTTTTAGGATCCATTTCTTCTCCCGCGGGAATTAAATATTCAAATGAAAATATGTGATGAATTTTTTGCTTTAAGTAAACTATACAGTAACGCAGCTTATCAAATCAAAATTAGAATGTGAAATTCTGCAAATTGTCTCACTTCACTCGCGTATCATATCCACGTAGCACCTTCTCACGTGGATGTTCAAACCAGCCTTTACAGTTTTAAATAACTGTAACAATTTTTACTTCTGGAAACGTCTAGAAATTTCTGTAAAGTTTGGAATAGAGGGCGCTAGTTTCTCAGTTAATAGGAAAATGGTTCCTATCATAACTTACCGCTGTTGTACTTCTTACATGTTTATATTATTGCAGACTAATACAATAATATTCCATGTTTCAAAATTTATGTCGGATTTAATATTGATAGCAATCAAAACATAAATTTATATTCAATGAAACTTACTACGTTATAGATCAACTTCGATTCAAATTAAAGTTATTTCATATTGTAAGTGCGAATGATGAAAACTTTCCGAATTTCAGTAAAAGAAATCATTATAATCATAGAGGTTGCCTTTGACTAAATTTTTAGTCAAAAAGGGAATAGTTATCCGAATTCAGCGACATTAAATGAATGAAACTTTTATTTCTTTTTTTCCAGTTAATAACAATCATGTAAAAATAGGGGAAATGGCGGCATTTTTAAACAACCAAGCTAACAACATTCAAATTCGGAATATACTTTATGGTGCCTCTTTGATTCTCGCAAAGTTGTAATCGCGATTGATCGCCAAGCCGGGCAAACCCCAATCATATTCCGATAGCAACAGGGGAATTCATTGTCTGTGCAACAAAAATCGCCAATAAAAACGATAGCCAAACAAAAATCGCCATGTTTGCCAAGGGGCCACCTTAAAGTATAGTTTTACCATAATTTGACATTGGTAACGAACAAATTTCAAATGGACAGACAGACAGACACATTACACTTGCTTTTATTATCTATCTATAACCCCGGAATCAGCTATTGGCGAGCAGCGATCTGGAGAAGAAGTTTTATAAATAATTTTTTTTTAAATTTTTCTAATTCAAAAATCGAAAATCGGGCTTCGAGGTCTGGTGGCCAGCCCCCTTGTGCTTCCGTGTAAAAAATTCCAGGTCCCTGCGTGCGATAGATTTGGCTGGAGAGCTCGGTCAGACGGACAGACACATTACACTTGCTTTTATTATTATAGATATACGTATGTTTCCATAATATTGTAGTTTATATATATATATGTGTGTATGTAAGTGATTGTATGTATAATGAATTTTGATTCAAAAATTCAATATTTTCAAATAATTGTTGTTAATGAAATTAACAATTATGCATGCCCGCAATCTTTGTTTTAAGCTTTATTCAATTCATATTAGGAATTACAAATTTTCTATAACCGCCATAAAAAATTAATTGTAGAAGTTATGAAATAAATGGAATTTTTCATTTATTTTGATAAATGTTAAATGAAAATTCCTAAATTATCTGAAATATTTCAAAATTTTTGTGGAAATAAACCAGATTTATTCAAAGGAATAAAGCCAAATTTTCCTCATTTAAACAACACTAGAAGCGAATGGTTTTGCAAAAAATATTTCTACTCTGAGCCTTTATTTCTAAGATATTTAACTAGTCTCCCATATAAAATGAAATCGCAGAGTATTCAATGTACTATATTGATAGAAATTAATTTTATTTCTTAAATTAATGATATATATTGTATCCTTAATTTTTGTTTTATTTACATAATAAACAAATAATAAAAAATGAAAATAAAGTAAAAGAGCAAAAGGAGTAACAGAATGTTGTAAGTATGTCAATATAATAAAAAAAAATTTCACAAATTTACTAATTAAAAATGTGCACCGTAAGTTTGAAGTTAATTATAAATCTTTTGACCTTTCAAGTCAAACTACAAGGTCGTATACTACCCTATTGCAGCGAACCAATTAGGCGTTAACTTAAAGCCTTTTCGAGAGACCAAACAAAAATATTATAATTCCCCATAGAACGACGATGTTTTGAACAGCACGAACTGGCAACACAGCGACTGTTTCTTTGTTTTTTCTTGACAATGTAGACAGAGACAGTCGACAGCTTTGAGGCGTTCAACCACAGAGCTAATGATGCAATGTATTTTCAGAAAAGTCCCGGCTCTGTGTGTCCATTCTGATAATCACATAAGTTCATGGCAAGTTCGAAGAGAGTTATCATTTGATTATTCTCGATGTCGTTACAAGGGACCTGCATCTGACGTGATGGTATACGATGCATTGGTATACCATCACGACAGATGCTCGGATCGATTGTAATTTGAACGGGGACACCAGAAAATTTCTGAAGTCTTAAGGAGAATGTCTTACGAAATACTATCATTTACCAAGATAATGCAAGAGCATATGTTGGCAAAATAATTGGTCATGGGTTAATGAGACTGGGCTGCTACTGTCTCCAAATTCTACGGTTATTAAGTGTGACGCAGACTTTGAAGATCACGGAATGAGTAGCCCGTTTGTCACCCAAGCCAAGTTCTACTAAAGTGATGGCTGTTTTAGCTGCCAGCTGTTTCCATTAATTTCGCAACCCTATAAGCTCCTCAACTACTCACAAATTTAGCCTTTTGTCTTCATGCCATAATCTTTAAGTATGAATCTTTTCTTATTTGATTTCCTTTATAATGTTCTCGACCTTATGCCCCAAAGAGCGCTGTCCTATTATTTACAAATTTCGAAAGATGTCACAATTGAATCAAGCACGTAAGCTTACTCAAATTACTTGTTGAGGATGACTGGCAAATATCAGGACGAACGCGACTTATAATTTATCGCTTTTAACCAGGTGTTTGAATTAAATTATTACTAATATAGAAATCAGGCTCGCATAATTTTGATTTGAACATAACTGGAAATTTTATAATTTTGTCATTTGTTAAAATTAAAAAAAAAAAAAAAAAAAGCCCGGTGGTGTAATAGTAGCCTTTCTTGCTACTATTACACCACCGGTCCGAGGTTCTATCCTCGAGCTGGGGATGGTCGACTCAACCTTTCATTTTTTCAGTAGGTCGATAAAACTGATTACCAAGCATGCTTGGGAACTTAACACCGGGGAATTTCTCGTTTGACTTACCACCTAACCAGGACATGTTTTGCACCCCACAGTCCTCCGTCAAAAAAACAAACGGACACTGTAGATCTTGTCCCCTCCCCCATGGGACTGTCGTGCACAGTTTAGCTTAAAAAGACAAAACAACTGTCTTCAAAAGTGATACTCGTGGATTGTTTATAACCACAACATTATAATTTAGAATATCAGCATAGAATTTAGGATTTTGTCTGGAAAACTTCGATACTGTATTACAAAGGACATCGAACTGTTGTCGATTTAAAACTATTTGTAGCTACAGAAAGTACACAATGCCTGTTTAGAATCTTGTAGGCTCAATATGGATGTCTTGAAGAGTAAGAGCGTAACGAGATATAAGCAACTTTTCTTCCCAGCATCCACTATTTCCCATTTGAATGAATACTCAGTTCTATTTTTGGCTAGAATTTTTCAGCAAAGTTTTATGGTCTTGAAATATTCGACGGACTTTTGTTCAACTAATTACACGAAATCATTAAACATAACAGATTGCAAGAGAAAATAATTCAAATTCTTCAGAATAAGGATGTTTCCGCATTTTAGATATGTAAATATATAAGAAAATATTTGTATATTGTGATGCTGAAAATCCCCTTTTATGACCACGATATTATCACAACAAAGAATTAGAGCGAACTTCATATGATTTGAATTCTTTATTCATCGTATTGATCACTCATGATGGCAAAAACTTATTGACATCTAATCGAGTTTTTATAGGAAAGAAAATTGCCTAATCACGATTTCCACCCTTCAACAATAAAAAGGGTGGAAGTGAAGGCACCTTATATAATGGGCCAGCCAGTTGTGCTATCTCTCTCGTTGTCCCAAAGTGGGTTTTCGTAATTTAGAAGCAAAGACCCGACAGAAGTATCATTTCACATGGAAGATATTGTGACCACAACATAATTAACATGTCCCAGCCGCCATTAGCTAACACGATTGATCATTGATTGGGTCATGATTTGAACTTACCACTGATAACGAAAACGAATGCCTTAACCGCAAACAGGCCACCATCGCGACCAAGAAAACAATATAATTTGCTTAACTGCTTTCTCAAGCTGCGAAAAATATTTTCTTCCATTTTAATTGACAGGATTCCATTCGTCAGTGAATTATCTTTACATGTATCAAATATATTTCATCATTTACAAAGCTGATATACTTCTTGTTATTTATAACTATGTATTTAGATAAACTCAGCTTTTTATGTGATTCCTAAATGTTTAATTTTTGTAAAATTACTGAAGTTTAAAAAAATATTTTTATGATAAAATAACCATTAATCAAACTTTTTAGAAAATTTTAACAATAAATCTAAGCCTGTCTTTGAATTAACGTAAGAAGCCATTTTCAGAATGAATAAGAAAACTCAGTCATAATAAATTATTCATTTTTAATGAAAATGAAATCCTGAATTGAATTGTGACCACAAAATATTAATAACTTATAAAACACTTCTCAGTATATATTAGTTTGCAACAGAAAAAAAATGAGCGTCAACTTCAGTAAATTCTTGATCCTCTGAATAACAGTATACAATTAAAATCATAAGCAATAAGAGTTAACTTTATACGACAAGAGAAATTACACACAATATCATAAAAGTCTGTACTCCATATTTGCCAAGTAACTAATTGGAGATTAACATAGCAGAGAACGGAATGGGAGATTTTCCGAGGAAAACCTCAGCACGCTTAAGAATACAGGCCAACAGAATGTTGATACATTCTTTTTTAATGAATTTCTTGTTCATTAACAGGAAATTTCATCTACTTAATCAAATTTTAGTTTTTTTCACAAATGCTTATTTTACAATCATTTCTGTTATCTCAAGTTAACTTAAATAGGAAGGAAAATTTCATACTACCAACAAGTTTCCAAGTACCAATTGTTTTTAAACTTAAAAATCAGTAAACAAATTCAGTTTTTACGTCAGCTAAATGACAGTCGTGAAAAAAAAAACTTATTTGCAATTTTTCATTAAAAACTGTCAAATAAAAACTAATGTTTTTTGGAAAGAAAAAAAAATTAACTAATTAAATTTAACCAGTTTTCTTTATGTTAACATAATTTTGGGCAACTACCCCCCCCCCACCCCAAACAATTAAAATTTCATATACAAACATGGAAAATAGATTTTTCTACAGCATTATTTCAGGAGCTAATTTAATTTGAAATAATTTAAATTCCACTAAATGCTATAACTTATAAACATATATTTACAGGTATAAGTTCAGAAACTGATCAAATCGAAACCAGATATAACCTTTTACTACAGGATTATGCAAATAAGCAAGCCATAAGGATTTTTTTTTTTTTTAAATCCATGAAGCACAATCAAGCAGTGCACATGGAAACTTTGCTCAGTGAATTTGATTAGTTTATTGCTCAACACACAATAGCTAACTAGATAACATAGTGGATTTTGGAGTGCTACAAGCGCATCCAAGTACCCGAGTGTTAAAACACATAGTAATTGTGGAACCAAAAGCCAGAGTGCTAACCATTCAGTTGTCAATTTAGAAACAATGAAAACAAGACAATTTTTTTTTTCAAAATTACCCTTTCTTCCTCAGTTAAAATTAAATAAAACATGTGATGAAAACATTCCAATTTTGATATAAGAACCGTAACACCAACAGTGTGAAGATAAAGAAAGCAAAGTAATCACTGCTATCTTAGGCTGCACCTAAAATAATTGATGGCACTCTTATCATTTATAAAACTGGAACAAATATATCATACCAAAGTAATGATCCTGGAGTATGACTTAGGGTGAAAGAAAAATTTACTGACTTTCTGATGGATTGAATATGTCAACACAAGTCTGATCATTTAAGAAATCTTAAAATTCTAATTTAAAATCCGGATACTGTATTGATGAATGTCTTTCTGGCTATTAAGTTGAGGAAATGAATGATTAAATTATTCCTTGCTTAAATAATATAAATATATGTATGTATGCACACACACACATATATATATACATGTATACGCACATTGAAGTAAATGAGGAAAATAAGTTCTTAGTAGTGTATCTATGTAAAATACTGGTTTAAAAAAATCAAAAATTACTTAATTTTTTGATATTATTCTTTTAAAATACAAAGACAATATGTAGAATTTTTACATTTTTGAAAATGAGATTCAAAACAGGAATAGAGGCTCAGAAGTTTTTTTTCTCTTTATTTTTCAAATAAAATTATCAAAGGCTATTTTCTATTAAGCTAAATAAAATTTACTTTTACTTAATGGAATGCACTCAATTGGAATAGTTTTTTTTTAAAGAAAATTTACACACCAAGATAAAATGGAACTAAAGTGATTTTACTTTTCACATTTCATGCATCAATAAAATTATTTGGTAAAAGTTTATAATCAGTGATACAAAGAAATAAAATTGCAATTACAATTTAATAAAATTAAAAGTTTATAGTTTTTACATCATTTATTTAACAATCCTATTTTTTTGCAAAAAATATATCGACAAGCTTATAAACATGAAAACAATTAATATTCTAATACTGAAAAACAAAAACAGTACAAGTATTGAAAATATATTTCAAATATCCATAATAAACTTTCACAGAGAATGGTACTTTGGATTAAAAAATAATTTAATACTTTACAGCATATGGTATAATAAAAAATACGAGTCAAGAACAATTTCTTAAATTTGAAAATAAATACATATTTTTATTTAACCAGATTGTCATCTTTGTTGAATAAACATCAAACTACACAAAATCAAACTTTATTAAAATTTTATCATAGTGGTAACTTACATGTCATCCATGCAAGGAAGTTACAAATAAAAATTGCTACTCATTTGTTCAAATATATATAAGTTCCATGTTTCAAGCAACATTCCAAAATATACACGTTTAAGAAACAAACTAATGGATTTTCATACGAGTGATTACATATCAGCCTAATTTGGAATGTACTCCACATTTTAGGTGTAGCAAAATATTCTAAGGCAATTTAGAAACCATGTATTTTAAGCTGTTCAGGTTTAGCAATGCCAACCTTTGTAAGAAACTGGCATATATTGTTTCTTTGATCACCTTGCAGTTGAATTACCTCTCCATATTCTGAATGCTCCACAACCGTCCCATTGCAGGCGAATTCCTGAAATGCAAAAATGTTTAAGCATTTAAAGAAAAATAAACATTTAAAAAAAAAATCATAGCTCAGTAAATGACTAGAATTTTACATAAAGTAATTTCATAGATAATTAGGCCTGCACTCACATACACAAAATATAAAACTACCATTCTCACTATCTTTTCTCCTTCAGTGAATTAAGCAATATTAATTTCTAAGAAAAAATCATCTTAATTGCGAGTAAATATTCTACTAAGATTACAAAATTGCTGTGAAATAAAATTCCTTTTTTTTTACACAACATTTAACCATTTCCTTCAGGTAGTTTAATATTTTAAATAATATTGAAAATGCAACTACGTTTAATGTAATATACAATTAACTTATAACTAGCAATTTAATATTTTCTTTGCAATTTATAAAAAATTATAAGCATAATTTTAACTGATTAAGTTTTTAATTTTCCTCATTTTACATCAAATTTTAATAAATTTCACATTAAAAAGCTTAATCGGAAAATCAAAATATTGTGAAAAAAAAGAAAATATCCATTTACTTAAAGCATTTCTAAAATTATTTACTATAAATACATTAAGTAATAAGTATTTTTAAAATGCATAGTAGTTTTAAGCTAGCTGTCTCAGTGTTAACTATACATTTTAAAACAAAAATTATAAATGAACTTTAAAAATGGTGAGTTTCAGAAATGTCAAAAATTATTGAGTCAAATTATTTAAGTTCAGACTATTTTAAATGTTGTAAAACTTATTTCCCTAAAAGAATTTAGACTTAAAAATATACTGAATAAAGCAGAGAGAGAGAGAGAGAGTATTTCACAATAACTCTTATTCTTATTTATACTTTAAATAGTATTTTTCATAAGTTCAAATAACCTTTTTGCAGGCTTTCACAATTTTCTTTTTGTCGTAATCATCAGAGATTCCTTGTACTGTGGTTAAAGTTTTACGTCCGTTCCGCTGTTGGATTCTAACGTGAATTAATTTATCTTGACCACCTTGCTCATCCGCGCGGATTGCATCAGCAAACGGATCTATAATTAAAATTTTATGCTTAATTAGTAAACAAAAAGGATTTTGAAAATTATAAATAAGATTTATCAGAAATGTCAAATTTGCTATATATTAATAAATAACTTTAAAAATCAAGAATATCAAAATTGTATGTCATTTTACAGTTACTTTTAACAATGGATTCAAATTTAAATCAGTTTAAAACCACTACAGAAAAAATCTCCGAACAATCTTAAAAATATTTTTGAAATGTTAAAATTTTTTACACACTCTTATACAAAAGCACAAAATATAAGTGTTTGAAAAATGAGTTTCAGCAATCATTTTATTAATTTCAGGTGAAATTTGTTTTATTTCCAGTTATTTACAAATTTTACATAATTTTATCCATTCCAAAATTTTTACTGTCAAATAATTCTTTATTTGATAGACAAAACCAAATTTATATAAGGATTTTTTTAAAGCTTCTTATACATCATTGACATTTTTATAAGTTTAATAATATAGTGAGTGCTTTAATCATTTTACAATAGTGCTTCAAAAATTTACTTTTAAAAAATCTAGGAAATTTAAATTTGTAGAGCTAAAATATTAAGTTTCAGATTGAAGAACAAATATCTAAAAGTTTTCCTACAAACTGTAAGGAAAATAATTTTCTGCACTTCAGCGACAAAAGAATCGCTATAAACAAGGCATGATCGTTAAAAAAAATTTCCTTGAACATTTTGTAAAATAGTAGGTATGTAGCTGTGAAGAAATCTTGATGTAGGGCTTTTTACATCCAATCTCAATTTTAGATAATATCATTTTTACAGTACATATTTTACATTTCAGTGAATGCAAACAAACCATAGATATAAAGAAAAACTACCTCTAAAAGCTTAGATAAAGTCAAAGGGACAGACTGAAAATTACTTAAAAAGCCTAACATATTAAATAGTAACACATTAATAGACTCATTGCTTTTAACTACATAATCTTTAGTTAATTAGTCTATATTTTGCTTCTGTGCCTGAAGAATTTGTTTACTGAAAACAAAACATTTTAAATATAAATTTAAAAACTTCAACAAATTTATAAATAATGCTAACTTGAAAATTTCCACTTTGATGTTATTAAAACAGTTTTTTTCAAATGAATTTGTGAACATTAGATGCTTAAGTGCAAAAATGAACATCTACTCAATGTACAGATTTAAAAAAAGTAATAATTTAGAAATAATTTTTTTACATCATAATATGTTCACCTACTTGTGTTAAACTCTTGTTTCAAAACACAAGGGATAACCAACAAAGCATGAAAGATTTGTCTGAAAATGTTTCAGCAATCAAGGCAATTGAAAGGATTAAAATTAAGCAGATGGATATTATGCAATAAAGTAGGTAATTGTACACAGTAATAAAATTCATTTTATAACTGAAAATATTTATAAATTGCAAGGCATTACAAATCATTATTTATCCATATGTAAATAATTTTACATATGGATAAATAATGATATTTATCTTGTTTAATAAAATGTTTTTCAAAATATGAAAATAGGTAAATTTATCTTCATTCATAAGACTTCTAATATTTTATGTACACTGTTGGAAGACATTAGTTGTGATTTAACTAAAACATAATTTGATTTTTTAAAAGTAGTAATAGTCTTCTTGCAAATATAAATTAGAAACTCGTTTTAAAATTTAAAAAAGCTTTTAATGTCTTATAGAAGATCTAGATTTAATTTTTTGGTTATTACTCCAAAGGTCATTTTTTACAATTAAGAGCTAATTCAACCCTATCTTACAACTTAAATTTAAACACAAACTAGTGAATTGTTACACTAAAGGCCTAAACATTATTCAATTGCAAAAACAATCATTATCACAAGATAAATATCTAAAAGTATTTCAATCATTTTGCATCATTTATAAACATAACAATTTACCTAAATATTACAGTATCCTTATGCACATAAATGATTTTTAATATTAAATTTCAAACAAAAATGTTTTCTAATCACTTAAACTCAATTACAAAATTAAATTAGTCATGAAACAAAAATAACATTATACAGTATTTCGAACAGAACATATCAAGAGATATAAATGAATATTTTGGCAAGATGAAATTGTTATATTTAAATTTGTCATTTTAATATATAAATGAGATATAATAACAGGACTTTTATGAAAATGTTTAATATACAAGAACATATTTTTCATGATATTAATCTTATTATAAACATAAATGATAAATATTAGGTGTAATAATACATTTTAAAAGATTATTGCAAAGAAATGAAAACATAATTGAGAAAGCGAAGAATAGCTTTATATTCATCAGAAGCCTTTACCATTATCTGATAACTTCTGTCAAAAATTGGAGAGTTGGCAAATGTCAACAGGTAGAATGATTCATTTTTTTAATGCTAAGAACACATCAACTGTCTAAAAACACATACAGGACAAAACACTGTGAATAGACAGAATCAAATGATAGCTTAAAGGAGCTATGTCAAAATTATACCATGGAAATAGTTTCCTGACTAATCATAACTAATGTGTCTTTGATCAGTTTTGCAACATGAAACTAAGGTCATCACCGATCGATTTTACAGCGTGAAAATATTACGTTCTAAATTTTCAATGATTCCTTCATTTAACCACAGTAAATATTCCTTATAACATTTTACTATTACATTTATAACATGGTAAGACCTGAATATATTATAATTATTGAAAATAATGTGTACACATTCTAAAAGGGATAACTTCAGCAAAATTTGGAAAAAAGTTTTGTTGAGTTTTATATGTTTGAGAATGTGTTGGTTGGGTTTTGTGACACAAGTTCCAAAAAGAACAAGCTGCGTATATTTGAAAATATGGCAGCAAATTAAGTATATCATAGGTATTTAATGCTTTTCTGTTTCAAAAATCTTATAGATAATTGCCATCCTTATAAGCAAAGGATAAATCAAATTCTAGACACCCACAAACTACAGTGAAGCTACACATAAATACAGGCAATTAAAAATAAAATATAAAAATTAAGTAAACTCAATTTTTTTCTTTATATATATATAAAAATAATATATATAGAAATAAATTATATATGGATAAATATCATAAGAAAAATTATTCCTGGACAAGTGTTTAAAAATTTGAATTTTAAACACATTTGAGTATTAAAATTTAAAACAAACCCTAAATTATTATTAATTGTTTGATATGTTTGTTGTTGACTGCTTACTTTTTGCAAACAAAGGTAAAATTAGAGCTAGACATACAGTTTAAAGTGGATTCAGAACAGTATAAGCATCCATGTCGTAGATGAAGTCTATGAACTTTAAAGGCTAATGCTCTAACTACATTTGACTGAATACAAATAATTAAAATTTAATATGAAGATTTTAGTCTAATATACTAAAACAGGTTAATTTTAAACTTAGTTCTTAGTTCAAATTTTTTTAAATAAATTTTTGAACTGAGAGAAAACAAAGGTTTACATAAAGTATTGTATTAAATTTATAAGTGAAATTTAATCACATTTAAAATGCTAAAATGGTAGCACAAAATATATGCATCTTACTACTTAATTCTTTTATATATATATATATACCTGATAAAAAGTAATAAGAGCTTAAGACTAAGTCTTTTGTATATAAATATGGATTTACTTAAAGAAATAATTGTAAAATCCAGGGATTCCGAGCAGGTGTGATACAATTTTTAATTTTTCGCACCAAGCAATGAAAAATAAATTGACTAATGCTCAAAGGGTTATAAGTACACAAAACAATTTTATGCATGTGCAAAATCGTATTAAGTTTTAAAATGCAATTTACACATCATACAAACACCTGAAACTATTTTGATGCAGTAAACCAGTTTAGCACATTTTGTAAATAGTACAATAACCTATTTATGTTAGTAACAATTAAATTCCAGATAGAACATAATGAAAATTTCTTATACATAAAATTGAATAAAATTATAAATATATTCAATAATATAACTAACAAAGTGTTAAGGGAAATTATGACCAATCTTTACATATAGTAATTAAGTTACATTACACATGCAAACTAAAGAAAAATTAATTAGTACAAAATTAATTGAATTTTTCCAACAAAAAGACTAAATTATAAATTTTATTTTAACAGTAACAGAAAGAAATTTACAACAGGAACAATTATAGATTTACAGTTAAATTAATATCAATACACCTAAGCTTTCCAACGAAAATGGTACATTTCAAAATCTTTGTTTTCAATGGAGTAATGAGACAGTAAAGAAAATATTACTGGCAAATGGGAATAAAATTATTCGTTTTTGGGTGCCAGGGCATATAGGAATAGAAGCATATAGGAAAAGAGCTGATGAACTTGCAAAACAGGGATCTCCTTTCAATCCAATAGGAATGGAACCCTTTTGTGGAATCAACATGAAGACTACAAGGAAGGCCATTCAAAAATGGGAAAAACAGGAGATGAACAAAGTTTGGCGTGACTCTCCTGGACAGAAACATGCAAAAAGTATGATTTTCAACTCATCTGAGAAAATTGCATCTGAAATCCTTAGACTCCCAAGATTGAAGACTCAAGCAATTGTAGGCTTCATTAATGGGTACTATCATTTCAGGAAACATCTTCATACAATGGGACTTTTTAAACAGGAACCAATTTGAAGGAAATGCCACGCAGGGGTGGAATCAGCTCATCATATATTCTGAGTGTTATGCTCTTGCCCTTACAATATTCACTACTCTAGGTAATCCATATCCTAAAGAGTTACACCTAAACTTCGTTGAGGGCCTATCAGACTTTATAAACAAAGTAGGTGACCCATGACAATGGAACTAGGAAAAAATTAGGCTTGGAACATGGTGCAAAATGCAACAATGCAGAGGTGCCACATATCTGACAAGCTCAAGAGGAAGAAGAAAGAAAATATTTGGAAATTAGTAAAATGCTTGCTCAGATATTTTTAAGTTACATTTTGTCATTATTTTAAGAAATTTATTTACCTATTAAGAAAAAAATGCATTGGGACAAGGATTAACAGTGTCAAACAATCATAATTTATGAAATTTGAAATAAATTAAAATTACTTGAAAATGGTTAAAAATAAAAAAGTCAAATTTTCTTTATACCATAAAGAAATAATTGCAAAAGACATGTTAAATGATATGGAAGAACCCATACTATTACTGAAATTATGCTTGTCAATATTTTATATTCATAGCAAGAAAATGAAGCCATTTAATTAGAAATGAAAATTATGTACTGCAAAATTTATAATTTTCAAGATATAAATTTTTTTGCACAAAAGATAAATATGAATGCATATGCTCTTAACCATTTTTAAAAAAGAATATATTATCTATTCAAAACAGTATATTTTTAATACATAAAACTTTACATCTACATAACAAACACTTTATCTACAGTAGTATTTTCCAGGTTACTAGTTAGTTCAATACTATTCAAACAGATAAAATTAGATTAAAACGTACAAAAACGTTATGATAAGACTACATGATCAATAAATCAGCTGAAATTAAATTATACGCTGCATTGATTAATATAGCAAGTAATTTCTATCAAAAATTTGATCTAGTTAATTGCTTTTAGAGACAGCTGAAAACAATGAAACAGAATGGCACTCATTCATCAAGTAACGAAAAAAAATTCAGTTGAATCTATAATTAAAACGAAATTATTTTTATTACAAGATGGTCATTTTTATGAATTAAGGTTAAAATTTGGCCTAGCGTGGGCAGGAAAGAATCATTGCGCAGTTACACCTATTGAAACTATGTAGGTTCATGACCTAGATTGAACTTTTAAAGAATAATTTAAAAACACTCATTTAATCACATGAAATTGATTTTTTACTGATATAATGACCTAATTACTGAAAAAATACATACATTAACAGAATAACACAATAGTATATAACATTTTCAAATATAACGTCAAGGTCGCAAATAAACTTACCAAAAGTATTTAAATTCTGGATACCGGTAGACATAGATTTTTTGATTTCCGGAACTATTTCAAACTGATTTCACACTCTTTTTATGCCTTCTTTCTGACTGTAATATATTCAATTTGAATTTCAAAAAAAAGAAATATGAACGAACACACTTGCAATACGAAATGGTTGAGTTGTTCAATAGAAAGAGCTAAGGACACAATTGCGCAGATATTTTGCGCATAGAACAATAAGTACGGTTATGTCTATTTTTCAAAAAAAAAGTTAACATTTTTTAGTGTGTTTTGTAGTTTCTTATAAAATAGTCAATTATCATTAATTTTAAAAAAATAGCCAATGTTTTCTTTTCAATAAAGTTGATCTTTAGTTTTTTCATGTAATAATTATAATGTCATTATCCTGATTTGTAATTATTTTTCCTTCGTACAAATCGTTAGTGAGATGTTGATGAGTTTCTAATTGGAAGTTGTTTTTTAATTCCCCATATAGTTAGTAAGTTAAGTAATATAAAAATTTATTTATCTATAGTAAAAACTCATTTAGTCAATAACTGCTTTTATTAACAAGTAGTTATTTGAGACAAATGTTTACTTTTTGATAGTAATTAAATGTAGCTTGTTCCAAGGCCTGGTCATCCAAATGAAGAGAGTAAAACATATTTATCAAAAGAATCGTTCAGAGAAATAAATCTTTATTAATATGCTTTCATACAATCACTATAAGTTTCAGCAAAATCCCATCCTCTAAAGGAGAACAAATTTTGATATTTCAGAATCTACATGCGCCTCTTTGGACATATCTCAAGATTACAATTCAGTGTGGCCAGATCATCATATTTATTAGCTACTCCAATTTGATATCAGAGGCAATTCTATCCATTGGATCTTGGATCTTATTTCTTGCTGTGAAGCAAAACTATCTCAATATAAGGCTGTACACTTGGAACCCTACATTTTTCACCCGTTCTCCATGCTGTGTTATGTGGGGGAAACAATGCTTTGTAACTATATCTCCGGAGTTCTTCCTCTGTCTTTGCGAGCGAAAAAGTGGACCACAGAACATGGAATCCAAGAATCAGATATCATAAAAGTCCCCTTATAGCTTGCCTGTGATAAATTTAATTTTAGATTTGACTTAGGAAATATTCTTTTTCGACTAAAAATCCTCTAACAAATACTTTTAATGACCTCTTTAAACTGCATAATACTTCTGAATGTTCCAATCACATACTGTTATTTACAGATGCATAAAAAATTAATAATAAACTAGGAATCACTGTATATAGCAGTAGAAATAACTCCTTTGTCTTCGGGCAGATTAATAATATAAATTCAGTTTACAAAGCAGAGGATTACGCTTTATACCTGGCAGTGACAAAATTCTGTATTTCTTTTTTTCAACTATGTTATATTATCTGACTCCTTATCATGTCTAAACAGTTTGAAAACTCTCTTAACCTTTTCTCCAACCATCGTTCAACACATCGGATTAACTTTAGTAATTTAAATTGCGATTTGCTAATCAATGCATTTAGTATAGATTCCAGATCATTCTGGAATTACTGGTAACGAAAAAACAGATGCTCTCTCAAAATCGGCCATTAATAAGCGTATTATATTACACTCGATTTCATCTGAAAACCTTATCCGTAAAATAAAAAAATAACATTTTTATCAATTTTTATAACTGTGAATGGACATAGGTTAGAATTTGAGGGTGTTTTCGGGATTCCCCGCCTTATGACGGAATACAGCCTACTATCAATAAGTCCTCGCGAAAAGCAATGACGCGATGAATGTTCAAATATTTCGCAAAAAACTTTTGGTTTTTGGATTGTCAGTTTCACAATTTATTTCAAAATAGCTTTATCCGTTACAGAATAACCATGAAATGGTTGGTAGGTGCAACACAATCAACAATGTCATATTTTTAGAAAATAATGATTTGACTATTTAATGACCCCGTTGATTTCCTGTGATGAATTTATCTATATTCAGGTATTTTTCTGCATGTTCGAAAACATCTGGGAATTGTATCAAAACCATTTCAAAAAGTTTCACAAGAAGAGATTAAAATGTGAAAAAGTGTAATCAATTAAAAAAAAAAAAACTTCAAATTTTATGGTAATTATTTTACCATCAGATTAAGAAAAAATAAATAAATAAATAAACTGAGAGCGTGTAAATCAAACTTCAGCGTCGCTTAGTGGCTAGACCACGTTCTTCTCAATGGAAGACTTTAGATAAAATATTTGGATCAGATTTAAAATTTAAAGAATAAATACTGTATTTTTGCTTTCTTATATCAGCTGAATGCTTGAAATTTAACTTTGTGATGCTAGAACACATCACGTTATCCAGGAAGTCCTCTTGAAAGACAATCCCTACTGAATGTTGTAACAACTTCAGATTTTGCAACAGTTTAATACTGTACAGAATGTGACATCAAATCTTCCGTGGCTTTTGAAGCACCGTAATTTTTCTTCGAAAACAGTTATTTAAGTGGAAGTTTTTCTTGGAAACAGTTAAGAAGATCTGGAAGTGTGATTGCCAAATCACGAGCTTCTAACAGATTGAGAGAATATCCTTGGCAGCTAACGTTAACGTTTCAGTTTGTTAATCTTCATTTCTTGACTAAGCCAATATTTTTAGAAGCCAAGCAGTAGAGATAGGAATGATTGATTTTCAAATTAAATTATCTGTAAAATCATTTCCTTCAATCCCTGAAAATATTTAGTTTCTTGTTCCTAAAGAAAAAAACCCAATTTCGGCTTAGGTTTATCTTAAAATGAAGATAATATTTAGTTCTAGATATCTGTGCGAGATTTTTTATTCCATTGTATGTCATTTCATTAAAATTGGCACGTTAGCCCGTTGTAGACTTGGTCTTCTTCAGAAGTTTTTCCAATTCCACCTTTTTTCCACCAGCTTCCAGTTTTTAATTTGAAGTTTGGTAAAATCCTCATCTGGGCTGTTCCTTCATCTTTTCTTAGGTATTCTTCAAAGCATTCCACGGAAAATGATATTAACACATTAAAAGCTGTTCTCTCAACTCTTATTAGAAGGTGACCTGCCCTTCTCATTCAACTCAGTTTCATGTATTTAATAATGTCATCCTTTTTATAAATTCAATGGATTTCAAAGCTATATTTTTTTCTCCTATTATTAAAAAAAAGTTAAAACCCCCTTTTTTTTTTTTTTTTTTTTTTTTTTTTTTTTTTTTTTT
>JAPDSC010010119.1:87974-111670 GCA_026290005.1 Latrodectus geometricus | reverse complement strand
AAAAAAATCTATTTTACGTGCATGGGGCAAGGAAAAATTAATATTTCTATTCTTTTCGTTCATTTTAAAGGCTAAAATGCAAAGTTTACAGCAGGTTCAAAGAGCTGTATATACATTGTCATAAAGATAATTTTTTAAATATATATATATATATATATATATATATATACACCTAAGGTGCACATCACTAAAACTAACATATTATTCAATACTTATGTTTACTCTCCATAGTATAGTGGAGATTTTTTTTTTTTACAAATGATACACAATTTATAGTTTTCAAAATATTCATTTTCTAAACATTACATTGCCTTTAAAAAAAGTATGACCACTAGTTTTTTACTATTCCTGATCAAGTTACTATTAAAATCCACAAAAAATTACTGTAGTCACACAAACATATAATTCCAACAATCTATTTCATATGAATTTTTAATATGTACACAGTAGATACAGATAAGTATACACTAACAAATATAGATTATCAGATTCTGAAAACATAACAATGTAATATGTACAAAACTTACTAAGCAGCCAGGTAAAGGAGGAAATGAAGTGGTTTCCAAATCAAACTTTGGCGATTCTGGTTTAGGATCACTTTCAGCTTGTGACTTGTTGGCAGTCCCATTTGTATTTTCAGAATACTATAAAATATTAAAATTAATGATTCTGAAAATTTTCTTGCAATAACTCAATACCATATTTAATAGATTATATGCATTACAGCTTTAAGAAAACAGTCAAGTCTCATGTTTTTTTTAAAAATCATTAAAGAAAATTTCTGGCTTATGACTTATCAAACAAATGATAAAAATTTATTGATCTCTTATGAAAAAAAAAATTTAAATGAAATCATCAAATGTACAAGAAAAATTTCATATTTAAATTATACAGTATACATTATTTTAATACAGGAGTAGGTAGGCTTTTCTGGATCAGCTACTTTACATTTGTCTTTAGATCACCTTCAGTAATGATCTGGAGTTAATCAAGTTTATTTTGAAGTATGCAGATCATTAAAAATTAGCATTGAATATCACCCCAAACTGTCTTGGTAGCATACTAAATGATTAATAGTCCCCTTAATACTCACATCTATTTGATCATAAAATAATTTTTACTAAAAAAATATACTGTATTTTTTAAAATTGATCAATAAATTTTTACGTCGCTGAGCATATTTCATAGGGCAGTTAACAAATCATAGAAAGGCATTAAAAACAACTACTTTCAGAAAAAAAAAATAATTTCTGAAATTAAAAGATTGTTTAGTAAGAAAATATATATTCAAGAAAAGCTAGAAATTAAATTTCTTCAAAGAAACAGAATGTAATAAAAGCACAGACCCCTTAAACAAGCATACAACAAAAGAGTTTACATTTTTATAACTTGCAAATTAAAAAATGTTTGGAGCAGATATGTACTTCAGTTAATTTATGATTATTGCCCTGGAGCGTCATTTTCAAAATTAGTTGGAAGATCAATAACCTTGACTGTCAATTCATAACACCCTTAAGTATTATTTGAAATAGATGGCTCTTATTGCTATAGCTCCCACTACAAATTAAGCTTGAGGCAAGCTGTCGTTGTGGTAGACAGTAAGATATCAAAAATAGGAAAATGAGTATGTAAATAAATGAATAGTAGGAAATTATAAACAGAACAGAATGATAATTTGCATGTAATGAGAAGTTAATACTTCAGTACATCATAAAGGATTAAAAAGCAGTCATTCTATAATTAACAATAAATTTCTCATAATCATAATCCAAATTTATAGAATTTTCTATATAAACATTAAAATAGCAATAAAATTCCTTATATCATCCAATAACAGCAAAATTTTCTTAGATGAAACACTTAAAAAATTCAGGGCATTATAGTTAAATTCAATTAAATCAAAAATCTCTGCTACACATAAGCAATGCTAAACAAAGTTTAAGTATATTACATAGTAAATTTGTCACAAAAAGTGCTAATACTTTAAAATTCATTAATAAATTATGTAGTGTATACACTTACATTTCTGCCAGAGGCTCCACTTTCTTTCCACCACCTCTTTCCTTTTTGTTGTCTAAAATAAAATTTTTTTGAATGAGCTAAAATTGCTAAAAATTAAATGAAAACAGTTAAGCATTACTTCCAAAAAGAGCTATTTTTTTAAGCATTTAGTATCTCGAGAACACATTAAAATTAGAAATATTTTAATTAAAATATTAATATACAGTTAAAGTATACTAAATTGAATTAAAAACCAGAATAATCATACCTTTGGTTTGAATTCCAGTTATCTTTAGCTTGAGTGTCTCCACCTTGTTTTGCAGAAGTATTTGAGGAAGCTCCTGATTCTCTAGAGTAAGGTAGAGATGAATTGTTTCCAATTGAAAGATAACTTTGGTCTTGACTATTTATTGCACTTAAACCAACTTGATTCCTTGGCACAATAACAGGATTGTGCCTTGCTTGAGATGTGTGGGTAGAATAAATAGAGGGCAGTTTACTGTAGTACAAGTTTGGAGCAGTGAAAAAATTCATGTCAACCCCAAAATTGTGGATGTTTCTGGACCTCGATGCATATGGCATATAATCAAAACCACAACTATTGGCGGCATTAACAATGTTCGGGAACGACGTCTGCTGTAGTTGTGTCCTCTGGAGAAATGAAGTGGCCTGGCTTCGGTTGAAAAACCTGCTTTGTTCACTGCGTGAAAAATTATAATTCTGTGGAGTGAAGGCTTTTACAGGCCTGGAAATGATTAAACTAATATTTTATGACAACAAAAATAAATACAAGATGCATACACTAATTTTCACATCTACTCAAGGACCGTGCTACTTCTGGCATGCTTAGGACAGTTAGAAGTCTTTAAAAATGCCTAATATAGACATACAAATTTGAGATTTCACATAGGTACATTATTTCTTCAAAAATACCCAGCAAACATGAAATATCTAACATAGACTATATTGGAATACTGAAAATAAATCCATGTGTACAGAATGCCCTTCATGCTTCCAATGAAAGAATTTTTGATGAAATAAGAACACTAAGATACTTTTTCTTTATACAAAAGATAATCATATTTCCAAATTGATCTTTGAAAATAAATAGCAAAAAAGAAAACAATATTAAACAGAATAAATCCAGCAATCTTAGGATAGTGATCCTTGAATATACTTAAAAACTTTTTATCAGTTTAAATACTTTTTAATCAAGTTTATGAAAATTGAATGCTGTTTGTAACACAACTGGTAAGAAAATTAATAACAAACTTAATGTTTAGTAATATTAAGTTCATTCATAAATACATGAAATGCAAATATTGAAATTAAAATTAATTTTACTAATGATTGGTTTAATTTATTTCAATGGGAAGAATTTTTTTACAGAAGATTAATTCCTACATTTGAAAAATTGTTTTGAACCTAAAATTATGAATATTGGCTCTTGTTGCTTACAAGGATATATTCCAAACCACTAAAAACATCCAAGACCACAGTCAGCATTAATCCATTAACAATACCTTTTTAACTGTTAAACAGAAGGCTAGAGTGCTGACTATGCCTACCAGCTTGGCATGAAACTTTTAGAAAAATCAATAGAGGTGGCAAGAACTACATACATTTTTGTCAATTGAAATCAAAATATTCAATATAGATTAGTGAGAGACAAACTCATGAAATATAAAACTAAAGGCTTCACCATAGCTCTAAATGAAACTAAGTTGAATATCATTAAATTTAGTGATTTCATACTTTAAATTTTATAGTCAAAAGAGAAACTTATAAAATATTAATTTCCAATTAAAAGTTGTTTAAAACCAAAGATGAAAAATATCCTTCACATTATAACATCAGTATATTAATTACTGAATTTGGCCATGTAAAAAGATTGAATTCTGGTCTAACTTGTAATTTGTACATAATGTTAATTTTGTTTTCATAAATTTTTAATCTTTAACAAGTCAGGTTTACGTAAGAATGCGAGATAAGTCACATCAGCTGCTATGAAAGACTAACAAGTCAAGTTTTCACATTTGAGAGCTCACTTGTGGGCTATTGTTCATTGCCTCACCTAGAATTTAAGCTTTTTTTAATAAAAAAATATTTGTCTTCAATAAAATACCATAGAAATTCTTGTAATAAAATTAAGACCTTAGCATGATATATTTCTGAAATTTTGCTTTAGGCTTGTTTCGTTTGTCGTTCAACAATCTGTTTGCACACAAGAGCTAACTAGACCAGAACTCACAATTTTAAGCAATCTCTTTAATTTTTAGAGAGTGACTAAGCATATTCTTTACCATACATATCCAAAAGTAGTTATAACTTAAACACAGAACTGGAAGTCAAATAAGATATCATTCAACATGCAAGCAAGTTGCAAGATTTTAGTGATCAAACTACACAATTGGATAAAACAACTGATATAAGTACTGCTATGTATGCATCTGCTTTTATTATAAACTAGCATGCTAATAACAAATTAACACTTACCTGTCTCTAGTTGCGTAGTTGTGCCTGTTGGAGTTATTATTTAATGGTCGGAAAGCTGCCTGTGGAGAAAGACCATTGACTGAAAGAACCTAAAGAGCAAATTTTTTTTAATGATGTATTACCAAAATTATATCTACACTTCTAATCTTGATGAAACTATAATTCCTTTTAGGACTTTTCCTTTTCAAGAATATTTCCTTTATGCACTATTTAATATTTAAAAAAAAATTTTATCAAATAAGTAAATAAAATTACTGAAGCAAAATTTAAAAAAAATTTGGTTGTAGAAATAAATTTATGAGTTTGCAGATCTGAGACTATTGGATTAGATAAAAAAATTACTTCAGTTAATTTTTTAAGGTATGAATAATAAGTTTCACCAAAACCAGAAATTAGCCACAACTCATACAAGCACAAATAAAAATCAATAAAATATATCAAGTAGAATCCTTTTTAATACTCACAGTTCCAAGATCAACACAGGCAGGTGTTGAGGGAGCCCATGCCTGCAACATGGTTGGGGGATAGAATGGAGGACATACCTGGAAGTAGTTATTAAAATTTTTAAATCTATAATAACCAGCATACAATAAAGTGTCTTAAGACTTACAATTTTTAAAATGATAACTAATTTAAATGTAATGTGAAACATAAATGATCTTTAAATAAGAGGTAATTCTGACTTTTATACTGTTGAAAAAGGCAGATTCCTAGCTATCAAAATAAAATTCTCTTCTGAATACTAAACTTCAACTAAACAATTTTTTTTTTTTTACAAGTTAACAAGCAGTACATGGCATCTATTTTTTTTTCATTTGAATACAAATCAAGAGTTATATTGGTTTCTACAAATCATATTAGGTAAATTAATTTTACTTATTATTTTACACTGAAGTTGGCAAAGAGCAAACATTAATCATATTATGTTTATTAAGTATTGAATTTGAAAAATCTAGTTTGTAACTAGATTGCATTTCAAAACAATACTGGTTTTTAAAAATTGTACATTAAATTTGTATATTAACCTTATGCAATCAAAAATCTTTCATAAATATAATATTCACAATTTTTACTCAACAAATATGTTGACAAGATTATTCCTAAATAATTTTAAAAACATTTTAGAGTTTTTATTGATTTACTATATTTGCTAGTGTAATAGAGACACTTTTTTTTTTTTGAAAATAATCTAAAAAAATAGGAGGAGTCTTATAAGTAGACACTCAATTTTTGATTATTCATTTCTTGAAAATGCTTACAATTGAAGTCGCGCAAATATTTATTTTTTTGCCTGTTTGCAGAATGAGGGAATGTTAGTCATGAAAAGGTCAGTGATTGTATACATGCTGTCATTCATGATCACGGCTAATTTGGCTAAATTTCTCAAATTTTGTGGAACTTTGACACAGAAACTGTCACTGCTCAATTTTTTAATTGACTGGCATGCTATGACTTAAAAATGTCAGCATTGCTATAGTATTATCATACAAGTTGGTTTGGTTTCCTGGCACAAGGTCTTCAAAAGACATGCTGCCATACTATACAAGCTATATGATGCGTATGTCAAAGAACAAGGTAATAAAGCCGGGCATTTTAGTCCATCCCCCCCCCCAACTGAGAACTTGGCCAAAGCATCTGCTTTAGAAGAGAAGGGAAAAAAAGCACAACTTACAGTAAGCATAACATAATTTAAGTGTGCCATTAGTAGTAATGCAGTAGATGGTAAAGGAAAATTTGATTGAAGACAGGCTGATTCAGAAGGTTGCACAAGTGATTTTTCATTAACTTCTGAAATAAGATTCTGGGTTTTGATGAAGATAAAGTTATTTAGGAAGTTGCAATAAAATTTGTAATATTGAATAAAGTAAGACAATGTATTACTTCCCATTTGAAATACTACTATATTATCATGTTTTATCCTTTAAAATTGTATCTAGAAAAGAGGATGTCTCTTATACAAAGGCAAATACAGTAATATAATAATTTTTAAAAAATCATAAGTTTTTATTGGTACTTATAAAATTTTAATTAAAAATTATGGTACTTAATTTAATTTAGAATATAAAATTAAAATTAAATTTTTAAATCTAAAAGGTCCATTGCTTTCTAGCCACCTTTTGCTTACAGGAGACTAATTTAACAAGCACCTATAATTTAGATTTAAAATCACTTTAAGCATCCAAAACCCAAGTGATGATAAACCCAAGATAACTAACAGAACACTATGTCTTTTATTATAACAGGAAATAATGGACGTATTTTTTAAAAAAATTTATACTTTTTTATTTAAACAATGTACTTACTTGCTGATTACTATATGTGTCACTAGGTACATTTGTGTAAGTATATTGAAGAGGAGTCTGCTGCACCTGATTCACATTCTGGGAATTAAAAGATTCTGGTTCCGGAGGATTGCCTATACCATTTTTATAAGAATTTGTGAAAGGAGCTGATGTGAACGATTTTGCTTTAATTCGAGCCTAAGAGTAAGAAAATTATTTAGCAGTTACTAAAGACAACATACAAATACCAAATATTTTCAAAATCAGACATACCATTACTGGTTTTCCATGAAATGTTTTTGCCTCTTCCCTTAAGTATTGATAAGCTTTTTGAGTATCAGCATCAGATTCGAAAAGAACATACCAACTATTATTGTGAGCGAATTCACATCTTAGAAACTTAGGACAATTCTCACTGCTAAACAACTCTTCAAAATCCTGGGAAGGGGGGAAAGAAAAAAAACTAATTTATCACATGTGTAAAAGTAAAGACATAATTGGTTTTAATACCATTTAATTTATGCTGTTATAACTTAGTTATTTTACAAATATGTTAAGCTTAATACATATTTGAATAATAAGCTTAACTACTAACAGACAAAACAATTTTATAACTTACCTTCAGCGGAGTGGATTCGGGAATTTCTCTCAAAATAAGGACACCTGAACAAGGATTTGGACGAACTTTCTTCCCAGCTTCATCAACCTGGACAACTGCTGATTCTAAATTTTTTAAATTAGAAAAAGTTAGAATTTCCTACTATTCTTATGAAAATTAAGAGAACAAATGCTGCAAATTACCTCTGAGAACTTCAACTATAAGGTTATAATCATCAGTAAGGCGTCTAATTAGATTAAATTGTGCTACAGTACTAATGGCAACATAGCCATCACTATCCATTTGTGACTGAAGATATTCATCTGTAGCAAGGTTTTCTCTGTAATACAATTTTAAGAATCAAATCTGAACAGACTATTGATTTTTTCATATATTAATGTAAATAAAAATTGTTAAGTTAAGAATCAAAAATTATTAAATTCAACTGTCAATACAACTAAAACCTATTTTCCAAACGTACTTTATCTAAATTCACTCATTAATTTTATAAAAAAGTAATTGAAAAGAATAACTTTTAAAACAATTAAAATAATATTAGTATTTTTTCATAATTTTTTCATTTTAACTACAATTTATCTTTACAGTTTAAAAACAATTATATATATATATTGCCTTACCTAGAAAAATAATATTCCAATTGTCGACGTAGCTGATGTTTCAAAGTAGATAGGCTAATCCGATCCCCATTTGCTATTTCCACTGGAAAAAGTACTACATTTCACATTTTTAAAAATCACTCATTTAAATTCAATCATTTCATAAAATAAACATAGCAAATATATGATTATTATTTACATTAATATAAAATTCTGAGTTAATATAATTATTCTAAGTTCAGTAATTTGTTGCACCACTTACTTCAAGTGATTTCTTTAGCTAAACATTAAAATATTGTAGCTATTACATATGGAATTCTTAATCCTAGGAACTAATTATCAGAATGATTTCCTTAAATTGAAAATTTTTAATATTGCAGCTCTATATATGTTTTAAGTTTCACTTTGTATCCATTTTACACAAGTTCAAATAAGAGAAAGTACTTTTTTGGCAAAAAGTATATTCCCTTCACTTCTGTGAAAATCCAAAATGCTTAATATTTTTAGTACGGAATTATATTTCTGACTAAAATATATTACGTTAAAGGAATAAAGAATTCGCAAGTATAAAAACATTCGACTAAATAAATCCAACTTGAAACAAACTGGATTCTATAATAATGATCTGTTGACAATCACTGAAGTGCAGCAAAACCTTATCAAAATTAATTTACAATTGCTATTAGTAAGATTTTCACAATATTTTTTCAAAAACATCTGAGTTAAAACTATTTAACATGATCGAAAAAAATTTATTAATATATTTAAAAAACAATTTAGGAACTGTAAACAGAATGGTTATAAATTTATTTTTTACACAAAATAAAGAAAATTTACATAGCTATATGGCAAAAATAACATACCTTCAACATTATCAGTATTGGGATAAATTTCCCCTTGATTGGGTGAAGCCTGATAGTTAGTAGTAGTTTCATTTGAATTTACAATTGTAGAGGTATTAGTTGCTTCTGATGGTGAAGAAGCAGGAATTACAGATGTTTCTTCCATGTCTGGAAATAAAACTTTAACTTTTGTTTCAGTTTCACCTAAACAAAGAATCAAGAATGATAAATATTAGCACACCGAAATTCCCTTCGAAAATTTTGTGAAGCACAAGATTTGAAAACTTCAAAATCTTTAATATTTATTTTTACATTATTTCCAATAAGAATTTAGCATATATCGAAAAAATTTAAACACTCAAAACTTTTTATCAATATTGGCAACAGACAAAAATAAGGGCTAACTTCAAAAACTTTCCATGCAGTACAAATACATGAACTTTTAAATATCTTACAATAAGAGCAACTATTTCATTCTGTTCTGCCTTTAAAAAACATGTAGAAAGTATATAAAAATGATGGATTACTATACTTAGATTATGTAAAGATTTACTATTTTAGATTATGGAGAACTTTCTATACCTTTCTATACAGAATAATTCTTTGTTATTTGCATAAAATCCATTTACAAAAAGAAGAATACTCCCAAATAATATTTTTCAAACAGAAATTTTATAACCAAATACACTTATCCCCCGATTTACACTGAAGATAGGTTACCTTAGAAAACCATGTAAATCAAAATCGTGGATTCTTATACGTAAAACCGTGTAAATTGAAAACAAACTAAAATGTGCAAACTTCAGTCATTTATTTCAACGTAAAATAAAAGTAAATATATCTTAAAAACATAAAAATAACTGTCTATTTATAAAATGACAAAAATATAAAGGTATATGTATGTAATTCATTTTACATATAGAAACGAGAAAAATAAATTAAAAAATTAAACCAGAAATTTAGTTACTGTTATCACTTTCGTAGACTACACTTTCGTCCCTCTTTTTATTCCTGATTGGTATGATATCACTTTCATCACTTGATAGTGGTTGATGTGATTCAAGTTCGATGTTAGATGAATTAGAAACAACTTAAGATGGGCGAACCTTGGTAGTGAAATCCGTAATTAACAATTGTGTTTCGTTTTTGATCAAATCTTTATAGACCTCCACATATTGAGTTAAGCGTTTATTAATATCTCGCTGAAATAGGAGAGCTCGTATAACATTCGGGTAATTTTTTAGAAAATGATTACCCAATTTTCGCCCTAATTAAGGTCCTACACGGATGACTTTTGATGTGAATGCAACTGGTTCAGACTCTTCATCAGGATCACTGCCATGATCATTTGTTTCATTAACCATCTCCACTAAATCATCCTCATCTAGTTCTTTGTCCGCCATTAGTTCTACAATATCTGCCTCAGTAAAGTCCTCAATATCTTCTCCTATCATATGCGCCATCTCCATTATCTAAGAATATTCATACTTCAATGATAATCTAGAATTTTCACCTTTAACTACATCTGACCATAATTTTTTAAAAACCACAAATTTAAACACCAAGTACCGTGTAAATCGGGGGATAGGCGTAAAGTTGTTACTATGACACTCGTAGCAATCATTTAAGGTCTTTGAAAAAGAACTTGGTTTTTAGGGAGGATTTTAATAAATTTAAAAAGAGATTTTTATTTACTGTTGATAAGGTTATCAACTATTGAATGGAAAATGATATTCTTTAATTTTCGTTGTTAAAATATGAATTTAAAATAGTTTCTGGTTTAGTAATTTCTGTAAATTATGCCAAAATTTTTTACTCACATTTCCATTTTATATAATTTTCATTTAATATGCAGCAAGAAACAATGTAAATATGATTTAGTGTCAATTTAGTAATATCTGTACAATCTTTGTGAGTTGACAAAATTTTACACAAGTACCCGCAATTAATTATCAAAACATTTAAGTTATAACATACAGAAAGCTACATTTTTTACATGTTTATTAAATATTTTTAGTAAGTATTTAGATATAGGAAGTTAGTATTTACAAATTTTTTAATACTGTTTGACCATCGCTACTATAAAAATCATTCACTACAGTTAAAATCATAACAGAAATTATGTATTTGACGATTTTTTTTAATTCAAAATGATAAAAAGCACATTTTGAACTTTCATAAATCGCTTTTAATAAATATCATAATTAAGCAAATACTTTTGATACAACCATATTCCATGTTAACTTATTGATATTCGTTTTTATATATGAATTTTGAAGAATATGCTATTTACTTTGAATCAAAGATACTGGAAAAAGGAAGTTTTTCATGACAAATGCATGATTGTACAAAAGTGAATGCGCATAAAGAGAAATTTTACAGCATTGACAAGTAAAAATTAAATAAACAAAAGCTAGTCTTGAGTAAAAATGCCTGTAGGATTAAAAAGAAAATTACTGAGCAAATTCAATTTTAAAAGAATTTACATACTATAACTTCATTGCAGCTATTACAGCTTAAATAGAAAACATAGCAAATATGAACATTTAAACAAAATCTCTAACATGAGAGTCGAAGAATATTTTATAAGAATTTATTAACAAATTGCTCTTAAATACTACTTAGTTTGGTTTGTCAATTAAGGCCATTTTTTGCACACAAGGCTTAATTTACACAACCAACAGCTCAAAGTGGATTGTGAACCACTGCAAACATCCAAGCACATGGAGGGATTTAAACCCATGATTTGTTAAACCCAAAACAAGAGCACTAACCACTGGGCCAATACAACTTATAACATTTCCACATACATTACTTTGGTATAATACTTATAACCTTGGCTATTTTAATCTGAATTTACATACTAAAGCTGTATATTTTCCACAATTAAATGAAATAAAACATACTTAATGGTCATTTCTTTTTTTAATCTTTAAAGTTACAAATGTTCATTTATTAACTAATAGTGATATTAAGTAACCCAGAAAATAACTGAAATTTAATGAATGGAAAACATTTTTCTTTCAATTAAAAATATATGTTAGCTGTTTTTTAGTTTGAAATACCTTAAATATAACTATCCATCTTAACATGATAATGTGTGTAACATCCACTCATTAAATAATTTTTAAAAACAGATGTAGTGCCATATTTTTATAAGCTTCATCTATTTTTCAAGTAGCACATGTTAAATTTTCAAATTTGTAGAAATATCTAGACTATTATATAAAGCTAACTATGAATTTTGGTTAAATTTCTTTCTGTTTCTAAAAAGTTCATATTTTTCTTCTAAAACTAAACTTTGTAGAACAGCCTATAAGTGTCCATGTTTTCTTTTGACTGAGGGTTTTGGGACACAAAGCAAATGTCCCCAATTAGGTTGTCAGCCTTATGCAAAACCTCTAGTGTTTAGTTTCCAAGTATAATTGGTACCCAGTTTTAAAGATTTACTATAGGGATGAAGGACTGAGCTGACCTTGCCCAGCCCTTGGGATCAAACCCCAGATCTGTGTGTTGAGAGCAGAAATGCTACCACTACAACACAGGGCTTTCATATTTTCCTCATCCCCAGCAAATTGGTGTAACACTATTGATTGGAATACAAGTTAGACCACATTAAAGTGTATTTAAAAGCACTGCAGATAACTATATCCACTGAGGTGAGTTATGTTTAGTTTGTTGTTTAAATCATGTCTTGTTGACGAGGACTCGAACCTGCAAATTTACTATTTGCCCAACATTAAAGCATTGGCATAAATCACTAACAAATTCTCAAAAGGGAATCATACTAATGCTTCATATTCTATCTGCTTTTGGTATGTCACTCACAGGTCCCATTTTACACATAAGGGTCCATTAACTACACCATGACCTTTAACTTATAGTGAGTTCTAGATCACTAGAAATATCAAAGTGGGATTGAATCTGAAAATTTAAAAATTAAAGGCCCCAGTGCTACCAATAGCTGACATGAGACTAAACCTTAAAAATACAAGTAGATTGAATACAAGTAGATTTACCAAACCAACTTTGCAAAATACAATGTTAGTTTAATATTGATTCCATAATTGAGTTATGGACATATATTTTCACCTGTTTATAAGTCATTTGCTTGTTGCACAGATTGAATTATTTATGGTTACACGAGAATGGCACACCATTATCTAAGACAGCTGTTCAACATGAGGCATCACTTTTTTTATCCATGGAACTAGCTTTCTAAATGTAGATTACATATAAATTACAAAATTCTTATATTGATGATAAAATACAAATATGTGATGCCATTGGTGATGATTAGAAGGTGCAGCAGTTAGGGAAAATCGGGGCAGGCTTGATTAGACATTTCCCAGACTATAAAGAAATACTATGGAAAATTGTCTTGGTTGAAAAGAGAAATAATGGATGAACACCAAGTTTAATATTGAGCACTGGGAATCTTTCAAACAACAAACTTCAGTGCATTATTATTAGTGCACAAGTACTATTAGTTGCCGAAGAATGTAAGAAACTGCATTTTTTAACTATGAAGGACACTCTTTTAACCCAGAATACACTTCAAAGACTACCATTACAAATTATAAGAAAACAAACTTTTATGCAATTAAAATGGCAAAAATTTAACAAAAAAGTGCTGAAAAACATGAAACATCAATATAGGCACCAAAACAACTTAGAAGTGCTGATTAACCTGACATTTGCAAGCTCGTAATTTTTATTATCAAAGTAATTTCATTCAACAGAAGATGCTTGATCCTTACCATGGTATATTTTTAGAAGTAGTAAATAAAATGGATTCAAGCTACAACAGATAATAAATGTTCCAATATTATCACTGATAGAGCCAGAGCTAAGATAGGAATTAAAATTTGATTTTCTGGACTCAAAATAACAACCATCCTATTATAAACTATATTGTTTACAAGATGTCCCATGTGAGAGAGAAAAATCCTTAATTTGAATATACGTGTGTGAAAATAATATAAGAAGCAACAAATGTTTTAACTTAAAAAATTTCTTGATTTTTAACTGAAGTAGATGCTGGGGACTTGCTACTTCACATATCTGTTGATTAAATACTAGAAACTGTTTGCAACAAATTGATCTGAGCAAGGCAAGGATTCCTATTTCCCTTTAACAAGTAACCCTATAGAACAGGAAAATCAGAAAATTGCAAACTTATTTGCACACATAAATGGATTTAATAAAATAAGCTTTTAAAATTTTCACTAGAAAGATTTTTTCATTTTTCAAATTATGAAAAGAATTTTGTTGCTGCAACAGCATGCTTCCTGTACCAAAACCAGTTAGAAGGAAGCAACTGGAGAGTCAATGCAATTTAAAAGCATAGACTAAGAGAATTTAAGAAATTAAGGATTTTAAGTTTCAAACCTACCACATATAAAATGCATTGAAACTACACAATTTAAGCAGATTGGGGAACATTAAAAAACTGAAATATATTTTTCGTTTTTACTAGGTCCCTTACAATTTTAATCAAGAATTTAAGCAGAATAAGCAGAACAAATTCTAAAGTGGAATTGTAATTTTTGCAATCAAATTCTTTTTACCAAGAAAGAGCTGAAATTGATCAGACATTTTCAAATAACTACAAGATCGATAAATATTTCCTTTTAGTCACTTACTCAACTGCTCTGGTTATCAAGAAATATTAATATTTTAATATACTATCACAAATAAAATCTTTAATTGATTAAGAAAATCTCAAGTAAAATATACAAGTATAAAATATTTCTTATGGTAACGTATCAGAGATACTAGAAATCTTTTCTAGTTCCTTCAAGAATGACTGCATTCATCAATGTAAATAGCAGCTTACTTGATAATAATCCAACATAAGGGGTTTTATAAATAAGAATGTTATGTACACAATATAATATATATATATATATATATATATATATTCATATGTAGGTATATAACCAAGTTGTATAGACATTAAAATTCTTTTGGATATAAATGCATCCGAAAAACTTAAAGTCATAGCATATTAGCTTTGGTATGCATAAACTCTTTGAAACAATTTTTTTTAGAATTAGAGTCTTTTATAAGATCTTTATAGAAGTTTCAAAGATTTAACAAATTAAATCCTTAAAACTACTAGACACAATTACATTTTCTCTGACAACTAGTATATATAAATATATTACATAAATTTTAATTTTTTTTAAATATTCAAATTTGATGAAAACTATGATTACACCTAAACATGAATTATAAAAGTTCTGGACTTTATAGGATATCTAAACCTTTATTCATTTAGAATTCAAATATGCAAACTAAAAACTATTGAACCTTTTAAAAATAGCATGCATAATGATAGAGAAACTAGACTTTATCAAATAGTTTTCTGGTCAACTACTTTGATCAAAAATTTTTTGTAATTTTAAACCAAAATAGTCAGAATTTACAAAGTCAACACACTAGTGCTGTATTTCAATTATTGAAAAACATATCATTTTCATTTAAAGCACTAGATACAGTGATTCTATTATATAAATTAATCAACTGTTGCTTTAAATTTAAGGCAAATATAGAAGGAAATAAAAATATATTTATACAAAACTTAAAAATTCACATGAAAATAAAAATTGGTTATGACTGGTAACATTTTTTTTTCTACATATAATTTTATTTCAGATAAATTGATACATCAATTTAAAAAATAAAACTTTAAAATGTCTCAAAAAATTTGTTGGAAAATAAATGGTATGAAAGTAAATATCATCTACAAAATTTAATTCAACAAAATGAGATTAATTGCTACAGATACATTTCCTATACTTAGGTACTACACTTCTTTACTTAGATTAGTTACAAATTTTTAAGGTCATTTATTTTAAATGATTCTCAGTAATCAAATTCAATTGCTATCATAGCTAGATTTAAAATTAAACAGGAGTGAAAATTTATTTTAAAAATCAAAAAATCTGTTCATTCACACTGAAAATTAATAATTTCAAACTAATTTCTACATAGTTTTATCACTCAGCCGGGAGACTTGTCAATTTATCCAGAAAATGTGTGGTCAAATAGTACAAGTTGGTAGCTGTGTGCTCAAGACACTTGTTTTTTTTTAAAAAGACTCACAATTTTACTAACTAATGTTTTTTAAAAATCTCTGGACAAGTATTTTATGTATCTTCCACTCGATCTTAATTTTCATAACACAAGATTTTTTTCAAAAATTTATATGCTCAAGAAGCTTTAGTTGATAATTTTAAGGCAAAATCTTAAATCCCTTGACTTATGAGTAAATAATTACACTGCTGATATTAAAATACAAGTTTTTTAAAGGCAAAGTGAGTGGAGTTTTTATACTTAAATTCTAGTCTTACTTATTATTATTATTATTATTTGTAAGTATAATCAGTTAACTACAAACACCAATAAAAACAGTTCTTTCCTGTATATAATCTCACAGCAATACATTATCCAGAAAACACTTTGAGTGAAAAAGATGCTTATTCCACAATTTTTATGGCAATTAGAGGAAAATACATATTGATGCTAAAGTAGTCACATAAAATAAACAATGCACAGTATGATTAAAAATATAACTTTACAGACTGCTTATTATGCAAAACAACTGATTGATTCCTATTTGGACCCACAACATCACAAAGTGGGATAAACTGAGATGAAAGCACCAGATTGATCAAGAGCAATAATAAGATTCTAGTAAAACTGATATTTTTAGCTTCTAATAACTTTTAAAATAAGGTTTAACATATTTTAAAAATGAAACATTTGTTTTGTTAATAATTAAATGAAAGATTATTTTTGAATTGGACATATCTTTTCTTTTACACTGCAACTGCTTTTTCATCTATCGATAACATGTTTGTTGCTATTTTTTACCTTTTCAGGAGCTTTTTTTAAAATCTACTACTAGATAACTATACTCTTTTACTTTTACAAAGATGATATATAAATTAGAACATCTTAAGAAACTCAGATCAAAACATACTGGGAGAGGAAAAGAGCAATTGTAATATCTTTCTGAGGAACAGAATTCCTTCTTGAATGTAATTGGACAAAATCAATTATAGTTGAAATATATCAGTTCTAGTTTTGGTGCTATCTGATATTTACTTTATAAAACACATAAGCAGCATTTCTTTCAAAACTTAACTGTTGGCCGTTATAATGGATATTTTTATCATATCATGGCAACATATACACAAAGGAATTCAAAAATTTAAAGCCCATAACTGTAGATTATATAAGTGGAAATTATATAATTTTATGCCAGCAGTGATCATGAGTTGGAATCACTGCATAAACTTTTTCGTTTAAGATGACTAAAACTTTACCAAAGAAACCTACAGATACCAGAAATTATATTCCAGGACCTTTTCTAGATATAATTTCAGTAGTAATTTGCGCATAATTATCAATCAGATCGAGAAAAATGGGCAAAATACATACTTTTAAAAATAGTAAGGAAATAAATTAGCAATTGTCTAAACAAAATAAAAGAACATTTTTAAGAATGAATTTTATTCTGCCTGTTTTCTGGAAAACTTCATAAGAAAAAAAGTTAATCGAGAACAAAATAAATAAAAATGTGCTTTTAAAAAGTTTAAAAACAAAAATGGTTCATTTTCCCTGAAAAAATATTTTGGACAACAAACAATTATATTATTAAAAATATTATGAAACAATTTACCAGAACATACAAGTTTGTAAAAACCAGCCTCTATTGTATAAGTGTCACGAATTATTTGAACCTAATTGAGCAAAATATGAGTATTTTGGTAAATTGCGAAAATACAGCATAATTTTTGAATTGGGTATTTCAAGAATTCTTCTAGTACAATAACTTTTTGAGTGCTGAAGAGTTTTCTTATACATAAATGCTAAAAGTACGGAATAAATTGCGTACTAATTTTTTTTTTTACAACAGCATTTTAATTCTTATATTACTAAAAATCACAATTAAGTAAAATGAATAAAAACTGTGATTGATATGAATTTAACTGCTCTCAATAGATGTGAAAATTATACTAACCAACAGCAGAGTCTCCGCATCTTCGGTACAAAAGAGAAACGTTATCACGCTTCGCCGCACTCAAACGTATAATCAAGAAATTTTTAAATATTATTTATCATTTGAATTTTTAGTTGACTGATAAAATAATAATCATTAGTCAAAGAGATCAATTTATCTGATAGGAAGATAAATAATACATGTAAGATATAGAACATTACAGAAATAAGTAGCTTCCTTGTATCTTAAAAATGGTAGAATGAAACTCATTAGAAAGTTAAAATACTTCAATGAATTTCAAAATGCTTACCAAATTCTAAATTAAGGATAGATGTTTTGTTACTTGTACTGCATATCTGGGCAGTTGCATGGTTACAGTAGTTGCCAGGATGAATGTTTGAGACATGGCCTATTTAAAAATTTTATTTAACCAATTACATATACAGTATTTCATTAATGTCAATTTAAAACACAGTATGAATACAAAAAAGCCATGTAAAGATAAGTGATTTTTATTGAATATTTTTTAAAAAATTGTTTTACATTGATTTAGTTTAAAATTATAACATTTATTTAAAAATGTATTAGATGCAAGTTTTTTGTAATACATTTGTATTTTGCACACTAAATACAAAATTTCTTTAACAAAATAATTTTTATACAATTTATCAAATCTTTCAACTATGACAAAATTAAACTAAAAAAATATTTAACATAAGACTTCACACTTAAAAAAAAGGTAATTTTAATGTGATATCATACTCATGATAAATTAACAGATGAAAATATTTGTGATGAGAAAGAAGGTTAACTTTAATATGAAAAATTTTCAAATTATATTTAAAGAATTGATACTCATCTTGCATAAGTTTACTCAATCTAGATTAAATAAAGCATGATCAAATATTTATATCTTTTTAAGACATTATGTGTACCATACTATTCAGATTATCTTTATTAATAGAACTATAAATATCCAGTCTTGTAAGAATATAAAAAATTTTAATATCTATAATATTTGCTTAAATGAAATGTTGGATAAAAAAAACTGGTTCTATTCATTTATACTACAGCAATATACAATAAAAGCAATTGCTTTGATTAAATAAATTTTGTCAAATATTATGTATCTGGCTTATATAGAAAGAAGTAAATAAAATGTTTGTGCTAGTTGTAGTTACTTCTAAAAATGTAACCCTTTTTAAATAACATACAAAACATAAATTTGCGATAATTGAAATTCTTTCTATACAGTTATGAGGATAATTGTACATGGATATAATGGAAATTTGCCAAAATATTTTTAACTTAACAATTTTATTATCCTGAAACTGGTGTAATATCAATCAAAGATTTTACTTAAGTCAATTAGCAATCATTATTTTTGTACACTGTCTAATTAGACTAATCTGCATTTTTAAGTGGATTTTGAATCACTACAAATATCGAAGCCCAAGGGATTCGAACCCACAAGCTGTTGAATCATTGACTGCTAATCATTCAACTATATGCTTAGCTATCAAAGTAAAGCACGAATGACAATTAAGATAAAATATTTTAACATCAACGATTTTTAAATTTGGAGAATACTTATAAAAACACTGCCATTAAAAGAATACATTTTTGAACTACAAGTTTTATAAGGATGTATATTTGAAGCTTTAAGAGGAATAACCCTATAAATATTTTATAAAAAATAATGAATGCAATACAAATAACAGAAGTTAATAAACCAAATGTTCACTCATCTAAGATATACATATAGTTTTAAAATTTCATGTTGTCTAGATTTCTTTATATATATTTTTATAAAGATATTACATTTTACTTCCAAAAATTTTACACATCAACCTAACAATCACTGAAAATAATTTAACTTGAGAAAATAAAACATTTCTTTCTGTTGGTTGGGTTTTATGGCGCAAGGTCCAATAAGGACAAGATGTGGCAAAAATTAAATTTAACTAAAAACCTTATTTAAAACTTAAACTCAACGTTACAATGTTAAAATATAAAAAAATATGTACATATCCATTAAAATCTAAATAAAAATTTTACTATAAATTATTCAATTATAAATATTTTACCTGCCTATAATTTTATAAAATTTCAGATAATAGGCCTATTTGATGCCCTTTAAACTTTTATTAAAAAAATAAATTAACATGGGTAATTATATATGAAAGTATACACATAAATTTTTCAAGCAGATAAAACTATTTATACATTAAATTATAAAAATACTTATTAACATACATTACATATATTTGAGGAATTTTAAATAAAATCAATTTTTAAATTTATATAATTAACAATTACTCAAAGGATAATATAAAAATATTAACTTTTCTTTTTCATAACCTTACAGTAAGACACTAAAATTTTATAGGACAATTACATGAATTGCCCATTAATTTTTATGCACATTAATATTGGTAAGTTTCACAATGATATTTTTATAACTCAATACTGATTGGCTTTTTGATTTTAATTTTTTAAAAGGTAAATATTTCTAATTTTGATACCCCATAAAGTATACTACATAAATTAAACAGAAAAAATTTTCTTCAATTTTGTAACATTAATTTATGCAATAATAGCTTAGTGGATCCTACCTACACATCTATATATTATATATAAACTATTCAATAATTAGACAAAAAGTTAATACACTATTAAAATATTTCAGAAAAATAAGAAAATTTCCATGCAAGTATGAGCTTGATATACCATATAAAAATAAGAATGAACTAGTTATTTAATGGCAGTTTTTGTAAAATAAGAATTAAATATGAAATATATATTGCAAAATGAATAATATTAAACACATAAATAACAATATTACAACTATTGACATCTGGACGAGCACAAAATAACCATTAATCTGTTAGTAAAAAATTTAACAGTGTTTTTAAAGAATTCTATTAATTCATATTTATACATGTAACTAAACATTTAATTATTTTTTTTGCATGATCATGAATAAATGATAAAACAAAACAGCTTAAAAAAACCAGTTTATTTTTTTTATTTAATGTGAATTGAAAGTCATTAGAAGAATTATTCATTTTTAAAAAGAACAATTTTGTAATTATAAATTATCTAACCAGTATACTCGGAAGCCGATGTTAATTATAACTTATCATCAGAAAAATTTAAGTTCGGTATTTTATCTTAGATAAAAACTATTTCAACACAAAATGTTGTAAATTGTAAAACATTTTTATAATAAATATGCAAATTTTACATTTACAAATCAAATAAAAAGTCATTTACTTAAGAAAGAAAAATAACATTAGGATCCAATAAACAACTTGACTGATAAATAGTAAACGTGTTGATGAGAAAACAAAATATTGCATCATACTTTCTTTTTTCCTGCTACAGTATTAATATAACCTAAATACTGCAATTCGCTGCACTTTAGGAAATTAAAATCATGATTGAATCAACATAATAAATTTAAAATTTACTTTAGACATGGGAAATCGTATACATATACAACATGAATCGACGCATATTCGAAAGCAATACTTAGCATATAAAGGAAAATAAAAATTAAACTGATTTATCTAGGGAATTTAAAGCAATCTTTTACATATAGAAATAAAAAATAGTTCTTAACATTTAAGATATTCATGCAATTACAGCAATTCAGATCTACTAGACAGCTAGCTGCAAACGCCTTCGGATATAGGTGGACAGGTAAGGAAATAAAAACGCATATTGCAATCGTTACGGTCACTTCCCAATTTACATAAAATAAAAGTTTAATTAAATTAATTTCATCATTTTAATAAGGAAAATGAATGAATAATGGTTACTTATTTGGTCTATTCTCGCGAACACGTTTTCATAAGCCAATCGTATTACACCAAGACGATAGACGAATTAACACGAGGGATATATATTTATTAAATTTTATTAAATGCAGAATTTTAGGCTTATGTAGAAGTATTCAGAGATGAATTATACTAAATAAATTATTCAATGTTAAACATATTTAGATCAGAAATCTTATGTTAGGCTTAACCCATTATGGAGCGGAGCAGGTACAGTTGTATACTTCCCGGTAATCTAGATCACGCGGAATTGGAATAAGTCTTCGCAGCAAAGGATCAATAATCAAATTTTTACTGCGCATAAACAAATTAAATTAAGCTAAACAAAGTAAATTTCATTAAATAAATACTTACCCCACTCTCTTACATCACCACTGGCTTAAGCCAGCACAATACACATTTCGATCTTGATTTAACAATAAGCAAAGGGCGACTATATCGGCCTGGAGAAATTTAAGATGACTCTGTGGCTCAGTGTTGCCACTCAGCAAAAACTAATATTTTGCCGTAGACGGAAGTTAAAAAAGCACACGTGTAATGAAAACGCTTATCGCTAGCATCCGTTTAGAAGGAAAATAAAATATTTACAACAAATATATATAATGCCTGTTTAAAAATCTAAAATATCTATAAATAAAAATTAAAATCTTCATCAATGGAAAGTGTCATTAAAAATATATTATTGGTAATCTCTTTCCAGAAATGAATGATATATATTGCTAGTTAGTTTTTCTCATAAAATTCAGATTAAAATTAATGAATAATACTTTCAATATATTAAAAGGTAAAGAAATTCATATTGCGGAACTACTTTGATATACCTCCTCCCCACCGAATCGGAAATTTGGCAACTTTTTTCCCTCACCAACCATAATACCTTTTTTTGGCGCCTTTTTTCACTCGCCAAGATGGATTCTCGCTAAATACAAATAATTTATAAATAAAAAACTTGAGAGATGGTAAATGGTACAAAATATAAGAAATAAAATTTGGCAAAAGCAAATACCTAAAAGGTGAAAAAACCTAAATTGGTAACACCAAAATAAGAAGCAGCAACCCTAAAAAGTCCATAGGGGAGTGCCATATTTGGCGCGTACTTTTTTTGGGGGGGGGGGGTATATCAAAGTTGTTCCCATATTGCTTCTTTTATTAAGGAATTATAACATGAAAATATCATTTAAACTATAAACGGGTTTCATTTGACAAATTCCAAGCACAAAGTTTTATCACAAGATAAATTTTGAATTTCATTCAATTTAATTTTATTACTGTAATTGTATAACTAATAAATAGTACAGTTTTAAAATTAAAAATTTCAAAATTAATATATGCAATACTCAATTATAAAAAATAACTGATTACGTTTCTGCATGCTAATGAAGATGAATTTTCCATTCTAACATTTTTTTCCATCTTAGATTCAGGAATATTATTTAGAATTATTATTAATGGTATTAACCGCAGTATTTTGTTTTTTCCTTTTTATTTAAGCATTTGTCCTGTATTTTATAAAAACTATTTTACAAGAATTTAGTGATAAATAGAACTGATCAAAATGTCTTTGGCTTCAGAATTCTAGAATATAATAAATGAAAAAAAATTTATATACAAGATGGAAATTTCGATGTATCAGGAAAAGCTTTTAATTCCAACTTTTGAAAATCTTTTCGTTATACAGACAATTTTTAAGAAAGGGTTTAAACATACTAGAGAGTAGTTATTGATGAGATAAGATGATAAGAAGTTTTGAAAAAAAGATATAAAATGTCCTAATAAGAGATGTTAAAAAGCATTTGTGCTTAAACTTTATTCTAGAAATTTTTACAAATACTTTTATTTTATGCAAAAAGATTAGAAATTATATTTCTAACATTTATTTTTTTTTTAAAAGACCATAAATAACTGTAAATGCCATTCGTACATTTCGTATGTGCATTATTGAAAAAATATTTTAATTTACTTTTATTGAAGTTATTTTTTATTTTTTTTTTTTTTTTTTTTTTTT
>JAPDSC010010119.1:69638-79743 GCA_026290005.1 Latrodectus geometricus | reverse complement strand
TTATTAAAAGAAAACAGTTTAAAAATTGTTTACTTACCTATGATATACAGTGTAAAACAGTTTATGATAATAATTTTGTATATATATATATATATGTAAAATAAAATAATATAATATGTACTTCAAAAACAACAGTACGTTTATGAAGGGATTCATTGCAATGTAATAATAAGGATACTTTTAATGAGAAATTTCAGCTTGATTTTTGATAATTTCATTTATATTGAACCGTAAAAATGGCAATGCTACTTACTTTCATATCATCTTTCACATTAAATTGTCTCGATCTTTTTTCCCGTTTTTATGTTTGTTAATTCTGAAAATCCGAATTCGCATAAATAAGATGTAGAAAATTGTATTTAATTGTATTAATTAATTAAAAGATTTCGTCGCCTATTTCCCAAATTTTTAGAATTAAATCTCATCAGAAAGCAAAATAAGTTCTTCATCTTTATTCAAACTTATTACGCTCTTGAAATTTTTTCACGTGGGGCAAATATTTCTCTTCATAAAAGGTCATAGATCGAAATAGTTTTTAATAGTAAAAACAATAGTTTTTACGGTGTATTTTTCTTTAATTTAAATTCTTGGTAAAATCGATGCGTTTTTCTACATAAAAATGTGAAAGCTAACTAAGAAATAAAAATTAACAAATGGAACGACAGAATAGAGTGAAATTAAAAAGAAATGAATCAAACTACCATTTTTTTTTCTTTTCTAGATCTATGAATTTTACAAATCATGGTAAATTCCATACGTTCAGCAAGTTCAAGCAGAATACGCATACGTAAATAATGTTAAATTCATAAATGTTCTATCCTGTAATTAAAAAACAACAAGAAATGTTTGAAAAAAAACTAGCATATTTTTCAGTAACAAGTAAACAAGAAAGTTCTTGCCGTTTTCAATAACCCAAAAGAACATGACCTACGGAAAGTGTAGTCTATTGTTAATCCTCGAAGTAAGTAATCACCATCGGCACGTTGGCAGCACCTTCTGCCAACGTGTCTCTAGTTGTGCAGCCCTCTTGCTGCAAAACTAGGGATTTTGGAAGCAACGAAGTCCAGTAGTGCAAGGCGCTAATTTGCTTCATTGATGAAGGATTTTCCACGAAGATTGTTCGGAGAATTGAAGAAGTGGTAATCTGATGAGGTAAGGTCAAGTGAGTAAGGACGATGGTACAAAATCTCCTAACCAAGTCGCTGTAAGGTATTCCTGACCACACATGCAACATGCGGCTTCACGTTATTCGACCAAGAACAGTACACTTTTGCTGTTAACCAGTGCCAACCCCTTCTTTTCCAGTGCATGTTGCACATGATCTAATTGTTGCGAGCACAGCTCCGCAGTGACCTTTGACCAGTTCGTAGCAGCTCATAGTATACCACTTGAGGATTGGTCCACCAGACACAAAGCATAATCTTGCGTGAGTACAGAGGAACAAATCTCCTGACTTGAATTTGTGAAACCATTGCCTTACCGTATATTCCTTCACAGCACATCTACAAATGCTTGACATATTCGGCGAATTGATGCAGCAACTGTTAAGCCCTCTTTGAAGTCAGCAAACGACACCAACACGTCCATTTTTCTTCGCTATTTTACGAGTTACGATTGATGAATGTGCGCGGTAGACCTGCTTTTATAACAACAGATATTCGTACTCTCGACTGACTGATGTCTCAACCATGTCATACCCTATTTTGCATATTTATTCTCACTTCATTCAATGGCAACACAAAAACGGCAAAAACTTTCTAATTGATATTATATATCTGTTGCTGTGAGTACTTAGAAGATTTCTGGAATTCTTTTGTGCGAAGAATAAATTTCACCTCTGATAAAAAAAATACTTCTTTGAAGACAATGGATGTTAGCTTCAATTAGAAAAAATTAAATACTACTCTTTTCAGTACAAAAATTCTCAGAAGCAACGGATACTTATGAATGAAAATTTATTTATATTAAAATGAATATACTGAAAAGAAATATGTAATCCTATCCCCTACTTAGAATAATTTAAGCTTCTTAAAACTCACTGCTGATATTTGGCGACGTAGGTTCGACCGGAAAAGACGGTACTTGGCTATCTTCGTTATAAGTGATCCCAGATTGCTCCTCCTTCTCGGAGATGTCCTCAGAGCTCTGGTTAGAAGGCTTTACCTGAAAACATACATCAAAAACATTTTTCAGTTATTTATTAAAAAACAATCTTGAATTTAACAAGATACAAACGAAAACAAGATGAAAAGAAATAAATCATCGATATTAAAACTCGTTAGAAGTGTTTTTATTCTAGCTTAAAATAACAAGAGTTAATTCTAATATTTCAAACTTTAGAAATTGAGAAACTAATAACTTTATAAAAGCTTATTCGTACTACGTATTATTTTATTTTGTGCTTATATTAAAATTATTTCTATTTGTACTTGTATTATTTCATAAACAGGTTGTCAGATCTCTTTGCATAGTAATCCCACAAATTGAGATACATATTAGCAAAAGGCAATGATGTAGAACGCCATTTTAGGATTAGCTTCCAATTTAAATATGGAATAGTGTTTATATCTAGTTGATCTGTAAGTAAGCAACACTGCACTTACAAATTTTACATTACAAAGCTTAACAAAACTTCATGCTTAAAATTGAAATTTGAAGAATTTTGTAACTGTAACCTTGACAGTGACAGAAGTAAAGAATGGCTGGCTTTTGATCATTATATGATGAGCAAAAGCTGCCACAAGAATAAATACTATGAAAAATTGCCACAATGATGAACACTATGAGAAGCTGCCACTATTATGAGTAGAAGATGCTACTTTAATAATATGCAGTGTGCATTATGGTAATCAGAACCGTTACTATGTTGTGGAACATTCTGAAGTAGATTTTTTTACTCTTTAAACTGAGTCAGAATGAGTGGGAAGCAGACTTGGTTTTCCACTCTCAGGCGTATTATTTCCCTTAGAGGATATTGTGATCACAACCTAATTTTACGTGCCCTAGCCACCATCATTGAATATGGCGGATTTGCAGCTGACTGAGGTATAGAACTCGCTACCTCCAGTAATTAGAACAACTCTTCTTCCAACCAAGTCACAAGGTTATTTTTTTCTGTGTATCAGCAGTTTCTTGAGATCTATTTCTGCAAGCCGAAGTCACTGAACCCACAAATTCATTTTTATTTTTAAGTCACGTTCAAATGACGTAGTTGACACCTAAGCTGAAACACGTCTCTTTAAACTTTCACACTACAAAATAAGAAAGTCAAGAAAGGTTACGACATGCAAGACTTCCGAATACTTTAAAAATTGTTAAGTTTGTGTTATTTAATTTTACAAAATATATTTATAATTTAAATTTTATTTATTTTTGAAATTTATGGATCAAAAGAAACTTTTGATTCATCTATTTAGAATATCCTTCTTGTCCAGATTTTTGTGTATTGTTCTTAAAGTCAAACTTAAGCACAGATACAATCGCGCAGTAAATTTTCAGTTTGCACTTGAATGGTATAACACCCACGCTTTTAATTGAGAAGTTTATTAATTGGTATCCTTCTTTTGTGAAACATCAGATTTGTCTTCCTCTAGGTGGCTACCGACTTTTCAATAAAAGAATTATTTCCAGGTAAATAATTAAACTTGAGAGGAGGTAAGGAACACATTTCTAAAATTTCATTCGAATCTGCTTACGCATCTAAAATTGCTTTCTTGGGGTAACATGTGCAGTTTCTTATATATGCTTAGGACGTGTGAATGTTAATCTGTGACGTCCAAAGTCCTTCCGTTGATGTGACGTGGATGTGGAGAGAAGTGTGCCAGTTCAGGTGGGACCTCGTCACCTGACTGTGGTTCAAAATTACGAGACGCTTGGTGATGGGTGAGTATTCCAAATCCGTTAACTTAAAGTTAAAGATCAGGTCTCATCAGCACTGCTATATATGTATATGGTTAAGAACTTTCTGCAAAAGGGGCTAAATTAATCTCTCAGTGTTATAAGAAACACATTTCCGAAATTTCACTCGAATCCACTAAGATATGAGGAATTAACTTCTCTTGGAGTATATTATATATACACCTTTTCTCCCAGATTACAACATTTTTTTAACAGGAAATTTCTCGATGCAGAGGATTAACCACGAAAAAATACGAAACACGATTGGTAAATTTCATGCGTATCTATCAAGGCTTTATACAATAGTATGGCGATAAGTTGTATTTTACATTTAAAATAGGAAATACTAATTTTATGTTTATAAAAATTTATAACTGCTTGAGGTTATTGCACCAACATACTTTCCTGTACCTAGTTCTAGTTCTACCAGTTAGATCGAAGCAACAGGATACGATTCCTCGTGATTTAGAAGCAGGGACCAAGCAGAAAAAATCTAAATACTTGATCTGCTTCCAGAGATATCATTTCACTTGGAGGACATTGCAACCATTATTTAAGGTGGCCCAGCCAACTTTAGTGAACACGATGGATCTTCCGTTAAGCCGGGATACGAACTCACTACCTTCTGGTAACGAGAACGACGCTTTAACTAACCAGGTCACCCTATGATGAAATATTATAGGACGTGTCATTATGTTACTCATTTTTTTGACATTTCAAATAATTTTGACCAATTAGATAATCTTGTGGAACAAATTACGTATTCAAATATGTGACGGAAAATGCAGGCAGGATGAACAGGAAAGACAGCGGATTGCGAAGCACTTTTTCAATTCAATAGTTTGTATATTCAATACCCTCTCGTTCTTAGATGTTGTTAGTGGTCATAATCAACTTTGAACTGTAAGTTTCGATTCTAGTTAGCTCTATCTTTCAGAAAGTAACCAAGAGTGACTAAGATTGGTTAATATACCTTTTTGTGAATTTTTATAATCAAGGAGTAAATGTTGTTTAAACTAGGAGTTTTTGATACACGAAAATCCTGAGGAAAACTTAAGATTTAAAAGTTGTACTACGATTGAAACCTTTCGATTAGTCCATTATTAATCATCTATAAGTATTTTATCAGGAATATTCTTACTTGTACCCAAAGAATACAATTAAAGTAAAGCTCAAATTTTTATCAGGTTGGTACAAATGAAACGATGGATTACTTTTACAAATAGACATTTGTCGTATTGATATGCTTTTACTTTTGTCATAACCTCATTTACGGACTCATTGTGCGTTTCTCATTGTTTTATTTCAAGAAAGAAAATTTTCTCAGAAATGTTCTTTCATTTGAATTTCATAAGGAACATGAGTTCAACAGACATTTGTGCAATTTTTTATGTGCGCCAATAAACTTGGTAATAAAGCTGCAAAAGTTGCCAGCCCTGTTAACGATCAAAAAAGTACACTATTGGTTTGAAAAACATCCGAATTGCGATTTTTTCATACAAAATAAACAACGTGGACGATACAAATCGTTGAAAAATTATGGTCTGCGATTGTTGCTGAAGACAAATCTAACTGCATCTTTTTATTATAAGGAAAGCTGGTCGTACAATAATACTCATTTTTGAAGTTAGCGAAGCGAAAAAAAAATAAGTGGGTACTACAGTTTGGTGGATTGTGCCTTTATTCATTACTTTGCTCTGGAGAGACAAGTAAAATACAAAAATACTGCGAATACTATCTGAATACTACAAATAACAGAATACCACAAAAATAGCTCCCGTAGAATAGTCTGGTGAGTGACAGTTGCGATAGTAACAAGAGCTATCTATTTCAAATTGAGATTAATAGCATTATAGATTGGAAGTATTTAAGGTAGTACCTCACGTTTTATTCTCAAAGTAAGAATAAGTTGTTGCGTTCCTTCTGACTCCTGCTGTCGAAGATGAAACGTGACAAATTGGTGGGAAATATTCTCGCCAATTTCTTATTTGGGTGATGGACAGACAGTGTATTGATACAATCGATGAAAAATTATACTCCCATGATTTGTTAATTAGTAAGACTCAATACTTGTCCAAACTTTGAATTTGTTGATTTTAAAGATCAGAGTTTTTTTTTTTTTTTTTTTTTTTTTTAAGATATTAGAATTTTTCTTAAGCATCTATGGATTAAAACTTCTCTCATTAGAAAAGTTTATAGAAATAAATAAAACTTATTTTGACTTAAAAAAACAACTTTCGAAAAAATATGCAGTTTCATATATGCACTTGAAAACGCAACATTTTATACACATATAATAATTTAATATTAATATTATTATGTTTTAAATGGCAACATAAATTAACATTATTCAAATTAACGATGATAAATGTTTCAACGTAATATGTGGTAATGTCTAATCAAGTAATAATTTTCCTTGTGAAACAAATGTTAGATTTACTCTAATATATTTTTTTTGTTAACTTAACTAATATTAAATGTTAACTAATATTTGTCAGTTATTGACATTCTCTTCATTTTCAAATATATAATGTCAATTTTTCTGAAATCAAAAATTCTGAAATAACCACAAAATATCACGATTGCTTAAATATTATTACATGGGGGAAAAAATTAACATTAAATATTTCACATTTTAGCTTCAAAAAGAAAATGAGCTATTTTTATTAAATTAGTAAATAGCTATATTCTTTATAAATTTTATTTGAATTTTTTCATCAATAAATACTGTATTTCGAAAAATATTTATTTTTATATTTCTATTTAAAACATTTAACACAAATATGAAAAAAGTTTTAATATTAATTCATATTCTTGTGGCATAAAATATTCAGGAAATATTTGAAATATACATTCAGAATCAAAAAATTCCTGGTTTAATCTTATCTAGGAATATATGAGTTCCAGTAAACAAACAAGAGAACAAGAAACAACAACATTTTGAATCCATAAACAACAAAATCTTTGAATTAACAACAAAATATTATAGCAGACATTATTGTCCTTAATGTGTCACACCCTTACCGATTGCGGATTTTTCGAATTGATGCCACTCAAAATATTGAAAGTAAGGAAGAAATATTTAATAAAGCCTCGTACAAAAGAGAATAAAAGACAAAAGGAAGAACAAAAAAAGTCGAGATAGAATTTCACATTAACGGACAGAAACAAAAGAACCAAAATGTCAAAGATATTAAGAGACTCATAAAAAAGATTATTCAAAGAAAATCAGCTGCCCTATTATGGCATGAAGCTATCGCTGATGTCATTTTTTTCCACATTTAATGCCTTCAAAATTTTTAAGCGTTAAAAAAAAGGAATGAATTATTTATAGACCAATTAACCACCTCGTTATCATCGATAACAAATTGGAAAATTATTTAAAAAAAAAAATCTATTTTTATTCTTAAAATGTTTTGTTTCCGCTCCGGCTTGCTCTTTGAACCTTTGTAAGGAGTGATTCACCAAGGCTACACAAGCTGCAAATGTGCAAACTCTATATTTATCTGCACGAGGAGATAAAAGGCACTGGCGGAGTTTTTTCGCCAGAAAACCCCCCTCAGTCTGCGAGTTCTTTGGAATTGAATGAATGGCATTGGAGACATTTTGTAACCGCATTTTTCGGGAAGCTTTGCGGCGAATAAACTAGAAACGAATAGGTGTTGCGAATGAATCATTCCATCAACAATTCTGACAAACCTTCAAGATGGATTCTCGAATTGCAAATTATATATACATAAGATATTTTTTTTATTTAATATTTACATTTGATTTTTATATTGCAAAATGTCATTTCCGAATTACGAATGTGAAGCAGAAATTACTAAAAATTTGTTGGCAGCAAACTTTTAGTAATTTTAATAATTACTTTTAAATAATTTTAGTAATTTTATATAATAATTACTAAAAGTTTGTTGGCAACAAATTTTTAATTATTAGTTTTTGCAAACGATAATGTGCCAAAAGCCATTATCGTTTGCAAAAACATAAAGCAAAGAAATGAATGCAACATAAATATTAAAAAAAATTAGAATCTTATTTCGGCAAATAAAATTTTTATTATAATAAAATAAAAAACATTGTTTTTTTAAATAAATATTTAATTGTTATTAATTTTATTTCATAAACCTGAAAGTAATTTCTTAATTCATTGAAAATTATATTAGTTAATGTCAAATATGTTAAAGTTTATAAAATACGAGATCCAGAAAAATAATTGCTGGTAAGAGACGCGTCTATATTTTCTTTAAAAACTACTAGTTACAGGAAAAATGACTTTTATTCAATGTCTCTGGGTTTTTGACTTGTTTCAAAAAATTAACTCAAGTTATATAGTCATTTTTTGTTAATTCATATTTTTGATAGTCAATATTTTTAATCAATAAATAGCTTTTGAAAGCTTTCGTAATATAAAAAGTTTTCCAATTGATAATTTTATATTAAATTTTCGTTATCATTTTTTTATAATTTTCAAAAGAAAATTCATCGTTTAGAAGTAGAGATTTAAATTTTGAATATTTGTCAAGTATTATCCATATTTAACAAAAATTATTTGCACATTACTATTGATTCTCTCTCTATATATAAATTTTTGATTTCTGCTTAAAAAATGAGAAAAGTAAATGAGCACAAAATAAATTGACCTAGATATTTCTTACAACAGGATTCATTTTATTTTGTTAACACATATAATAATAAATAATATGAAAAAATCATTTCGACACAAAAATATAAATTGAAAAAAATATTCGAAAATAATATGCAATGAATAATAATTTTAATTGAAATTTATTTCTTTAAATTATAATAGGAATTTCAAATTCATGCATTTGATTTCTAAAGAATATACATGCACAATGACAATAAGTAAAGGAAAAGAAAAAACACATTACTTCATTTAAAACGCAAACTGTGACGTCATTTTCAACAGTTTTGTACGTAAATACTTGTACATAAAATGCGTTTCAAAAACTGATTTGTTTGTATACTGTTTATAAGCTTGATGAAGTTAAAGTTGTAATTCATAGTTGGAATATTGCCATAAGACGCATTTGTGATTCGGCGAATGAAATATATCTGTTTTCATACCCATCAGCATAAACATCAATGAAATTTAAAGGACAATTTTATTCGTTTAACGATATTGGTTGGAACGTTTTATTCTAATTTTATCATTCCCATTTTGAGAATTTCCTCTTATTTACTTCAAAATAATAGGAAACTTTGAGTTTTATATTTAAATTAAAGTTCACCTGTTTTTAAAAGTTGAAATTGAATTTCATTCTGAAACTTCACGTATTATTTTGGTCTCCCAAATTTTAGAAAAGTAAATTTAGCTAAAGTATCCCATAACTGGATATGAAAATCAATTTTTGTTTGAATCAAATCGGGCTGAAGTATTTTTTAACATAATTTCGTTTGTAAGTATTCTTAAAAATAATTTCGTTAGAATTATATAAGAACAATATATATATACATATATATATCATACTTATCATAGCAATTAGAATAACTATATTCGACTTTGTTATGTTTTTTTTCCATTATCATATTAATTACAACTTTTCTATATTCGAACGTTAAAAATGATAATTATAAACCATGAAGTATACAGCATTTTTTTAATCGTTTAAATTTAAAAATAATAAAAGAGAAATTTTAAATTTTACGAAATACATAAAATAAAATATCAAATGTAGAACCTAAAATTTAATCTTTCATTCCATTTTAAATAATATTTCTATCAATAATTCAAAACAAGAAATGGAAATGCGTCGAAAACGAGGATTGGGATTGAGAAGAGGGATGGAATTCGATTTCCCAACATGCAATTGCACATGACACAGATGACGTCATTGAAGTTGTAAAGAGCAACTGATAAAATAAGATTACATACGATTACTTACATGTTTCGCTAAAAGCCGGTATTTTTAATAGCCATTTTCATGTGTCAAGATCGATTCATTGAAGTTGACATGAAATGGAAATATATTTTTATTTATTTTTTTCTGAGCTGCGAACAGATTTCCTTTAGGCAAATTTGAGTTTTAATTTATACATAGAAAAAACAAATTAAAATAATAATAAGTATAATTTCTTTTGTAAACAATAAAAATATGTTAAAGATTTTTAATGATTTTAGATTATAAAATAAAGCAAATTATAAAATGAGGAAATCGAATTTAACAGAATGTGTGAATATATATAT
>JAPDSC010010119.1:13424-69538 GCA_026290005.1 Latrodectus geometricus | reverse complement strand
TAATATATATATATATGTCTAAGAAATATCTTGATTGTTATAATATATAGTTTTGCGAAGTTAAGAATGTTACAAAGATCCTCGTATTTTACCGTCAATATTTTTAGAAAATTGCAAATATTCCATTAATTGTATGATGTTAGCAAATTTATGGTATTTTCCAGACTACGAATATATTTGAATGAAATAGTGTAAAAACGCTTTCTAAATTAGATGTCATTTTCTCACGTTTTGCAGATGTTTGTTTTGCTGCAGATGGAAAAGCCAACTTCTTAAAAAAAAATTCCTGCATAAAAACGAATGTTTACTTGATAATAGGAATGATAAGGAATGTCATTCTTCCTATTATCCTGACAAAAATAAGTTTTTAACACATTTTATTTTAGTAACTGACATGAAATATTAAAGAAAAATAAATGAAAAAAAATTATAGTACATTTATATTGAATTTACATTCAATATGTTAAAAAAAATCGCTTATAAGAAGGAATGTTATATTTCCTTTCATTAAAAAAATTAGCTTAATATATATATATATATATATATATATATATATATATATATATATATATTATACCGGTTATAATTCGTGTAAATTATATCTAATTTAGGAAAGCCATAAATACGATTGTTATCCTGTCTTTTATCGTAAAAAGTTTAGTTTGATGTGTCACAATATACTATTTCCTTTTTAGTCATTGACATTTAATATAAAAGAAAAATTCGAGTATATTTTTTGTATTTTTATATTGAATTCATAAATAATTCCTTGCAAAATATTCCTGAATAAAATGTAACGCTATCCTTCATTTTATAATAAAAAATAAATAAATAAATAACGAACTTACATGTAATTTAGAACACTCATTTAGCAGTTATCCTTTGCTTTTTGTTTAGTAGTTCATGCATTCGATTCCTTCATCAGATGTGGTATATAGTATGATAATCATCCCAAACGTATGACGAATTAGCATATGTAACGCAACATTCCTTCTCTGATGCGACAGAAGACTAAATGTCATCCAACAAGGTTCATTAATACTTTTGTTTTGCGGAAGTTTAAAGTTTCATCAATGATAAAGAAAGTAGCATTGGGAAATACAAGAGTCAAGAGTATGAGTCTTGAAGGCATCGGTTTTAATCGCTTTAAATTCAAATCGTTTGTGTCCTTGGTTAGTTTATTTGTCCAATGTCTCTTTCTGTATACGATGACTAATCTCTAGGGATTACAGTTTAAATATGAAATCTGAATAACTAAAAACATTTACGCATGTTCGAAACCACCAACTCTTGAATTTAAAATCAGAACACTAACCTAACTATTACGTATGAGGGCAAATGCAGCGCCATCGTATGAAAATTACCAACAATTCCAAATCGCCTTACAATTTTTTTAATTGAATAAGGATATTAAAAATCCTATAAAAAAATAAATGAAATAGATTGTAAGGGCCACAGAAGGAAAAAGCATCATTCTCGTGCCCAAGAGGGAATGAGTTCGATACCTAATTCAGTCAAAAAACATCTTGATGCGAGAAAAGGGTGCTAGATCAGTTTTTTACCTTGTTACCCGACCGTTATTCTAAATGGCAAGGAGGTTGACTGTGTTTAGGTTAGTCTTCAATTAGATTAAATTATTCAGTTGGCAACGAATAGCCTCTAATGAACAATAAGCGAAAGTTGTTAACGAAAATTATTACATAATAATTGAAAATTTTCTTCTCTGAAAATCTTTAGCCCCACCCTCTTTTACAGAAAAAAGGAGTAAACTTTATTCATCTTCAAGCAACGTCAATGTTATGAATGCAAAATTATTTGGCTATCTGGGAGGATTTATGGGAGGTAGAACGCAATTTTAAAGTAGGCAAACGTCACGTGAAATTTCAGTTTTGAAATTCCTTACTTAACTTGGCCACATCTGTCACCAAACCTCAAACCATGTGTCTTCTGGTTTTATTGGTTATTTTCAAACCCACATCTCATGATGATAACATACTCCTAAAAAACTAACGATGCAGCCATCGCGAATAATGTTAATTAATATTAACTCGCTTTTAGATCATGACTGATTTAAAAATTATATTCATTGGGACTTTAAGCAACTTTAAAGAGAGAGTAAACGCAAAATTTTATTCTTTTATTTCATGAACAAATTGCATACATATCCAACCACCCTTTCTAGTGATCCACGTACTTGACTACGGATGGGGAGGTCCTTGGTTCGAATACCCGCTTACGTATGGATGCACTTTCTCTCTCTCTCTGTCTTGTCTTTGTCCTTTCCTTGTGCGAATGGTTGCTTACTCTAAAAATGGGTATCTATATCATGTGTGTACTGAGGAAGTCGGTCTCCATATCAAATTATGGTTTAGTTGAAAAAAAGGAGCAGCACACCCTATATTGCTAGCTCAGCTGGCACAAGATATCAACAACAATATTGCATACATATTTTAGAAGAACTATTTTAAGTTCGTTCTTGGCACAAAACATATTTTATTGATCTCAAGTAAACTATTACGAAATGTGATGCTTGATCTCAAGATTTTTCTTTTTACGAAATTTTAAATATAAAATTGTAAAAGACGTGCATAATATTCTATACTTTTTTATCAGTTGCTAACTGTTAAAATCTCTTACGCATCTATTTTTTATTAATATAAATACATGAAACAAATAAGAACACTATCAGATAATATGCAAAGTGTAGTGTACAAAGCAAAATTTATCTGTATATCTACCTATGTACCTATATATATATATAGAATGGTTTTTTAAAAGAAAATTGTGTCATTTTTCATGGAGACAGGAGAAAGTCTCAAGGGTGATGCCGATGGGAAACATCGATTCCATATTGGACACCCTAAAATAGATCATAGCGGTTCAATTTTCTATAGGTCTGGTGACTTTGCTGGACAAGATATATGCTAATCTCATCCTAATGCTCATCAAGATTTTACAAGTCCCGATGCATTATAATTCTGAGATCTTCTGCTGAAGCTAAAAGTTTGCATCATAGAATTGAACTTCTTTCTTCAATGACACAACAGCCCTGGGTGGGAACTGACCTTCTGATGAATTTTACACAAGACCCCTCTATTTTTGGCCATGACCTTCCTATTCATTACTCTTGAAAAGGCTAGATCCCTTTCATGGCTATCTATACATTTAAGGTTGAGTCAACCTCTAGTTTTTGTTCCAAAAGGGCCGGCCAAGAATACTTTCTGCGTTGAAAGTTTTTTATTCATTTCAATAACATGACCAATCCATTTAATTCTTAAGATTTTTATGTATTTGATGAAGTCGAGTTCTCTGAAGGCACTATAGAGTTCCAAATTTGATTGCCATCAATTTGTATGCCAACAGGATCATATATATATATATATATATATATATATCTTATTTTACACACAAACACATATATATATATTTATTTATATGTGTTTATTTATATATATACACGAACATATATAACATGAAAAACAATAAAAATCAAAGACGAGTGAGAAAAAAATTATACAAGAAAAAAACCATAGAGACCACCTCTTCGTCACGATGGAGATGGTCAGCTATGCAAATTGAACTCACTTTTCCGAGAAAAAGTATTCAATTTTCATAGCTGATTGAATACTAGGTCCCTCTTTTTTTCATTTGTATTGCATAGTTTTTCTTACTCTGGTCTTTGATTTTTATTGTTATTCATGTTGTATCTTGTGTTATCTATATTGGGATTTCTCCCACTAGCTATTTTTACGATGGTTAGATTGCCAATAATGCATACTAGCCAGTATTATATTTTATTGATTCCATGGACTTTCATGTTGTGCTGTATATATATATACACTCACATAAATACCTATATAAGCATGTAAATATTTTATAATTTATTTTTCAGGAATTTATAATTGTGATTATAAAACACATCGCACATTTTTGCACTTAAAACAGAATTAATCGATTCAATATATCGAGAAAGAAAGCCGATAAGAGACTTTTGAGAAAATGAAAGGATAAAAAGAAAAAAGAAATTTAAACAGAAAGCAAGTGATGTCAGAGCTCTTATCTTTCTTGGATCGCCATTACCACGTGCAGCTTATCTTTTTGTATGATACAGATAGATAACATGAATATTCATCATTTTATCTTATCATTTATTTGGTACTTATTTCTATCCACACTCAAACATCTCATATTCTTTTACTTCATTACTCCAAAAAAATTGCTGAATATAAATGTAAGATATTAGTATATTAATAAAATACTCTTTTTACAATCGTATTTTATTAAAATTTTGAATAAGTAGCACATGATTTACACACATGTGATCTTTAAATTCTTATTTAAATAATTTTTTCAATTTTAGTCGCATTTATCAACATTATTTAATTGCAATGTTCCATTTTTATTCAATATATATATATATATATATATATATATATTAGTTTGGGGAAAAAGAAATCCATTATTTTTACGTGAACTTTATGTAACTTCTTTTGGATTCACTTTGTGAAAAGGTTTAAAACAGCTTTCATGTAAATTTTTAGGTCTTGCGCGTAACGACTGCCGACATGCGGTTAACTTCGATCATTTTTGATATTTTATAGACATTTTTGACGATGCTGTATCCACATGCGAGGTGCATCTTTAACATCAAAAATACCCGAACGGAATCGACGAAACAAAATTTGATAAAAGTAGCCTAAAAAAGAGTAAATTTGCATATGATCTGAGTCTTTGATTCAAACGTTGCCAAAAACATAAAATTATAAATAATAAAAATATATGTAATATTGTGCTGTGTATTTCAAAATCAGTTTTAACTCGATAATCCATTACGAAATCTTGTATTCTAAAAGAATGAAAGTAAGATTGCCATACGTATTCTTTTTACGAATGCTGATATTTTAATTAAACGACAGAATCTAATTATGTCGTAAATACTTGGTAAAATATTTACTTCTCAATAAATTCTGAAAATAAAGTTGTATAAAATTACTTAATAATATATTTTGTCAAAAAATATGTATAAATTTCTTAAATGTTTTGAAATTGAATATTAATCGAACAAAATATATGATGAAAATGCTTTAAAAATTTATAGATTTTAATTGAAGAAAACTGTGTATCTTATTCACAAATGATTATAGAAGGAAAAATATTACAAAAAAATTTTTGGCAACAAGATGAAAAATATAAAAAATAAAAAAATAAAAAAAAGGAAGTCATATGTTCTTTAATTAGAAATAGAAACGACATTGTTTCATCTTCTTGGAGAAGATAAATTAGCAGAAATAAAGTATTTAAATTAATTAAATGCGCTCATTTTATAAATCTTTTAAAAAAATATGTGACTCAAAGATATGTTGAAATAGTATACTTTTTTAACGTGAAAAATGTCATCGCATAAGATTGGAACATATTTCTTGGAAAAGCAGATTTATATTTTGCGCATGAGAAATAGTAATAAGTTTATGATGTTAGTTTTTATGTGAGAAAAATAAAGACGATGTCACAATTTTTCTTAAAATTTATAATTTACTTAAATTATTTCTCTACTAAGCAATTTTAAATGCAAAATTTTAACATTTCAAAAATATTTTTTAATTGTGAATATTATATCGTTATCATACGGAATATAATAAAATATGTGTTGAAACTATTTTATTAGCCTTTTTTTTACTATTCATTCATTTTTTTGATATTTATTCATGATTTTTGGAAATTAAAGTTTTAATAATTACGTCATTGTTTATTGTTTTATGATTTGTTTATATCGTTGAAATGGAAAAAATAAATTCTTTTACTCATTTTTTAATCTGTTTCTGTTGTTGCTTATATATTTGAGCTAAAAATTATGGAAATTGGAAAGCTACTGTTAGTTTTCTAATCATTTAATCTTTTTTATTTATTTGATAATGAAAGAAAAGTCTTGCCCCATGAAATTAAAATAAAAACAGCGGGAGGATACTTTTCGATATTATTCATCAACTCTATTTAATTATTCATTGTATTAGGAAAATTACAATAGTTCTACAATTTTGTCTATTTTTTCAAATTTCATAAGAAAAATTCTGTTAATAATTGTGCTTGATACTTACAAAAATTGTGTTTGATATTATTATCATGTCTTATTTAATTATTTATAGATAATTACTGCAATTCTATTGAATATGTTTCATCTCTGCAAATTAAAATAAAAAAAAACCCTTACATTTATGAAGTTTTTTTAATTTTACTTATTACTACTTATTTAAAAAAAAATTACTAGAATTATATATCATGCCTATATTAAATTAAAAAATATTAATTATTTTAATTAATATATTATTCCTTATATAATATATTAATTAAAATATATTATATAACGAATAAATTGGGACAGAAATTATATTTCATTTAATTATTATTAGATAATTAATTTCATTATTATGCCTTTTATTGCCAAATTAATAAAAAAAATTACTTGAAGGAATTATTTTCTGTCATTCCTTATTATGTTTCATTAAATCATTAATAAAAAACTATTATATTTGAACTGTTTAATCTGTTCAAATTTTAAAAAAAATTAAATAAGTGAATAAAAGCTAAAAATAATTAAATAAGAAAATATTTTTTGATATTACTTTATTTAATTATTTATAGAGAAAAATGCTACAATTCTTTGTCTTTTAAATTTATAAAAATAATAGGCATATAATTTTATATTACTATCATATGTTATTTAATTATTTCTTAATAATTACAGTCTCTACCATTAAGATTTTTCTCATCGAATAAAAAAAAATAAATAAATAAAAAAAAAAATAAAAAATAAATAAATAAAATAAAATAAAATAAAATAAAATAAAAAAATAACGGTGAATACACACATTTTTGGTATTGCTTATCATGTTCTATTTAATTATTTATGAAAAATATTATTAAGTATAACCATAATTCAATAATAAATAAAATTAATTAATAAAAATATCATAATTCAACCATTAAGTTTCATTTCTTCAAACTCAAAAAAATTTAAATAGGTGAATACTCTTTGATATTACATATATTTTATTCCAGTGTCTTTTCAAAATTATTATAATTCAACCATTATGCTTATCCTTGTAAAATTAAAAAAATAATTGGCAATTACTTTAGTGGCATTCCTTATTATGTTTCATGAAATTATTAATGAATAATTACAATCCTACCAGTATGTTTAGTCACTTTAGTTGATAAAATATTTATAGTATTATTAAGCGTATTTGAATTATCTATTATTAAAAAGTTACACTACAATTCTATCATTATTCTTATTCAAGCAAATTAAAAAAAATATGTGGGTGAATTTCTTTGACATTATTTATCATGTTTTATTCCAATATTTATAGAAAATTTCTAAAATTAAGCTTATTTTCGCCAAATAATAATTAAAAATAAAGAAATAAATAAGTGGATGAATACTTATTTTGACATTACTTATAATATTTCATGAAATTATTTATGGAAAATTGACATTTTTACGATTATGCTTATTTTTATCATATTAATTAAGAAACTACTTAAGCAAACATGTTTTTGACACTGCTTATAATGTTTTTATTTATTTATAGAAGAACTATACTGTATTACCATATATGGCGTTGTGCAGTAAGCTTTCAGAATTTTACTGTATCGCCATATATGGCTTCGTACAGTTTCCTTAGCTGGTTTGCTCGGAGTCCCTCCACAACCTTATGTATTTCAATGGCCCGTTTCCACTAGTTCCCCAACGGTGCACCTGCTGGTCACTTTACCCTCTTCCTTTGTCCAAAGAAGAAGCATTCTAGGAACGGGGGTTCAAGAGTACTCGCTTTCCCTTTCTGGACGGACCCACAAAGTAGGTCAAGGTCAAATTATGGACTGGACGATTCCAAGACGTGTTACAAAATTAATTCCCGTTTTACAAAATCACAAAGAATCGAATGAGTCACATTTTTTATGGAAATATATTTTACTAATATTTTATCTATAATTTATTCAAATATTTTAAAACAGAATAAACTTAACTTTTTAAATTTAGAGGAATTATTTTGATGATCTCTTACTTTAATGCGATGGCATCAAAATTATTTTAGAAATAATTGTTGTTCATACTATTATATGTACAATCCTAAAAACATCCAACAAAATTCCATTCAAATGAAGTGAATTTCGATTTTTTTTTTCTTATAACTCAATCAGTTTAAAAGATAAAAGTTGACTCTTTAAAAAGGTCAAATTAATGCTAAGTTCATAGGAATTGGGTCTTTTCTCTTACCATAGTACTAAAAAGATATATTTACGATCGTAAATGAATTGTCAAATCTATAACATTCATTGAAGACTGGAAAACATATGCAAATTTTTACAGAAGTATTTACACTGAAAGAGAAGGTTTTTGAGTGATTGGGAGCCATATTCACTCATCGTAAATGAAAAATCTCGGAAAATTCCTAATCACCAAAATCGACAAATGTGCATTCAAATAACAGTAGCGAAACGATTATCTTCCATTGTTCAACAGAGGCCAGTATCGAACCAAAAATCTTTTGTTGAGATGAGCGCTGCACTATTCTAGCACTAGTTCACAGTGAGCACTCTCAGAGTGGAATAGTATTTATTTTGATATAATATCATCTCAGCACAGATGTCCTATAGCTTTTTTAGCGTGATTTCATAAGCGATAAAATTATTGCCGAAATTACGTAATCATACGATAAAAAAATTCTCTTTCATAATCATAATAAATGAACAGGTAGTAGCCTAATAATAAAAACTAAAATATTAAAAAATTTTATATTTTTTTTATTTAATAACGAAAAATTTGAGAAAATCAAATTCAAATGAATAGTAGAAATAAAAACGAAAAAATGTGAAAAAAAAGGAAGAAGGAATAATAAATTGATAATGAAAATACAAATTTAAACGATAACATATTAAGATTTATAATATTAATATTAAAACAATTCAAATAATAGTGCAAAATGGGGGAGAATGTTAACAGAAATTTCGAACAAGATATTAAAATATTTAATAAATGAGTGAATAAATGCTTATACTTATTATCATTATGATATTTAAGCACCATTTTTCATGATAAAAATATATATTAAATGTTTATTTGAATCATTTTATAAATATTTAATTTACTGATGTATATAAGAGGCTATTCTAGCAAAAATATTCTTATATATGTTTTTCGAATACTAACTATTTATTTTTTTTACAAAACAAATTCAAACAAGAATTTTAATTTTTTTTTTTTAAATATTCATTTATTTGTTTATTTGATTTTAAACAATTATTAAGCATAAATTTTGTGCAAATTTGAGAAATTTAAGAATATAAACTATTTGATTGTTTTAAAGAAAAAACTAATGATAATTGTGACTTTATATAACAGTTGAAAAATATTTCTATTAAAATAGAAAATCAATTGTGTGTATATTAAATTAAATAATGTTTTATTGCATAAAAATTGATTTCAGTAATATTATTTTGATATTTTCTATTAATTATTATGAAATTTTATTTTAATTGTAATCACTATTTATTATTAATTAAAATTTAATAAATTATTAATATTAATTGTTGAAACTCCAATTAATTATCATACATACATAATATCTATAATAATTAATAACAGTAGTTAATTTAAATGAGAAACATACATTTCTAAACATAATATTTTGATAATAAATATACATTCATATGCAAAAACTGACCATTGAAGGACAAAGAAACCATTTACTATAATGTCTATGCTTAAAAGAAAATTCTTAATTTATTCTAAAATAAGAAAGAGCAAATTTTTTTTAACTTTCAGGAAATACATTTTAAAATGCCAACTTTTTTTACGTTATAACTCTCAAAATATGGAATAAAAGAATAATTCTCCTTAACAATTAATGTCTCGTGCTATAAAAATCAATAACTTAATAAAAATCAATCAGTGAAATTAGAAAATATATGAAAACACGGTTACAATTATTTGAAATATGTAAATATGTTTCTATATTTGCCAAAATTTATAGCAGTGAGTAACAATCTATGCACAAATGAAAGTATGACAGTTGTGTAATTGTAAATGTTTGAATTTATATTCTCTTTTAAGTCTTTTTCCTTTCTTTGAAATTTAACCGAATCCCCAGGGTACAACTTTCTCAAAATATTCTAAGGGAAAAAGAATAGCTTAAAAGACAGTGAAGCACGTGATAAATCTTTTTCGGACTTCTCTTAAGATCATTGGGGTGGAAGGTGGGGAGGATCAAACATCAAAGGCCTGAAAAGCCGTCTTTTAGGAAGGGACAATAGGATGGATGAACCCATTGTCCCTACCCAAAAGACGGTTTTGAACCCAAGACCAATTGAATGCTCAAAATTAAACATGGGCGAGTAACTTTTAACCATCGAATGTCTATCTATAGTTTTTCAAGCCTGCTTATTTCATCGATATTTTATTGTAAATCAAAAAGAAAGCCTTCTTATTACTGTAGACTTATAACCCAATTATTGGACAAAAATAAAAGGTTCGACTTTAACTATTCTTCCTTTCCAAGGGACATTCACCATCAAAAATTATGGTTTCAAAAATGCAAAACATTATTTTAATGCATCTAAAACTGCTGTATGTTTCAGTAACAATTATTTCAATGTATCCAAGGAATTTTACCATTATTTCATATGAACATATAACACCATGAAATACATATATTACCTGACGTTATATGTTCCTATTATGGATATTATTTTACTGAAGATTTTGAAGATAATTTTAGACCGAAATTTACAATTCAGATCAGAATAAATTTAAAATTGAATACTTTTCTCAATTTTAACCTTATACACTTTATAAAACGACGCAATTAATATTACAGTAAGACCAAATTTAAATTCATGAGCTATATTAAAAAAATATGTATGAAAAAAACTAGAAAAGATGAATGCCAAGAAAAATATCAAAATAACATAGAAAGAGTTGAATGTTTAGTAAAAATAGATGAAGAGAAACAAAATTTTTATTTTTTTTGAAGGAAATAAATATAGTTTATATAAGATTGCTATGTTTGAAAAAAAGTAATAATTTCAAGAAAATTGATAAAAAGATATTTCTGAAGAAAACAGTTGGATTGAGTAAAGCGGAAAAAAAAATGAAAAAAAGCTTGATTAAAAATAAATTATTAAACTTATTAAAAATAAATAATTAAATTTGATTAAAAATAAAAAAAAAACAAATTACGAAAAACAAAACATTGTGGACTGACAAAGAAAAATATGTAAACCTTAACACTCAAATACACCTTTTAAAAAGCTTTTACAATTTTTAAGAATGAAATAAATCCGATATTTGTAATCAATTTCTCCCTTAAAAGTTCTGCAAATTTATGTTTAGCTATTGCTTCCTATAGTTGAATATGTGAATAGTTTCTTTAAAGCTATTTCATACCCAATACAAGTATTTGTACTTCTTTCCTTAAATATTAGAAGTGATTCATTTCAGCTTGAAAGTTATTGTATATGTATATCATCACATAAATTGTTTAATTTTTGTATTATTATATATATAGTTTCCTTTAATGCAAAATTTTCCATATTTGATGATTTATGAATTTCACATTAGTTTGTAAAAATTTTGAATTTTATGGGAAAAAGGATTATTACTAATACCTTCATTTCTTTCTTTCTTTTTGTACAAGAAACGGGAAAGGAGGGTTTATGTTCTTGCAGGGGTAACTTGAAACTCTCCCCAACTTCAAACGTCCTTGAAATTCTTGCCCACTCCTTTTCTAACTTGAAACGAATTGCTCATTGGCTGAGCTAGTTACCGAGCTCACGGATTTATATTCCTACCATAGAACAAGTTACAAGTCCATCGTGACCTTTTGACTTTGACCAGTGTCTCAAGATGACCATGAAAATCTGCCTATCCCCCCCCCCACGGCAACTGCAACACATGTAAAAAAAAAAACAGTTGCATTCATTTGGAGGTATAGACTATTAACGAGATTTTTCTTCTTCGAAAAATTTAAGTAGAATAATTATTCACCTACTACTACAAAAATATTTTTCGAAATGAAAATTTTTTTTATTACAATTTATTACGTGAAAGATAAATTATACTTTAATAAAAATTGAAATTTAATTTCTTAATTGGGTGCTAATTTATAATTTAAAAATTATTCCTTAAATTATCCACAATATAAAATATATTTCATACTGAGTGTTTTTTTTTTAATATTTTGACGTTAAATGCGCCCAAACAAGACTTGCAAATATGATGAATTAATAACAATCACTTAATAAAACTAAGGATCGTCAGTAAATTTTTCCATTGGCTAGGCGTAAAAAAAAAAAAATCACCAAATAAGTTCTAAAAGTGCCAATGCGGAAGGATAAAGCAAATTCAAAACTCAGTTGAAACTTTTTTAAACCAACAAATATAACAAAATTGTTGCTATTAAATGTGTTATTATAACCACATCAGCATTCTTCTCAAAAGACGCTATCATTAAATCTTTAATCTCTTCTAAATTAATAAAATTCATTTCCGCTCAAATAATGATTTTAATTTTCTAAGGATTTTATCATTCTGAATGATTCATCAAAATTTATAATTAAATCCACAAACCAAATATGAACTTCTACTTATCATCAAATTGCTTAAATAAGTAAAGGTTTGCTACAACATAATGAAAAATTTACCTTTTTTCAAATAAGATTTCATTTTTTTTAAAAATAAATAATAATTTTCTGATTTATGTTTGTTTACATACAAGTAATTTTCCAAATAATTATTTATTTGAAAAATAATTATTTAATAAAATAATTATTTATTTTAATAAATAATTGTTTTCATGTGGATTGTAGCAGCTTTTCATTACATTGTTTAACCTGAAACAAAAAAAAAAAAGATGTATTCTCATATTTTAATTTCTGCAAAATAACTAAGATTTCAATAACATAAATTTTCTAGAGTAAAAAAAAAAAAAAAACGTTTGATTACATTTACGATTAGGCTTGTTATTAAATTATAACTGCAATTATTTATAGACTCCACACTTAATAAATTTCGAAAAAAGATATTTTGTAAAATTCTCTTTGAAAATCTCCCCGAATTACAGATTGGAGAAAATTTTATGGATTCTTCCAAATTGGTTGGGTTTTATGGCGCAAGGTCCAAAAAGGGACATGATGCGCCCAGGATTCTTCCAAGAACAAGTCTTGATTTCAAGTTTTCCCTCAGCTAAAATAGAGTATTCCTCTTCAAGGTCAAAACGGGGCAGTCTTCTGAGTTCCCCTTTCTGCCAGCTAAAATAGGGTAGCCTTCTCCTTTGTCTAAGTAGGGTAGTCTTCTAAAAACCAGTTTTAGTTACCAGCAGTCAAAATAGGGTAAAAATTTTCTCTCTTTACCTGAAACGTTTTTCTAAAATCTAAATTATAATAGGAGAGAAGAGGATTTACTCATTTATTAGTTATCAAAACAATGACTATTTCAAAGGAAAAAATAAAATATAAAAAATTTTTGATAATAGTTTACTTTTTAAAAGTTGTAAAACTTTAAGCAAACATCATGCATCAAACATGAATTAAAATGAGAAGCTAGTTAAAATTAGTTTATTAAAAACATACCTACCTCTATTTTTTAACTTTTTCATTGAATTTATAATTTAGTAAGTTCAATGTTTATTAAAATCAAAATAAATACAGACTGTAGGCCTCTATTATCGAAATAGCGTGAGAATTATGATAAATCTTATTTTTGTTTCCCTCTTAATTTATGGAATTTTATTCTGAGTCAAATTTGTATTAGGACTTTTTTTATACACTGCAATATAGAGTTATAATTACTCTGCAATACATATGTGTGTGCGTATATATTGCCTATATATATATATAAAGGATACCAAAAATATAAAAAAATAATGGGAAATTATATTAAAAACGGAAATAGTTGCTAAAGATTTTAAAAAGAATAGTAAAAAATTAATGATCTTATTTCAGTCATGATAGAATTAAAGTTATTGCTAAAATTTAAAAAAGCAATATTAAATTTCCCAAACTTTTGATCAAATAAAATGAATTTAAGTGTACTTTAGCAGGTAAAACATTAAAAAGTATAGGGGAATCTAAATCAATAATATGAATAAAAATCTGTCTCATGATGGTTTTCTTAATTACAGTTTAATTTAAAATCTTAATTCATTAAAAGATTCTAATTTAAAATTTTTCTAAGTGGAATTGAGGTTTCAATAGAATCCACAGAAATAGACAAAAATTGAGAAATGACCTATTTATATATAAAGAAAATTCATAGTTTTTTTAAAAAATGAAGTCAGATTTTTATTAAAAAAAATTAGTTGATCAGCAATATATGTATATATATATATATATATATATATAATTTTAATTAATACATTCAACATGAAGAACGAAAAAAGAAAAACATTTCAATTAGGAAACTTCTGCTTAGATAGAATTTTTTTTAAAGAATTAAGATTTTATAAGAGCAAATAAATTGTTGAATAATTGTTTTCTTATATTTCTTTGTAACTCTGAAGTTATAATACATTTCCTTTTTTCAAATAATTTTTCCCTAATGGTATTCATAATTTAGTTTGAGTAAAACAACCTTCAAGTTCTTTATCGTTAAATATTTTTTATTTAGAAAATGTTTCCAAGATAACCAATACAACTTAATTCAACTATTTCGAGAATAGTTTTGTCTCATAAAAGCTACTCTGTATGCGCGTAATGTGTATTCTGCATTTATATTGTCATATAATGTACATTTTATCCGAGTTATCTACCTAATTATCTATAAGCAAATTATTACGTAAAGTCTAGTATCATTAATAAGTAATGAATGAACTAATTACTATTATAAGCTTTCATAATTAGAATATTAGATTAAAGAAACTAACGAATAAAGGATTCCTTTCGTCTAACGGAAGTAGAACTTCCATTTCTGAATCCAATGCAGAATACTTTTTTATTATTTAAATGTAACTATTTAAAGCAAACCAAGAAAGTCATTAGAGCTATTCGTAGGAGGAGTAATTAGATTTAAGGGAAATATTTCTTTAGAATAAAAGATATGAATTAAAACACAGGTAGAATAAACCCATTTGTAATAAAATGTACCCAATAACACATATATATGCTTTGTACCTTGTCCAGAGTTAGCATTTTAGGGTAAACTGAATTAAGTATATTAAATAAAGGATATATTATTTGTTATAAACTTTTTTTATTCAAAGAATAAATTTTGAAATTGCATTATTTTAATTTTAGGAGATGAGAATTATTTCGTCAAAGTCTTTATTAAGCAAAATATCTTTCATTGCTGAATATATTATAAATTTAATTTAGTGAGAGATTGTTTTAATGTAATGCATTTAGGTACATAATATACCTTCACTTTGGAGATAATTTTTTAATTATATTTCATTCTGTTTTCGTGTTAGAGACCAACTTTAATTTGAATATATACCTGAAACTAACAAATACATAAAGTAAAACATTTCTGCTACTTAAAAAATAATAAAACAGAGATATTGGCTGGCGGTCACAGTTCTAATCAGAGAGTAAGGAGAATGATTTGCTCTCTGGCTTTCGGTTCAATAGATGGAGGCTATTTCAATTCTCTCCTAGGGTGTGGATGTTTGTAGTGGTTCGGCTTCCACTTTGAATCTGGATCAACTAATTTGGATTGTTTATCACTCAACTGTCATTTTCTGTGAACGAAAACTAATTAGACAGTGACCTAGGCCTTAAAATGGACTTTGCACTCGAAACATCTGAGTCCAAGATGAGATTCGAACGCACTAAATGTTTAATCGAAGGCAAAAGCGCTGTCCATTCGGCTACGAGCTGGTCCAGTTAGCAAATATAACCTATTTTCAAATTATAGAAATAAACATAAAATAGTGACAGGGATTTCAGCTAATGATTTCATGCCTATTACTTATCCCTCCACTGACGTGGCGTGGATAGAGAAAGGAGTATACTATCTTAGATGCTCGTCACCTGACTGTGGTTCAAAATTAAGAGGCACTTGGTGATGGATGAGTATTCCAAATCCGTTAACTTTAATTTACAGTTTATATAGGTGAGTATATATGTCAATTAACTAACTAATTAACTATCCGGTAACAAATTCCATGTTGGACCATGACCTCCCTAACAATTTGGCTGTAAAGCAATCTGTCGCGTGCTTTAGTCTTCTATTTTTGTTATTTCATGCTCTTAAGATCATTTACAACATTTTCGAGCCATATTTTCCTTGGTCTTCCTCGTTTTCTCTGACCATGATGCTGACCTTTAAACATTTTTTTGTGCATAGGTTGTCATTCATTCTCACCATGTGTCCCAATCATTGGATTATTTTTATTTTATATGGCTTATTAAATCTTTTTCTTCAAGTAGTTTTTGAATTTCATAGTTGTACCGTTTCTTCCAAACCTTCCCATCTTTGACTTTATGAACATCTTTTCATGCTCTCGAGTTAATGTACAAGTTTATGATCCCTAAATAACAGCTGGTTTGATCACTGTTTTATATACTAAGAGTTACATCTTCCGTGTTATCGCCTTAGATTTTATTAGTTTCTGTAACGCAAAAAAGCTGCCATTACCTGCATATATGTCTATTACTGATACCATTTTAACATCTTTTATTTAATTTTTTCCCTTAACTTACCAAAAAGTATTAAATACTGAGTTTATAACGAAACGATTGTAAACTTAACTCGTTTGTTGAGGATTTATTTTGCCTTTTTCAATTCTTTGTTTCTCTTGACATTCCATAGAATAGGTGTTATCATTCTATTGTTACCATTGCAACAGAAATTTAGGATTTTTGTAAATGTTCGGAAATTTAGCTTGACTAATAATTCATGTTGACAAGCAATACAAGGCGATAACCAGTGATAACATGTTTCTCGTTTTCCCCAGAGTGCCACACATTTGTGTGCACATTGCGGAATCAGCTGCTAAATGCAGCGATTGGTCATTTCACAAACATTGAAAGGAATTACCATTCATGTGAAAACGAATGTTTATTTCCTGTACAGCTCAGAGGAGTTATCCTGTAGAAATAAATGGTTATCGTAAAAATTTTCTCGCTTTAACAGACTTCAACTTATCTTTGCAGTCTACTACTATTTTTATTCCTTTGCCTTCGAATGAAATCGATTCCTTTTCGTAAACAATTGTAATAGCAAATGGAGTCATTGCACGTTTTCAACATAATCACTTGACGATTTCACGAGAAATTACTAAATGGAATATTTCAGGATTTTAATATATAAAATTATAAAATATAATAATCATAATTTCATCAAATAAATAAAAAATATTAAGATTTATCTTAATAATTTTATTTATTGGTATAAAAATAAAGAGTAAAGACAAATAGAATAAAAATAAATAAAACTTTAATTCTTAATCGTAAACGATTATAAAATAAAAACTATTAAGTTTTTTTTGGCAACAAGATAGAAAGTCAGAAAAATTGTAAATCATATTCTTCTATGTGTGAACTATCAAAGAATACCGTTTTTCTTTGTTTTAAAGATAAATTAATAGTAATAAAATAATTTAAATTTATAAAATTAATAAGTTGTTCAAAAATTCTTCTTGGTATTCAGTTTTATGGAACTACTGAGAATATAAAAGGCTGAGTCAACCTTATACAGCTCGAAGATTGAACCTAGAACTTGTGCCTTTGGAAACTCGAAGCGCTCTACCACTATCTATCTATATATCTATATTATTTAAAAAATCTTGAAATAAATATATTCCTATTGAAACAATTCTTCTGCTATATTTAGTTATTCAATTATTGTTTGTCCTGGTTTTCCTTTGTGAAGAAAATTGTAATTGTATTGCATGCCTAATTTGTCAAAGTCATAAATTTCGGAACTTTTAATTCTCATTTCTTTTTCAATCATCTAAAATATCGATTTTGAATAATTTGTCTTTTTACGTTTAATCTGACCAAATTGAATTCAGATTTAATTTTTTTCTTATCGAAACCTTTATAATATTCGAAGAGTGGAGTTTTTCAAAAAGATGAATACTTTTCTAGTCGTACTTACTTTCCGAATTTATAAAAACCATTTCCTTATATTTTCCGCTGGAAAGACTCTTTTTCTCTTTTCCAGTTTTGAATATATTTTGAGGTTTTATTTTTGAAAGTGGAATCTCTGAAAAGTTTGATAATACTAAATTGATCTCCTCAACTTTCAGTGCAAAACTGCTTGCATGTTTGAAAAAAGAAAAAATATTTTTGCTGAAAGATTTTCTGCAGCTTTTAGTTTTTTTTTTTTTGCGTTGTATTTAATTATTTTTGGAAATAATATTTTCTTTCCGAAAAATCACATATTATATATATATATATATATATGCCCGAACCACGATTCAAATCCAGGTCTTTCCCATCCGCAGTCAACCACGTTGACCACTAGTCAGGGTGGGTGGCAGTAGTACTCTTTGAGACAAATAAATAAGCTATTTGATTTAACGGACTTTGAATTTATAACGATTGTAATTGTTCATGACAGCTATATTAAAGTGTTATATTTATTAGAAATTTTTCAATGATTGAACTCTTCATAGAGAAACATAACGTATTTAATCTAATTTCCACTTAATAACTGCTCTATTAATGCTTATGTGTATCTCTTGGAGAGGGTACTTTGGAGTTTTCCAACTAGTACACACGAAATTCCGATCAGCTATCAATGAGAAGCCTTTTAAAAAAGCAAAATGCAATGAAATGTTTTTTTAAGTTATATATTGTTATATCAACTATCTGGGCCTTATTATAATCGATATATAATAAGTATTATATAAATGGGAAATTTAAAAGTATTGTTGCAAAATGCTTGAATAGCCTTCCCGTAAGGTTTGCTTGCTCTGAAGACTCATCAACCAAGCATCGTTTAAGTGAGGGTAATAATAAACTGGCAGTATAAATAACGGGGCTGGAGATATAAAATAAAATAGCGCATGTCTGGTGATATATGAAGACAACATCAGTATCAAAGTTTAGACGCTTCTGGAAGATTCCCCGAACGGATTTCGGGATTTTTCTAGACTCCCCTTGAATGTTGGCAAAATCTATATACAGCTTCCTGTAAATTAGGAATGATTAAATAAGATTAAGAATATCTTAGAGTTTGAGAGATTACAGTTCTTCATCAGGAAGCTGTATTTGCAGATGCTATCTGAAGACTGATAACTACTGATTGATTCATTGCACTTGTTTGATTTTTGTGACGAAAGAATGTCTAAGTGTAAAAGAATTTGGGAGTTTCTTTATATATTTCTGGAATGTTTTTCGAAGTTTCTCTATGTATTACTGAATCACTGAATAATATAGTTTCCTTGCTTTATTCTAAATCCGTGAATCCGATGTACACACCATCCACTGTAGAGAGAAAAAAAAAAACCAATTTTTATTCAGTGGTAGTTTTTTAGAGATGCACAAGAAACCGAAACTCAAATTAATTTTACATATAAATCAGTCAATTTACTTGACACAAAAAATATCGACCAGACTGATAAAATAATTTAATTATGTATACCAAAGAAATGAAAATGTCCCTCTGCATGACGTTGCAGAATAGCAATGTAGCAGAATATAATGCTCCAAAATAAAAAGGAGAAAGAGTACAATGCTTTAACGAAATATTAAAACAAATAGAAACAATTGTTTCATCATTTTGTTAAAGCAATGTAAAAACTAATGCTGTTTCGCTTTATATTCTACTGATAACAAAAGCTGATGAAAAAGAACTACTGATCCAAAGTATCGAAGGGAAAGATAAAAAGCAATCTTTATATGCAAATTTTATTTTTTATATTCCTGTGATTGCTTAAAGCTTCTTTTCACTTAGCATTCCATTCAATTTTACACAATAAAGTTTTATTACAAAACATATTTTTTTAATAACACCTAGATGACCTGGTTGGTGAGAGCGTACGTTCTATTATCGGAAGGTAGTAAGTTAGAAACCCTATCTAATGGCAACTGGAGCATGTTAAATATGTCGCGGTCTCAATGTCTTCCATGTGAAATGATACTTCTGAGTGTTTCATGTCTAGGTCTTCTGCTTGATCCTTCAGGGCTACGATGGTACACCCATAGCTGTTTTACTATTCATGGTGCTATTGCTTCTGCTCCTTAATGCTGGAAAGTAGAAATCCTAATAGACGGACATTATACAACACAATGTTTTTAATTTTATTTATACATTATACTAAATAGGATAAAATAGGATTTATTTCCATCAAAAATATTGTTTCATATCTTCCATAAAGTTCTAAAGAAGACCATATAATTTCATTTAAGCAAAATTATCCGGATAATATTCTTTTATATTTCCTTAAAAATGCTGTCTGTATTTGCTATTTTGGTTTTTCATTTTAAAAGCTCATTGAAATGGTCTTCGATTTTGCGAGGCTAAAATATGAAGATTTATCACTTTGAGTTCTAGTTTATAGGTTCGATTCTCATTTCGGAAATAGGTGTTTCACAGTTTAGACCCCACTGGAAACTCGCAAATCAGGCCTTCATATGCGAAAAAAATGTAAAAAACAAATCATATAAACCAGAGACCTACTAGATCCTAAAATTTATGTATATTATATATACTAGGCCTCTTTTTTTATATGGCAGAGTAGGTTTCACCGTTCCTTAAATAAAACATATAATTGAGTTTTTTTCTTTTATTTATAATTGAGGATACTTCATTTATGAAAGCAAAAAGTAGTTGAAAATTCTAGTTTTGGTCTCAGTTACAGTTTTAAATTGAATATCGAAAAATTAAAAGAATTACAAAATACTCAAGAATTGATTTTGTTAAATATTTATGAATAAAATTGCAATTCTTGGTTTTTCTCCCAAAATTACATACGAGATGCATAAGACAGGATCCAACGTTTTTTTCTGTAAAAAACAATGTTTATGTTTCGTTTGTTTGCAAAATTGAAAGACTGATTTTTGAAAGTATTTTGAAAGGTAGGGAAAACAGGTTTGAAGGAGAGAAAGAAATCATTCATTGTTTCTGGATTAGTTTTTTTTTTGCTTAATAAAGTATTTCAATCTGCTTGTTGCAAGTAGAAATGATTTAAGGCCGCGATGGCGGTTAGGGCGTCGTTCTCGTTACCAGAAAGTGATGAGCTCGAATCCCGGCTTAGTCGAAGATCCGTCGTGTTCACTAATGGTGGCTGGGGCAAGTAAAATCTGTCAAGTCACAATGTCCTCCATGTTCCCATAATAAATAAATACCTCTGGGGAGGGGTCGATCCAGGCTATGGGTCTTCACTGGTTTTAATCTCTAAATTGGAAGATTCAGATGGTGATGCCATCTATGAGCCAAACGTCTTACTTCCACCTTCGTATGAGGGTGCTCTATTCAAAAACAGAAGACATTCCCTCTCTGACTTCTTCTTCTTGAGCTTGTCAGATATTGTTGCATTTTGTACCATGCTCCAAGCACAATTTTTTCCTAGTTCCATTGTCTTGGGTCACCTACTTTGTTTATAAAGTCTGATAGGCCCTCAATGGAGCTCTCTGACTTCATTTGCCTATTTTCTTGACAGGCGGGCTTGGCATTGCCAAGTGTCATTAGTACCAACCAACCAGAAATGATTTAGTTTGTTTATCGCTCTGTGGTCTCTTTTCTGCACTTGAGGGGTAATTGAATAGGGATCTAAGGTTTAAGGTGGAGTCCGAACCACAACATATATCTACGCCAAAGTTGGGAATTGAAGTGAAGGCTGAACACACACTAACCTATTAGTTGTCAGCTTGGTAATCGAGATTAAATGAAGTGATTGGTATCAAAATTCATTTACAGTCAATTCTCGATTCATCTTGGAATAAGTCAGTAGATATTATGGAGAAAAAGGGGCTCTCGGAATAATCTTACATTCTTTCTTAAATGTACGGCATAATGGTATGGGCTGGAATAAGTATTGATGGATATATAAACATGAAAATCATCCAAAATGATGAACTGATGGCTTAAAATTAGACAGAGATATTGAGATCTCATATCATACATACAGATTTCGAAAAATTGTAGTACAGTGAGGTCTAGATTATCCAGGCTTAACTTCTTGAATGTAAAACAAAAAACGAGGAATGAAATAATAAAACGTGTCTGAGCATAACATCATCAAAAAAGTAAAAATCTCTTTCGAATATACTCAAAATACTTTGATTTAAATTTTTTTGTACTATAAGAGAATTGAAAACTACTTTAAGTGTTAAAAACAAAAAACACAAGCATACGTTTATTTAAATAAAGATGATACACTTGAAATTTTATGCGAAAATATCATAAAGAATTTTATTTCGCAATAGAACTTTCATTTTCAAATATTTTTTTCAGTATCTGATTAAATTAGATTATATATACATAGGCATATTTTTTAAAAAAATAAATGAAGGTTTAATATTCCCCGAATAATTTGTTTCGTAAATTTTATAAGAAATTTCATTTTAGATACGTTATAGTATGTAGATAACAAGTTTTTTTTTTTATCAATAAAAGAAGCTTTAATATAGGATTTGGTTTTAAAAATTTTTCCTAAAATCAAATTCAATAATGAAATAAAATTGTTTGACTCTTTTATATTATATAATTTATTTTTCTCTGTTTCATTTATTGTTTTCCATTTTTCACTTTTGTAATTTAAAGATTTTTTTTTCTTTATTATATATAACATTCTAACAGATTGCAAACTTTTCCTAATTTATACCATGGTTTCAAAATATTTTTCCAAAAATTGGTGTGGTAATCACAAAACGAGACGCTGATCATGAAAATTAAAATATGGTATGCTGGATTTATATAATATGAAATGAACCACAAACATACAAAATCATTGAGCTTTAACAAACTATACCAGATTCTATTCCTAATTATCGATAATGAAGTTCAATAAAGAAAAAAATTTTTAGTCTCATTCTAGATAATTCCAGACCTAGAGCTCATAGTGGCAAAGTGATTGAACAGTGGTCTTGAAAATGTTAAGTCCCAGGTTCAATCCCAGCCTTAATTTGTACAATGGAAGATTAATGTTGCACTTCTGCCTTCTAAATGCTCGATTGTCATGAATGCTTAAGAATTTTCCAGGTTCCTTCTCTTGTGATACACGAATACGTGCCACTATTTGTGAAAAAGTCCATCAGGAAGGCAATGGCAGTCCAGTACGAGGTGTCAAAAGATTGTGCTTAAAACGGGATTTGAACTCATGAATTAAAGGTCATAAACCAATCCATCTCATTCACCTGTCAGATTAGATTTGTTTTCAATGGCAGACTTTGGCTGATTGATCCTTCGCCACAACAAGGCCAGAAATTGCTCCTCATTTAGCGTTACCCAGTGGGCACCTGTGAGCCAAGTTACGGAGGTGAGTAGCATTACCCACGTCACACCACCACAAACCCGTTTATAGGGTGGGCCATATTCATCCCTCATCTCAGAAGAAAGGATAAGAAACCCAGAGGAAGTACATCCATGCCTGAGCCAGGATTCGAACCCAGGTCCTTACCATCCTTAGTCAGGTACGCTAACCAATAGACAGGCTAGGTGACATAGATCAATGAAATGGAAGAAGATATTTGATCGATGACGTCAATTTCATTGATTATCAATGAATGGTCATGATCACATACCTGCTCACATGTGAACATGATCATTCATTGATTAGCCATGAATAGCCATGGTCAGAAATATCTTGATTTTCTTCAGCAAAATAATTATTGGATTAGGATAACACATACAGCAGGAATTGAAAACTGAAGTTCATTTATATAGAGGGAAAATAAGACGATTTAAAGTATTCAAATGTCTCTGTAGGATAATAATACGGATTGATATATACCTGTTAATTGATTACTTTTAAACACTATTCACATTGACTATATTATTTTTTTTAAAAACTTTCCTTCAATGATATTATAATGGAAAGTAAAAATATATGACGCAGAGCTATGTTTACTTAATCAATATTTATATTGCAACATAGAAAATAATAAAAAAAATTACAATTTGTAACTTTTCGAATTTCATAAAATTTATTTAACATATTTCAAACTCTTTTTCTTGAAAGTTTTACCAATCTAGATACTCCCAAGCAATTTAAAATTAATATTTGTTTAATTTTCTACAAGTTTTTTTAAAAAAGTATTATGTATAATAAAACAAAATTTGCAATATTATTTAACTTCTATTGGTACTCAATTTTGAATATCAATAAAGACAAAAACTCACTTTTTCTTTGAAAATATTTTCAAAATTGCATGAATAAAATTGTTGAAAATCTTTGTTTGACGTTGATATAATTTCTTTAGTTGAATATATATATATATATATATATATATATATATATATATATATATATAAGGACAAATTAAATAAGATTGTAACTATCATAAATTTTCAAAATTCTTTCAAAAAATAGAAATAAAAGAAGCAGCTGGAAAAGCAGAAACCAGAAATGATATTTTAAAATTAAAAACTTTTTAACAAAATCAGGATAAGTAATTTGTAATTGAAAGGAAAATATTCAAATAAATAAAATTTGAAAATAAAAACAGAAGATTTGAGAAATGCATACACATATTATTTTTGATTACACGAGAAATTAAAAAACAGCCAAATTAAGTAATTGCAATTAACATAAATTCTTTTGAAAAAAATGAATAAAGCGGTTGAAGAAGCAGAAACCAGGAAAGATATTTTAAAATTTATTAAAAAGTTTTCAATAAAAATAGGATAAAAAATTCGTAACATAAGAGAAAATATTCAGAAGAATCAAAAAGAAATAAAAAAGTTGAAAATAAAAACATAAATTTTGCGAAAAATATATTGAGGTAATCTTTTTCCTTATATATATATATATATATATATATATATTGTACTGAAAGATTCAAGTAATTGTTGTAACATATTTATTTGTGCTCTTCTTTATTCAAAATAACGCTAAAATCCTGGAGGAAATTTGAAGCTCCTATCTGTTACATGGCTTAAAAGTGTAGTATCTGTGATGGATAAAGTTTTCAATATCGGACAATAACATGTTTGTGGGGGCTTAAGTATTAAAATTAAATAAACTACTTCTAGATTCATTAGTTTTGATAAATTCAACACAAACGTTGTATATATTCTTTGGTAAATATTTCCTAGTACGTATATTGGTGTGGTTAATACAATTTAGAAAATAAATGAGATTATAGATACAGTATGTAAATAAGATCACTCACGTAAATAAGATTATAGATGAAAAGCTTATAAAGTATGGAGCATTCTCCTGAATATATTTAAATAAATATTTTGAACTTGGTTTATTTCTTTTTAAAAATTTAAAAATGTATTTTTATGTGCTTGAATAAAATTATTCTCTTTAGAATTGATTCCCAGTAAGTTCTGAAGAATAAAATGATAATCCGTACGGAGGCTGCTATACCATGAAACTTTAGATTTTAACGGAGAATTTTTAAAAATCAGTCGAGTTGTTTTCCATGTTATAATGCATCCAACGATAATTAATTCAGAATTTTTGATAGTTAGTTTAGGATATGTTTTTTGAAAGAAATGTTTCTTTTCGAATAAAGTAAACTAAAATTCTACTTTAGAACTCCCATGAGAGATAATCTCAGAATATAATTAGAAACCCATTTCTGTAAAACGCGTGTATATATAAATTACATTTCATATGTGGCCTGGTGGCCTGGTTGGTTAGGGCATTGTTCTCGTCACCAAACGGTGGTGAGTTCGAATCCCGGCTTAGCCGAAGATCCATCGTGTTCACTAATGCCGACTGGGGCACATTAAATCCGTCGGGTCGCCATGTCCTCCATGTTCCCATTACAAATTAATACCTCTGGGGGTGGTTGGAGCCAGGCTTTGGGTCTTCACTGCACTGGTTTCAATCTATAAATTGGAATATTCAGGTGGTGGTGCCATCTATGAGCCAAAAGTCGTACTTCCACCTTTGTAAGAGGGTGCTCTATTAACAAACGGAAGAAGCTCCCTCTCTGCTCTGACTTCATTAGCCTAGTCTTTCTGATGGGAGGGCTTGGCGTTGCCAAGTGTCATTAACAACAACAACATTTCATAGACACACATCACAAGAAAAAAAAATTTTACAATTAGACAACCCAACAGCGTGTTTATACAGAAAACACAAAATTTATGAGCGTCTCGTTGTTTAACAGTGGTTAGTGTAAAACTCAATTATCTTCATTCAAGAATAGAGTTCTACTATAAATATAAAAATTTTTATTAAACTAACATAAAACTATATTCATTCAAGAATAGAGTCCTACGATAAAATGCTTATATTGTCTTGTTATTTTTTTATACGAAAATGCATCTTTGTTTTCATAATTAATCTTTTCAGTTGAATCTATTAATCATAACTTAAGCTTTTTTTCCGCGAGCAATTTTTAAAAATTCATTTTGCCAATTTTCTTCACTTTGTAAATTAAGGAGCAGAAATAATTATGCTGATTTTTCAAACAAAATTTCAAACAAATTCCAAATTTATCTTTAGAAATTCTCCTTAGAAAATCCATTTTAGAAATCAAGAAATATTCACTGAAGACTTCTATTAATATATCAGCTGTTTCCACAGACACTGAGCGGTCATCAAAAGAATATCAATAGCGCTTTTTCCCCAAAAGCTTAAACAATTATTTCTCCATAATTTTTATATTTATTTATTTTACAATTTGATTTAAAAAGTTTTGTCTGTATAAATTTCATATTCAGTGGGGCCGAATGTAAGGTTTATTTTATAAATATAAATAAAAAATAATTGTAATCGTTTTGCTTCTGTTTATTTTTGAAACGGAAGTTGGCAAAGAGATAGAACAATGTTTGTAATGTAAAAGTATATACGATGCTGCTTAAAAAATAATTTTTTATTTCTATTAAAACATTTCATTCACATATTAATTACATTGAATTAATTAGAAACTTACCTCTAAAAATAGAATCCCCATTTTGGAAGAAAAGATTAAACATTTTTACTGTTCTTTCAATCTTTCTGCTTAGAAACTATTTTTTTTCTAGACTTTTTGTTTTAACACATATCTCCCTTGCCATTTCGTTTTAGAAATCATTTCTCCCCGATTTTCAACTGAATCGATTGAATATTGCATCGGTTCAGAAATAAACAATAAAAGGGGTCATAAAAGGTGCTTTGACCTTGAAATGTTGATTGAAATAAATGTTTCATTCAGAACAGCTTGCAATATCCTGAATCATTAAATGGGATTCTTAGATTTTGGTACTCTATTTATATTTTTATAAAGTTTTGTTATATAGACATTATAATTGCTATTCAAAAAAGCTTTTTTTATTCATAGTAACTGCCAAAGGTTCAAGATAGTGATTTTTCATATCAGAGTTTTTGGAAAACTAAATAATTCTTAAAGTAAATCATTTCCACAATAAATATAGATTTCATTTCCAAGGTCTCTGAGAACGGGATTTTCATAAAAGTTAGTTTTTTCACAGTTTTTAAAATACAGTTTACAATACAGTTAAAATACAGTTTACAATACAGTTTACAATAAATATTAAAATACAATTAAATATTAAAATATTAAAATTAAATTATTAAATAAATATTAAAATAATTATTAAATAAATATTAAAATATTAAAATACAGTTTACAATACAAATACAGTTTTTTTTACAGTTTTTTAATTACAGTTTAGAGTTTTTAAAATTTCCGATTTTAAATTTCGCTTTCAAATTTGAAGAGCATTACTTAATCGTTAATGTATGAAATGAAGTACACATACCGTCCCATGATATTTCTATGTAGACGTGGGAATTCTATGTTCTTGACACAGTCCATTAATTTTGGAAAGTGAATAAAATTGTTATTTAGTTCCATTATTTGCTACCACTCCTTTTTACTTGCAATATTTTGTCTTGCCATGAAAAACTAATCACTCACAAAATAAATCTAAACCTTATAAACTCTCAGATTTTTATAATAATCCTTCATGCAGCTTGAGCAAAAGAAAAGAAATAAAATGCAATAAGGCTTCAATGGAACATTTCTTGTTCAAATTAAGTCAGTGACATTTAAAATGCAAATATCCCCAAGAAACTTTTGGAAATTTAGCAGATTCATTTGATTTCGTAAGACCTTCTATTTTAACTAAAATTAACATTCTATAAATTAACTATTTATGTTAATAATAGATGCGAGGAAATGTAAATGATATGCAACATCAAATATTATTTTGAATGATGACACAATCTAATTGCCATTGATGACACTTTAAATTTATTTCCTTTTGAATGCATAAAGTTATAAATATTATTGAATATCATTTGTATATTTAAATGATATATTAGACGATTAAACTAACAGATTTCGAGGATGGTTGCTTCCAGTAAAAACAAGCTTTTGGAAAAAACTTCCTAATTAGAAAAATAACGATATCGATTATTCTGTAACGATTTTTATATAGCTTTGTAAATAAATAATAAATTAATTAATTAAAAAAAACGCTATTTTTGAGACTCGAAGGTGTCCGAATTCCCACTATATAAAGCTCCACCATAAAAGACCACTATATAATATATATATATACATAAAGTTTGCTGCAGAGTTTATTTACTTTTCTAATATGTAGTTAGATTTTAAGTCTTTGATTTTAGATGAATTTTGTGCTTTTCTGAAAATTCGTGTTCACATTAATAGATCTATTGGTCTAGGGCTGGATAGGTTTCTGGCCTTTCGGCCATTTACTCTCTTTTCCAAAAAAGATGTCTAAAAAGCATAGTTTAGTAAGACATAATGATGCTGTGATCACAGTATAATTTTTAGATTTTAGATTAAATACTTCCAATATTAGGCAGTACATTGCATGGCGATGGAAGAAAAACAGGGAATAGTTTAAATAATATATAATGTTCACATTAATAGCAGCTGGGACTCATAAAATAGTTAATCGGTACAATGCCGGTTAAGTGAAACGATACCCTTTTAACCCTAATAAGGACTAATAAGTCTTAACCCTTGACTGGTTAAGACTGTTGTAAAGTATTTCCGTGTCTATCACGAAAATTATATTCTGAGAGAATGCCTCATAGATAAATAGTCCATATTTATGCATTACATGGAAAGAAACTCGGAAAACGTTCAAGCACTTACCAAGCCAGACGTATATGCAGAAACGCAACACCCATCTCCACTTGTTCAACAGTGGCTGCAATCGAACTCGGGACATAATCCGAAGAGCCATGTCCTATAACTGACCCATGGTGTGTCGTTAAAAAACGATATTTGCTTATTAACCATTTTTTTTAATTAAAAAAAAGTTGTCTTTTATAGTTTACGTTCATACCGACGAATGTGTTTTTAGCTTTTCCAATGCATCACCTATATTGGTAAAAATAAATTTCAAAACTTATAAACCATTTTTTTAATATGGTTTATAAGTTTTGAAATTTATTTTTACCATTAAAGTTTATTTGCAATTAATATTAAACATATCAAAATGTAAAAGTCTTTGTTGAATACGTTCAAAAATGTTTATTTTGTTGAAAAAAATTTCTACTTTTGTCAATTCTCTAAAAAGTTGCAATGAATATTTAAATGTTTGATTTTTAAAATTTTTGAAGTATAAATGTGGCCTAGATAATTTTTAAAAATTTACAAATTGTTGAATATTTCGCAAATTTAATCATTTAAGAAATAAAGTACACAAATAAAATTATAGCTTTTATTAAAAACTGAATAATTCAATTAAGTACCGAGACTTTTTTCTTATGATTCAGCCACTGAATCACTTCATTGATAAGAATGAGTTTTGAGAAATTGATAAGAATGAGTTTTAGCAATCAGTTTGGCATGAGTGAATGAAGTTTAGATAACTGCAGTTGACTCACTGACACTGAAGAAAGATCAGTGTTAAAAAGATAATACATTGTTTTCTGCCATGACGAAATGATTTTTTTCTTTTTACAATGTTCGTCGTAAAGTTATATCTCTCTCCTTTAACTTGCCGACAGTTTCAGTGGCAAATATGATTTTGAGATACAGGAAGTAGCAAAGATACTAGAATACTTCAGCTTCCCTAGCGTTAAAATTTAAAAGGCCGCGGTGGCCTGGTTGGTTAGGGCATCGTTCTCGTTATCGAAAGGTAGTGAGTTCGAATCCCGGCTTAGCCGAAGATCCTTCGTGTTCACTGATGGCGACTGGGGCACGTTAAATCCGTCGGGTCGCAATGTCCTCCATGTTCCCATTACAAATTAATATCTCTGAGGGCATTAGGAGTCAGGCATTTGGTCTTGACTGGTTTCAATCTCTAAATTGGAAGATTCAGGTGATGCTGCCATCTATGAGCCAAAAGTCGTACTTCCACCTTAGTATGAGGGTGCTCTAAAAAAAAAAAAAAAAAAAAAAACGGAAGACGCTCCCTTTCTGACTTTCTTCTCCTAGTCTCTGTGAATTGCGAGCGTTGCCAAGTGTCATTAACAACAACTACAAAATTTAAAAGTTAGTATCCTATCTCCAAAATTAAGTGAGGTTCAGCAATAAAGTCAATCACAAAGTTGTAGACCATCATCAAACACATTTTGAGAACAGAAACACGAGGAATTGAACGCAAATAATTTTTCTTGTTTTGCGCTACAGTTTCAATGCAACTAAATCAAGAAATAAGTAGAAAAAAAATTAAAAAAAAAAAAACACGGTGGTAAATGGACTAAATTATCTTTAGGCCTTACTGTCGTTACGAAAAGTAAAAAAATTTTCCTAAAGCAAAAATCCCTAGTTTCTGACGTACTGTCTCATGTTACTATTGAGGAACTTGAGAACAAACCAATAGGAGTTGAACATGTTTTTCTGCGCTTGCCTGTGTTGTTTGATATCAAATCACTGTTGCTCTACAACTTTGAAACTGACTTTATACCTATCTCGATCGGTTTTTAAGATATGAATACTAATTTTCGAATTTTAACACTAAAAATTCAACAAGTTGTCTGGTTTTGTATCACATAGCCATTTTCTTATACCTCGAAAACAATGTTTTGAACATAGATCTCGAATTTCAGTGCGATTGGGTTCAATTAAGTATTTACTGGGCATCCCGTGTTTTTATACCAAGATTTGGAATAGATTTGGGTCAATTACTTTTAAATTGATTTATTATTTGAATCAATCGATATGGTATAAGATTTCTAAATATAGTAAAAATATTCGATTTCAACCTTTCGAATAATAAGTTTCCCAAAATTTATTTTATAACCTTATTCTATGTTTAAAAATATTTATCTTGTATGAGATATGGAGAGATATTGATTAGCTTTTTGATTTTAAACTGATACCAACTGCTTAAAATCAATCATGTAGGTTTAATTAGGGATTTATTGATTTTATCAATTGATTGATTTTATCAACTATTTGATTTTATCAATTTAAATTGAATTCATAGTTTGATGATTGTCTAAATGATAATTAAAATTTACAAATAAACACTAATTCCACTACATTGATTTTATCAATTTAAATTGAATTTATAGTTTGATGATTGTCTAAATGATAATTAAAATTTACAAATAAACACTAATTCCACAAAATTTATCTTCTTAAGCTGTGTTAAACTTAACTGACGAAATCACAAGAAAATTGGACTCTTTGAAAGAAGGTTGTTAAGGAGTATTTTGGGTGCAGTATACGTTGATGGTGTGACCATAATCTTCCATGAGATTATGGTTTGCTATCTCATAGAAGATTATGGTATTCATGATATAGAACAGCATTATATGCTATCATGTTATGGTATGCCCATCTTTGGATATATATATATGTATATATATATATATATATATATATATATGTAACACAGATACATACATACATAAAAGATGAGAGAGGACCTCGTACTGTACCATTTGGTTATCGAGTTTATTCAACTCATCACCATCGGGTTTAGATCTAGAGGGTGTTGGTTTAGTCCACTTATCACCATCGAAAACAAGCAGCGCCCTCCAGTGGCCAAAAAATCGTCCCCCACCTATGCCGCAACTTCAGTACGTTATTGAGAATGAAAGATTTACAATGGTGGGGATTTAAAGTCTTATATTGGTTCGGTTACAGTTTAGAATGGCAACATAAAGATGAATGGAATTAATATAAAACTTGAAGAGGAATATTAAAAAGTATAATTATCTTGACTTAATAATTAATAAATATTTATTTTTAATAACGGTATCAAGAGAGACAAATTTTACAATACTATATAAAATAACCCATTCCACTAAGACATTTGGCCAACATTTTCTTTCCAACTGCTCACTGAAGAGCTCATCCCACTGACAAATTTCCTGGTTTTTGATGGGTGGACAAAATTGTATATTCAACGTTATTGGTGAAAACGATTATTTGCTTAACTCACAGACCAATTGTAAGTAAAATAAAGTGACGTACATATGATCTCAACTGTAATGAAAGAAACAACCACTTTATGGTTAAAAAATAAAACAGGAAAAAGTTATGTACAAATGGAGAGTGCAACTATTGTATGGTTGCAGAGTCCTTGCTTATGTGATTGGTAGAGAAAATGTAGTCATTTCAGTTTTGAAATCTTTAACTAAAAGTTTAAGGTGTTTGAAACACAATGGGTTAAAAGTCTGAGTCTGATGAATCATCTGTGGAGCTGGGGGAAGGGGGGGGCTCCTGTTCTTGCAAACACAGGTACAACAAAGATTTGTACAAGATGTACAAAAAAAAAAAAGAAAAACAGATATAATCAAAGTCATTACAATTAATAGCATAAAATTTGTCTGCCACATCTGACGTATGAATTCCTCCACCATGACATTCAGGATTTTCACGTACAGGCCAATAGGAATCAAAGTTAGGGGAGGGCCCAGATTCAGATGGGCAGGCGGCGTTGATGAAGTCTTTTAAGATCTTAGGTATTATTAACTGGAACACCCTAGTGAAGAGGAGAAATGACTTCTGAGGAAGGTAATGGCCCACAATGGGCTGTCGTGTCAATAGAAAAAGATTTCTTAAAAGTATTTGTTTTAAAATAAGTATAATCCTTTTATTATAAAAATATTTTTAAAATACTTGCATTCATACATTTTCCACTGATAATTATTTTAATTATATTTTCAAAAAAACATATGATTAGAAATTTAACCAAACATATGAAAAATAATTCAAATGCTTAATTAACTTTCCCGAGACAGTTCTACGTTGATGAATAAATAAGGCCATGACCATTTCGAAGTTAAAATGACATTAATTTAGTCTTCACGCAGAATATTTTACTGCTGTTGCTTGAAGAAAATCGAATATCGGTTATTGTGGCGCTTTTCGTAGAAACCGAAGTAAAGATGAATTGCGGAATCGGCGACGGTTGCAGTTATTATATACAGTGATGACACGATACTCTAAAAGCAGATAACCAATATCGATTGCTGTTTCTGCCATGCTTCAAGGTATGTAAATATCTTTACCAATCAAAAAGATTTTGCCCTGCCGGGAAAGGTAAATCTTTAACGTAGAAGATGAAGACTTATAAGGTAGTTATAGAAGCTCATATCATTGGAAAACTCTGAGATATTTTGGGAAATAGTTTCATAATTAATTTAGGGATTTGTTATTTAAAAAAATTAATTGATTAATAAAGATTTCTCGAGAACAATTAATATTAGTTTGGGAAAAAAGTAATCCATTATTTTCTCGGTAGACGTCTGTAGTGATCGATATCTCGTGAGGTATCTATCAAACAATTTCAGATTTATGCTCGTTGGAAAGGTGACATTTGACACTAAAATATCCTCTTGCGGTGTTTTGTTTGATTCATTCAGTTACGAGTACAAGGTTTTAAAAATGGAAGACAACAAACAGAAAATTCGATACATTTTCGTTTTTCTCTTGTAACGGTGAAAAAGATAGCCGGGTGGCTAAAATTGTGAAAGGTGTTTATCGTCCTATATAAGACTGTAACAACCAGTTACGTACAATTTTGTTTCATCGATTCCGTTCGGGTATTTGTGATGTTAGAGATGCACCTCGCATGTGGATACAGCATCGTCGAAAATGTCTATAAAATATCAAAAATGATCGAAGTCAACCGCATGTCAGCAGTCGTAATGCGCAAGACCTAAAAATCTACATGAAAGCTGTTTTAAACCTTTTTGCTAAGTGAATCCAAAAGAAGTTACATAAAGTTCACGTAAAAATAATGGATTTCTTTTTCCCCAACCTAATATATATTTAGAAGAAAGCAGAAGATGTACTTGCAACTAAGTTGTAATTAAATAGTATAGTTCTTCACATGTATTTGCTATGGTAAACCTTTCATTTATGATAAAGATATTTTATTATTTATACATTTTTATTCTTTCTAAATTTTATTTTTAATAAATAAGTATTATTTATAACTTTCAAATTATGTTTCTGTATAGGAGAAGTTTAGTTTAAAAGATTTAGTATCAAATTAACGCAGTAAAATTAAAGTTTGTGTTTTTATATTCTAGGTTATCCAAAAAGTTTTAGAATTTCAGTTGATTATTTCTTTGAGAGAAATGTTAAAAACAACTCGAAATCATCTTAACTATTTGAAAAGAAAGATAAACTAGAACTAAAAATAGTTGATTGGAGAAATCTATATTGTATATGAGAAAAACTATTTATTTAATTGTAATTCTTTTTAAGCTTCAGCGATTGTGACTTTTGGAACAAGTTTGGAATAATAAATTCAAATCCAAGAAGTAAACATGTTTTTGAGACAAGAAGAAGAAATATAAAAATATTTAGTAACATATTTGTTTTTAAGAAATTCTGCTTTATTAGTTTTCAGCTTCTACACGTGTGATACGAATTACTTAAAGAGAAAGTTGAAAATAAAATTTTGGAGAAGTAAGCTTTTATTTTTATAAGTTTTAAAGATTAAACTTCCATTGAACTGTAATTTGAGTGGAAATCATTGAAATAGCTTTCCTAAAATTTTTAATATTCTTTTCACTTTAATGGAAGATGATTAAAGTTTACGAACAATAACATTTTACTGTGCATTGTTATTTTATGAAAATTTTAATTTTCTGAGGTTTTTAAATTCCATTAAATTTATTTGAAAAATTTGCATGTTTTGATTATAGTTTATTACATTAATTTTTTTCTTGCATTTGTGCCTTTTTCAAGTTGTTATCATCTTCATATATAGTATTGTGATTCCCATACATCTGTTGTTGTTACTGATGACACATGGCAACGCCAAGGACGCCCATCAGAGACTAGGCGAATGAAGTCGGAATGAGCGCGTCTTCCGTTTTTGAGTAGAGCACCCTCGTACGAAGATGGAAGTACGACTTTAGGCTCATAGATGGCAGCACCATCTGAATCTTCCAATTTAAAGATCGAAATCAGTGAAGACTCATAACCTGGCTTCAACCATCCCCAGAGGTATTAATTTGTAATGGGAACACGGAGGACATTGCGACCCGACATATTTTACGTGCCCCAGTCGCCATTAGTGAACACGATGGATCTTCGGCTAAGCCGGGATTCAAACTCACCACCGTTTGGTAACGAGAACGATGCCCTAACCAACCAGGCCACCACGGCCCTTCACTGGTTTTAATATCTAAATTGGAAGATTCAGATGGGGCTGCCATCTACGAGCCGAAAGTTGTACTTCCACCTTCGTATGAGGGTGCTCTATTCAAAAACAAAAGACGCTCCGTCTCTGACTTCATTCTCCTAGTTTCTTGACAGGCGGGCCGTGATTCGAACTCACCACCTTTTGGTAGCGGAAATGACGCTCTAAACAACCAGACCACCATGGCTCTTAAAACTTTATAGTTAGACACTGTTATTTATGTTCTTTTTTTTACTAAGAGATCTCTTAAAACTCTTAATAAGAGGAACTGTGATTAAAACTCATTTTTAAAGTAAAGTATGTGGAAACCCATATATTTTATATCTAGATTCATGTCAAAATTTTTTTCTACCAATGACAACTGATACGAAAAACACGAAGATAATATGAACAAATGGAAGCATTATGTGCTTCCGCTAGATGGCGCCACTACTAGCATTTAATCGTTTGAGAAAACAAGATTTGTGGGATACTTATTTGTTTCTTATAATTGATTATGAAATGTAAGATGGAAATTATATTATCCTTAAATGGTGGAAATGAAAGGGGGGAAAAAAACTAGAGGATTCTGTTCTGGAAGTATTCTGTACTATTTAGTTATACTGTAGTCCCTCTGTCGTTAACATATTATTGAAACAAGAAATATCTGAATTATATAAGAATTATAATTCTAATTCATTTTGGAACTAAATTATACGAAATCTTTTTCTTACATAACTCGACTGATAAATTTCCCAACTCTTGTACAGTTAAATTGAAAAATTAAAAATCATCTGAAGTAAAGGATGTATGTATAATTTGCTTTTGCAGAAAGCGCCACTATTGTTGGTACATCTATTGTCAATCAACATTATTGGTTACCATAAAATTATTACATTTTTTTATGAAGTCACAGAAATAATTGCCTGCAAACAGTATCTTCTTTTAAAATGCTGTTTGTTATAAAGAAACATTTTGATCATTTTTTTCCACATCAATTTTTATAAGAAATCAACATTTTGAAAACAATACAGTCAGTGTCATTAAAACCATTTAAAAAAGACCCGAGAGAAAATTGATAAACAATGTTCTGCATAATAATTGTTTATCTTATTAATAAACTTGATTGCTAATAATTGAATTGAAACAACTGAACGGCCAGTTGAATGGTTAGCGTTCTTGCTTCCATTTCTATAAATCCCGGTTTCCTGCCTCTTATAAAAAGTGAATATTTGTAGTCGGTATAGCATCCATTTAAAATTACAGGATCTTTTAATTCCTTTATGAACTACTAGTATAAAAATTTTTTTTGAAGTTAATTGCTACTTAGATCAACCAAGAAAAATTTTATTTTAATTACTTTTTATTAAATTTCACATTGTCCGTTTTGTGTATAAAGGGTAGATACCGTTAATCCAATTTGTTTATTGTTTTGATTATTTTAATGCTTCAATGAGATTTGAACCTAAAACATGAAGTTTCTATGCCGTCGCTCTACCAATGTGGCCACTGCAGGAAAAAATTTTGTTTTCACAATATTGTAAATAGTCCATTACAAATAATTTTTAATTTCTTTTAAATTAGAAAAAATTCTCTCTCTCACACATATACACTTTCTCACTAATTTATTATTCACATATACACTTTCTCACTAATTATTTCCCTCACTAATTTATTTCAAAACTTGAATTTTCAAAAAAAGTAATAAACCTATTTACAAGACAATAAAAATGAATAAATTTATGAATGTAAGAAATGTAATGATAGAAAATTAAAATTAATTAAATTAAGTATTTCAAATAACTGTATTAACATCAAGTGTCATCTACTAAGATTTAAAAAAAAATATATATATTTAAACTTGAGTGAACAAATAAAAGTATTTTATAAATGATTGAAAATTTGAGCAAGATATATACAGAGAAAGTGTGAACTAATAGTAGAGGAATTGAGAAAAGTAATCGTGAATCCATGAACAAATAAACTTACACCAAAAGAACCATACACGCATGCGTTAGATATTTTAGTGAACAAAAATGACACTTTGTTCACTAGAATTTTTTGACATTTTTTTTATCATTCATGATTGTTTTATATTTCCGCACCTTTGTTACGGTCCCTAAAACTTTTTTTAGGATCATTAAAAAAAAATAAAAAAAAATAAAAATAATAATAATAATAATAATTTTATCGGAATTCAATCATCATTCATGTAAACTTATCTCATTTTTTCTACGATAAAAACAGCAATGCTAACAATTTCTTCATCATTTTTAGTTTGCTATAAAGCTTTTATTATATTCAGGTGTTTCCTTGTCTCGCAATGAATTTGTTATTTTTTAAGAGCCCATTTTATTATTTGCAAAACGAGTGGAAGCGAGTCCCCAGTGGCGCAACTGGTTAGCGCGCCGTACTTATAAGACAGTATTTGGTGAGAAATGCGGAGGTTGTGAGTTCGATCCTCACCTGGGGAAGAGATATTCTTTTAATGAATTATTTAAAAAAATCCATGTAAATATAATAGATGAATTTTCCGGGCATCTATAATAAGATAAAAACTTGGCAAAAGTAAACTTATTACTTTTGGATACAGAACGAAAGACGTAAAAATAAATAAATTTTATATCGTAATTTCATTACTTTTTTAAGTTTCGTCAAAATTTCTGTTCGTTAAATAGTACAGCAAATTTACGTATTAAATTTGAATGAATTCAGGTTTTGTGGAAATGATATCAGCAAATACATTAATCACACTTTTAATTAATTTTTGTCAGATTTTTATTCAGATATTTATTATAAAATATTTTTGATATTTTTAGTTAATATGTACAGAAACTTTCAGTTTATACTTTTATATCAATCGAAAAAATTTAATAAACTAAAAAATTTCTGTGTGAATAAATATAAAGTTTTAAAATATTAAACTTCATATCTAATCAAATAAGATATTATTTGAAGAATTACGAAATAAAAGTTTCATATTCAATAATGAATACCTTTAATGTGAATTTAATTAATTATGTAGATATTATATGAAACAAAATAGTCTCTTCACTTTTCTCATATCAGATTTTATATGTAATTTATTAAATTGCATGATATTAAATATTTTTGATGTTTGCTTTTTCAAAAAAATTATTAATAAAATGATAATAATATTTTTTTATTTAATATCAAATGTTGCACCAGAAATAATTAATAACATAATAATTTATTTAATTGTTGTTAATTACATTGCAGTCAGTATTGTTATTCATTATTAATGATTGTAAAATTAAAATTAAATGAAACTGAATTCTTTCATGAAAAGAATTCAAGAAAAATGTTAGATTTTAAAATTTAATTTAAGGGGGATCTTCTATTTTAAGCATATATTCTGTGAAAACAAATTCAATCGTTATTAATATAGAAATTAAAAATAACATAAATAATAAATTAATTTAAATGGATTCGCTCAGGGAAAAATATTTAGCTTTTCAAATGCTTTAAAAATGTTTGCACTTTAAACTGAAGTTAAGTTTATATTATTACCTTATAATTAAGAAATTTAGTAAAATTCAAATAATTTTGACAAGTAAAAAATTAAAAATTTTCTGATTCATAATTGTTTTTATCACGTTGACCGAAGTTGATTCTAAGATCATTTGCGCTTTTAAAAATAGTAATATTCAGCTATTGCTACATATTTTCATTGTGTTAAAATTTTTCTTTGATTTTTTCTATTTATTTCATTAATATTTTTTAAATTTTCCTCTGAGAAAACAAAGAAATGCTTATGGTACTTCCTTGATGCTTTACAACTGTGATTCTGAACTTTTATTTTGTCACGTCACAAATTTTGACCCCACACACAAAAAAGTTTAGAGATTGTTTACTTACCGATAATATATAGACTGTGCAACATAATTTATCATATTAATTTCGTATGTAAAATAAAATATAATATGTACTACAAAATCAACTGTACGTTTATTCATTACAATGTAATAATAATTTTAATGGGAAATTTCATCTAGATGATTTTTTTGGTACATTCATTTATATTGAGTCGTAGAAATGAAAATGTTACTCTCCTATCGCCTTCCACATTGAACAGTCTTGATCTTAAAGTCGTATTTATGTTGGTTAATACTGAAAATCCGAATTCACACCAATAAGACGTAGAAAATTGTAATGGTAGATACACAGGGGAACACTTGAAATTTATTTATGAGGGGCAAATATTTTTAATTTTAAGAAAGGTCACAATTATCAAGGATGAAAACAGTTTTTAACTCTAAAAAATAGGGTTCTTATCTGTAAAAACAAGTTTTCTTTTATAATATACTTTTCGTTGATTTAAACAAACTTTAGTGGTATTAAAAAGAGCACTATAATTTTTACTATATACATTTCTAAAATTTGGGGGTGCACTTTAAGAATCAGGTGGTACACAAAAGTGCCCGTCACAGTGGTTGAAAATTACTGTTTTGCATAGTGTGCACACAAAACAACGCACCGGAGTTCGTTCTAGATATATCGCAAAAAAGCTAGATGATGCAACCGAATGGGCAGAACCACTACAGAATCTAGACTCATCAATTATAAAGAAAACACGCTGCAGATTTCTTTCTAGATTCAAGCCAATAATTCTAAATGATGCTGTCAAAGAGAATGAAGCTATATTATTTGGTTGGAAACAGGAGTGCTAATTAGACAAAGAGTTACAGTTTTACGTAGATTAGGATCTACTTAAGAGATTAGGAGCATTTACGCCCGTGGTGGGATTCGAACCCACAACCTGTTCAACTGAAAGCCAGAACGCAAACCACTCGGTTGTCAGCTCGATTCTGTACCAATCTAATTAAACAAACTAATGAAGTAAGCGTTAACGAAACTTTATGGAAATTTTCTTTAATTATTAATAGTGTAAAAATATAATAAAAGCGATTATTATTGCAAAAAAATAATTTTATTAATTTTTTTTACAGCAGTTAACAACATAAAATACAATAAATATTATGAAATAATTCCAGCTTATTAAAAATTTGATGAAAAGAGAATTAAAAATAAAAAGATGTTCTCTAAATAAAATAGATTATGCATTTATAATTTAAAGCATAAATTTATTTTAAAAACAACATCAAATGCGAGAAAAATAATTGTATTGTAAACCGAGCAATATAAGCTACATTCTAATACCCTTAAATTGATCCTTTAGGAAAATTTCAGTTCTTTAACTTGAAGTTTTTACACCAGTTCTTAACACGCATCAGCTCTAATAGCGGATTTTTATTTAGTAATCTGAATATTAGTACTCGAACTACGAAATAATTTAAAAATTATTGAATATTATAGATTATCTTCAAAACGGATGTTTTACGTCACGAGGAGAAAATGGGAAATCTAGTTTTGATCTATAATTCTTTTCCTTTTTCATTAAATTAGTTAACTATGCCAGAATTAAAAGGAATATCCAAAACTGCAGAAATTTTCAATGATCAGAAATTCCTTTTTTGTTTCATTAATCATAATTAGACTATTTTGTGCTATTATAGGTCTTAAAACATTTTCTCATTATCACAAAAAAATCTCCAAGAGTTCGATTACTGTGTAAATAAAATTATCGTATTACAAGATAGAAGGAAATAAAAGTTTATTTTCCTCTCTACTTTATTATATAAAAAGCTTTTATAACATATTTATTAAAATATGCCATTAAATGAGATTTTTATTCATTCTTTTGAAAATGTTTTTATTATTTGTAAATCGCTCGCGGTAGTGTCCCCAGTGGCGCAACTGGTTAGCGCGCCGTACTTATAAGGCAGTACTTGGTGAGAAATGCGGAGGTTGTGAGTTCGATCCTCACCTGAGGAAGTGTACTTTTTTAAAGAAGTTCTTAGGGAATTATGTGTTATAAATATAACCGATTAATTTTTTTATGGGAAATGTCTATATTTTTAACTAGATAAAAAAAAAAAAAGCTAAAGGCATAGTATAGAATTAAAGAAATATATTATTAAATAAATTTTGCATTATAACTTTTGTTTTTTTATTTTTTCAGAATTACTTATAAATTTAACAATATAGTAATACATTGAATAAATTTCGTTTTTATTAAAATTATATATCTTAAAATGGAAGAAATTATCTCCTTTTGAGTTAATGCATAGTATTTTGATATTATATTGAAAGTACTTAAAAATTCCAAAGAATTTTACTTAAGAAAATAAAAATGTTTTTATATGATATTTTATCAAACAGGGGTTTTATATATTTATTCAAAGCAAGTTATCAACAAAAAGTTGCATCGTGTAAATTAATAATATAATATCTTTAATGAATTTAGTTAAATTTCGAGTGAATTTATTTTGAAAGTACTGTAAAAATCTATTTTAAAAAGAATAAAATTTCTATATTTTTTCGCTCATAAATAGAATAAACTGTTTATTACGAGTTATAATATAATCATCTCAAAAATTGCCAATGTTTTGGTTCAATTTACATTTGGCAAGAATAAGAAATTGCGTGGCTCTTTTATTTGCTTCACTTCAAATCTAAAAGTAGATTTGCACCACTTTCAAAATAAACGGTTTTATTATCATAACGGCAGGTATTATACATTAAAATATTGTACAATTTTCTAATAGAGCAGTTTCGATTCGATTAATTTATCAAACTTTGCATTATAGCATCTAAAATTTAATAAATGACCCTCAAATGTCAAATATTTTTCTTTCAGTAAAGCTATCTAATGTCAAAACAACTGTTGACATGAATAATGACTTTTTCATTTGATGTCAATTATAAATAGATAACACAAAATAATTAGCTTATTTGATATTGAAGGCAACAAACCAATTCTTATTTATTATGAATAAGTAAAAAATTAAATGAATATAAATTAAATATTGTGAAGAGAGAAATGATGAAAAGTAGATTTGAAAATTTATGTGATACGAAATTTCCATTTTATATAAATATTCATAAAAGTGAATTCGTTTAATGCGAAAATTACATGACTTATATTTAAAATTTCAAAACTATTTAGTTGTGTAATCACATTTAAAACTCATATTAAAATCAGATATGGTTATATAAATTAAGTGAAATAAATAAAGTTTCTTATAATTAATTTATAAATAAATATTTATTCTTATCAAACCGTAATATTGCTTATACATATTTGATAAATAAAAGTATTTAATTTATTTTATCAAATTATTTGTATTTTGACTCTAAATATATTTAAATTGTTTTTATGTATAATCTGTCATATTTGGTAGTTAAAAATATATTCTGGGATTCAATAAAAGTACATCCAAAATTACTTCTAATTCAATTTTGATTCAGAAAAATTTACTAAAACCTATGGATCTTTCGAATCTTTTAGTAAAGTAAAAAGAGGAAAGAATACGAAAGCATTAATAATAATAATAAATATTAATATAAAAATCTCATTTGACATTTTAAGCCTGTAAAAATAAAAGTGAAATCCTCATTCAATTTGACAAAAATGGCAGAAATTAATCGAATTTTCCAAGAACTTTATAACTAAATTTTAGGCTAATTATATTATTAACAAATGTTGAATTCTTTATTTACATGAAAAAATACTGGAATTATTTCTGAATTATTTACATTTAATAATGAGTCCTGAAAAATAATAATCGTTTCATAATTTTTCGAAAATATAGTAATATAAATTAGATATTTTAATTGAAAATAATTTTTATTATACATTTTTTATTAAGAAAGTTAATTGGAAAGATCATGATAAATAAATGAGATTTGCAACTTGTGTGTGTTAAAAAAATGTTTAAGGGATTTTTTTTTATCAGCGTGTCATTTAAAATTAAAAGCTATATTTTCAAAAATTGTTTTTGATGGATATCAGAAAGTTTTATACGGTATTTAACAGTTTTCAGGAGTAGACGCGAGACGCGCGATACCAGATATTTTATTAAATCTTCAATTCAGAATCTCCTTATTTTCTTTATTAGTAATTTTAGCTAATTTAATTTCCCTTTTATTTTTGTAATGTATATTAAAATTTCAAATAATTGGTGATTATTTTTGTTCCGAATTTTTCGCCAAAAAGTGAGGATGTGGTGACATCAAAATTTTGTCCTAGCCCGCAGAGAAAAGTTGTAATTTTCCTCACTAAATTTCGAGAAAAGCATTTAAAGATTTTAATTAAAGATTCTAAGATGATGGTTAATAGTTAAGATAAAAGTTTTTCAGTTCTCAAATTTGCAATAAGATTCACAAAAATTGTAATTTCGAATAATTTATTTTTTAAAAAAGCATTAAGCATATTTCTTCATCCCAATAGCAAACTAAGTAGTTTCTAATTTGAATTTTAAGCGTTTTTTCAAGTCAAGTGTTAAAAATTTGACTAAGAAAATACTTGTTTTTTTAAACTAAGGAAATTACGAATTTCTTTGTAGCTATTACGTCCTCTGGAAACAAATATAAGAACTATACGTCGTCATTTTGTGAGTCGAATTTAGCTTGGCGGTAGCCATCTCGAAAGGACTTGCTGTCGATTATAGATAAATAATAAGGAGAGAAAGTGTAGAAAGTATCTTCATTTTTTGGCGATAACATCTGTTGTGAAAAGGGCATCACAAATAGGCGGAAGATTCTGGAACGGTGCCAACTACTTGGGAAGACTGTGAATGGGAAATATTATACCTTCGCGTATCACACGATTAAACGAAGAAAACGCGTATCACACATGATTAAACGTTAAGCGAAGTTGGTGATGTTCATTGGCGAAAAATAATTTTATTCTTAAATATGACATGACGCTACGAGGTATGCTTTAAGCCATTGATGAGTAAATATTTTATGCTGTCATTTCAGATCACAAAATTAACTATTCAACAGAATTAGAACGCAACGTCTTGATTTCTTTGCGAAAAATAATTTTGGTCTTAAATATGGCATGACAAACATAAAATACCTCAGTTTTTTTGTCAATGTTGAACATTAATTGCAGTTGATGAAACAAAATAGCTTGATTTCTCGCCGAAAATAAATTTGGCGCTTAAATATGGCATGTATAATGTAAAATAAACTTTAAGCCACTGATGCACAAATAATTTATGCGATCAATGCTGATCAAAGAATAAACATTTAGTATGCAAAACGTATTAGCTTGATTGTTTTTTGGGAAAAAATAGTTTTAATTTTACAAATGAGACATGACAACATAAAATAAAATGACTTTTTAAAATAATTTTTTATAGTAATTGTAAATTAAATATTCTGCTCTGAAAAATATTTTGCCTTTAAAAAATTTTATTATTAAAAAATTTGAACTATTAATTATTAGTAAAATAATTTTTTATTGATAACTAATAATAAAAATTATATTTAATTATACTAGGTTATTTTGCCTGTAAACAACTTAGAATAAGTTGTTTACCTTGTTTACCTAACAACCACCTTTTGATTTAATTTTAAATGCAGTTTTTTTATATTTTTTAAATCAAGTTACACATTTTTAATTTAAGAAGTTGAAGAATTTTATATAATCACAAGGGCCGAAAATTATTTTTAGTCAAATTGAAATTATTATAATTTTTAAGAACTTTAACAATAAGAAAATAATATATAATTAAAGTAAAAAAAAGTAATGAAAAATAGCATAAATGTTATTCTTTAATCTTAAACTTTATTTATGGAATTTTCTTTTTTTTATTCATAATCAATTTAACTTTTAAAAAAATATGATTCTCAAATAATGATAAAAGGTGAGATTATATCATAATTATTTTTGATAAAATTTAATTAGTTTTTCCAATAATGCAATAGCATCATTAAATAATTATACAATTATTTTTAATATCCAGATTTAATGAATAGAAAATAATTCCTGTTAAATGGTCTTAACGGTTTTTTAAATTTCATAATTTCGGTTTAATTTTAATTTCATTAAAAAATTACATCGTCATTAAGCTGTGCTTTTAAGTATTAATTAAATTTATGAGAGATTTATGACATCGTGGTTTTATAAAAAAAATAAAAATAAAAATATATAATTAAGAATATGAAAAGCAGCTTATGTACATCTCATCTTTTTTGCTACTAATGTTTATTCTTGAAGCCAAACAGTAACTATATTCTTTAATTACATTCTAATTATGCCCTTTGTCCTAGTAAGATCAGTTACCATTTAAGGACAAAACTGAGTTTCCCTTTTTCTATAGAAATTAATTAAAACTTAGACACTTATTAATTAAGAGCTCATTCGGCATAGCAAAATAGAAAGGGAAATCCATTAAAAAGAAAGGAAGAATTTCAAAAGTTATATAAAGAACAATTTTTTTCCCCGCTACTTTTTTAAAGAAATTGAAACAAAATTAAAATACTTTTATTTATTCATTTCTTCAAACTTAACTGTGGCTTGAATGAACTTCAAATAGTCAAAAAACAAGCACTTAAATAAGATTTCGTGAAGTTTTAGAACAAATCATTAAATTTTCTAATGAGATTTATACTTAGATAAATTATCTTAATGGATAGTTACAATCAATTTTTTAAATATAAGAAGAGATTTGGAATATATTTACGAGAAACTCTAAGTGAACGAGTGCATTTAATTTAAATTTGTAAATAATAAAATTTAATTAAGATAGAGATTTTTGAACTATTAAGTTAGGCAATTATGGATATTAGTCCATTATTAACACTGCCCCAAAATAATGTTTCAATTTTAACTTAGTTTTTTGATTCATACAAAATATTCACAAATCCGTTTACTTCATATAATTAATTGTATTTATTAATATTTCACAGGAATAAAAACTAGTGGAACTATTATATGGAAATGCAAGATTAAAATGGACAATTTTACATAAAAATCAAAAATAAAGACTACATTAAGAATTTTAGTATCATGTGTTTGCAAGATTATTATATAAAAAATTATTCATTCATTAACTTACTATCACTATTTTATTCATTTATTAAAACTATGCCCAAATCAAAAGAGTTTATTTACTTAAACTGCAAATGTTGTTAAGAAATCGTTAATGGCGCCATCTATCCGTGGCACACAATACTATCAATACAGTTGACAAATAAAAAAAAATGCAATTTTCTCTCAATTTGTATAAACCTGCTTTAGAATTCACTTATTATTATAATAATATTAATTACCATTGTTGCTATTATGAATATAATTGCACTCTATTCAAGCCAATGAACAGACAATTTTTCAAGAAAAAATTTACTTAAAAACACTATAAAGACAAATTACTAATATTTTAAATGTACAATCATACTGGAAAAAAAAGGCATTAACTATAAGTAAATGCCAATTAATTAATACATTAAAACTCTATACTGTGTATTATAATTTATGGAAGTTTTAACGTAATCGATGTATTTTCGCTATGTTCTAACTATGTAGCTTGGAAAAACTTAACAAAATTTAATCTACATCAGTATGTTTAAAGAAAATAAAAGTTTTCGCATTTTCTTCATCAATAGAGAATAATATCTCCCCAAGATAAAAATTCATGCTTGTGTCAAAAAAAATTATATTAAATAAAAAGTATATCTGCTAAAAATAGCACGAAGGTAAATTAATTTTTGATTCTTGAAATTATATGAGTGTTATAAAAATGATTGTGGCTCTTAAAAACAAATCTTTCACTTGTACATTTAATGCAATTGACAGATTTTGAGATTTTAAAAACAATACTCTATTAAGAGCTATGGATAAATAATATACACAAATATGTCTTTTTTTTTTAAATTTCTAAGTAATTATGGTGAACAATTATATGTACTTCATTTCAATAAATTTTCTAAAGTAATTATTTTTATTTATAGTATTCTATTTTTATTAATTATTTTATTCATTTTACTATATTTTATACCATAATTTTCTGATAAGATTTGTTTCTTGAAATAAAATTTTTGGTTAGAGTATATATTAGGGTGCCCCCTTGATTCTCGCCAAGTTGTGATCTCGATTGATCACCAAACTGGGCAAAACCGAATCTTGTTCTGATTGGTTTAGATCCAGTCGAAATTCTGATTGGTTTATCGTTTTTAGAATTTTGAAAATGCAACTGACGTTATTTTTGAATGTTCAACCATACCTGTAAGCACTGTAATCGGCGCGAACAAGAATAAAGCCAAAAAAAAAAAAAAAAAAAAAAAAAAAAAAAAAAAAAAAAAAAAAAAACAAAAAAAAAAAAAAAAAAAAAAAAAAAAAAAAAAAAAAAAAAAAAAAACGCCAAGTTTGCCAAAGCGCACTATATATTTTTACCAAATTTTTTTTTCACAAAAGTAGAAAACTATTGTATATTACCTATATTGTGGAAAATTGAAGGTATCCAGTGTTCGTTCTCGGTCACTCTTCAAGAAGATGTCTCTTCCGTTTCTTCCTTCTGCATGAACGTTCATTGAATGCTCAGAATTTTTTTCCTAGGAGACCTGAGTATGACCTATTTAAAAGTCTTAATAGTATCGTAATACGGATTGGGTTTTAAGAAAACTCATAATAACGATTGGCTACTAAGTATGTTAGATTTTCCTTTTAAAGATCGATTAAGTATGTTTTATAATTACACTTGCAGGCATCCCTGCTTGTCTGTGACAGACCGTAACCGTGTCATTCTCGGAGGCCACGGATAAACCCAGTATTCAAAAAAGTAACGGTGTTCCGACAGCTTTACTTCATTTCCCGCTAAAAATTAAATTCGATTCTATAGATGACATAAAAAAGTCTTAAACTATTAATAATTATTTAGAAGAATATGTCATTCATTTCTGTACTGTAGGAAAAAAAAAACTAAAATTATAGAAGTGTGATGGTTTGCTAACAAGTAATATTGCCATCGTATTGTCTTGTCTCGCCAACCATGGTCATGAGCGAAGTTGTGTTTGCTTATAAGTATTTGCAGTTAAAATGGGAAGAGTAAAAGCAAGAAGAGACTACCAATTACTTCAAAATGAAGAAAATTAGCAGAAGCTGTTGAAGGAATTCGAGATCTGATCAAGACTGTATGTCTTGTGCATACTTGGGACATCAGCACCAGTAGAAAGTAATATCTTTGGTCGCATGAATTGATGATAAAGGTTTAATGAAGAAATCTATGGTTAACGGATTAACTTATCAAGATTTTTACAAGATTGAAATCAAAAAAGATTTTCTAAACAAGAGTTCTGGTCAATGATAAGTAATACGTGCAAATATTAATTACATTTTTTTCCTCATTCAAAGTGTTTACTTAAGTAACTCATAAATATTAACGTATCGGAAATAAAATATTTAAATTTATATGTGTCATTAATTATGTTTAGGTTCCTAATCAGTATCTATTTGTTTTTAGCTCATAAACTACCCTCTAAACACTCTAAAGACTAGCCAAGGGTGTGTGTACTTGAATAACCGAGATTCTCGGGGGGGGATATACTAGTATCCCAGTTGAACAATTTAGAAATCTGGCAAGGCTGTTTATAATGTATATAGAACTTAATAATTCATTAAACAGCCAAATCATTAGAAAATGTTTTAAATTCACATAATAAACAGTTTTTATAAACGTACGTGTGACATTATTTTTAAAATATTTTATTTTATTAAATTAAATCAATTTAAACTAAAATTTTTATTTAAATATATAAAATGCTTTTGATTAAATATATATGTATATATAGGTATTCTCGTCACAATGTGTGTTTTCTAATTCCCCTTTCTCAAGGTTGTTAAACCTCCTAAGTATATCTGTTATTTGTTTTAAAATTATTTCGAATAACAAAATTATTTATTCTAAAAATTGAAAAATAAATATCCATTTTTCTTTAATTTTTTTATAAATGGAAAAAAAAAAAAAAAAAAAAATTCCTAATTGTAAATTATCATAATTCAGTTTTCCGATTTGGAAATAAATATTTCTTGTGTGATCATTTTGTAAGAATATTTTATTGATACATTATCTTGCTAAAAGTATCCTAATACCCCCTTACAGTAAAACACTGTGGGGAGTGTTTCTCGTGATTCGGACTGGGTCCATTAATTCCTGTGATTGGAAACATGAACTCTGAGATGTTTGTGGACATTCCGGACAATGCTGCACTCCTAAATTTGCAGCAATATTTCGGGAAAGGCCCATTTCCCTTCCAGTAGAATAACTGCGTCCTTTATATATCGTGGCTTGCCAGACGTGCTTTGACGAAACGGATGTTCAAAAACTGGATTGCCCTTTTCAGAGCCCTGATCTAAATTCTATGAAACATCTTTGAGACAAATTAGGGTTCAGATTACAAAACCAAATCGACCACTCTCATTTCAGCTATTGAAAACTCGTGGAAATTCTTCCCAGAGGTGTGTGAAGGCTGTCATCGATGCGAAAGGGGGACTATCATCATATTAATACGTGCCTCAAAACGCTCTTAGTCCATACCCCTATGCGCGCGGATACTTTTGGCTAAATAGTGATATGCTATTAATCTATATTATCTAATCAATATTATAATATAGAAATGTATTCATGTATTAAAAATCAAGATTAAGTGAAAGCAAATTTATCTGTTCTAAAACAATTCCGTTTGCTTTGTGTGAAACGTCCAAATTCTTACATATCACACTTTAATTTCTTGCTGCGCCTCATAGAGAGTACAACTTTTTAACAAATCTAAAAAGTTAACTTCTGTTTTGTTCAGATGACACCAGATGGCAGCACCACAAACTCTCCACGTCAACTGTTAAGTCTGAAGAGTTCATTTTCCCTCGTTCAGATGACACTAGATGGCAGCACTACAAGCTCTCTCACGTCACCTATCAAGTTGAAAGAGTTCATTTCCCTCTCGTCCAGATGACACTTGATGACAGCACTACAAGCCAGAGTGGATTTTTTTATTTTCGATACAGATACCAAGTAGAAGTCCCTAGACATTGGTGTGCATCTCCAGAGGTATTGAATTTAGATTAGGGAAATATTTAATGCCCCTCAGTTTTCATTAGTGAACACGGTGGTCTTTAAGCGGTTCAGGATCAAACTCACTTCCTTAGTATCGCTAGAAAGATGATCTCCTGACTGACTATGTATATTTAATTACTTATATGTGGCAAAGAATCAACAGTAGAAAAATATTCTGTAAACTAAGGCTTTAATAATTTACAGAATATTTTTCTTTAATAGTCACTATGGCTGAAATGAGAATCGAACCTATAAACTGTTCAGTTAAGTACAGCAGTAACTCTTCTTCTCAGGTAGTAGATTAAGATAATATTTCAGTGACGTAAGAGTTCAATGTTAATCTAATTTTAAAATGGTTCCAAATTCTTACAAACAATTATACCTGAAAGGAGAATCGAACCTACATTTCTTCAATTGAAGGACAGAACAATAACTGTTCCTCTCAGCAGTAGACTAAGAGAATATTTCAGTGACGTAAAAATGTTCTTTTTTTATAGTTGTCTTCGCTGTTGATGTTTCCCATGAAACAGTTTCATATGAAATATCAATTTTAAAGAATTTTAAAGAATAAGCGATGTTGAAGATATTTTTTTATTTGTTACTCAAAAGGATAATATAATCAAATAATATTTCTCTATCAAGGAACAGGTATTGAAAAGCTTTTTATTCCATCAACTATATTAAAAATTGAATTAAAAATTTCTATACCAATTAAGAGCAAGTATTTTATCTAACAGTGATTTTCTACAAGAAAAACTGAGAAATATTCATTGGTTTCGAAATATCCTTCATCAACAGCTCAAATCTCTTTTTCTCAACTGAATTATAAGAAATATTTCTTCATTAAAATCCAGCTAACTTAACCTACGAATCACTTTTAAATTTAAGGAACTTTAATAGCAAAACATTTATTTTGAAATAAAAAGAAATGTTTTGCTTTAAAAGTCTCATACACTCTCTCTAAACGAGGATTTTTTACTAAATCAGGTATCAAACACATGACCTTCAGATATGAGATCAACGTTTTTCCTTAACAAACTTATTTCATTACCGTAACTGCAACTCTGATGAAGTTTTTTTATACATACTTGATTACTTTATTCCCTTTTCACGTATTATTTTAATCTGAAACGTCTGAATATCCGGTGAAATACATTTATGTAAGTAACACTTTAAGCTATCATTTTGTCTCCAATATTTATGAATAATCTATATCGATTATATAATTGTAATTAGAATTTCTAATTAGAAAAGGTATTATCATACAAAAGTTTTAAATTACGAATATATTTGCCAACTATTCCCCTTTTAAATTTGCAGTGTTTTTATAAAAAATGTTCAAAATGGTAATTCAATGGTTTTAAATATTTCCTCAGTATTCAGATTATTTAACTAATAAACTTACAACTTTTATTCAATTTTAAATATTTCAATAAGACAAGAGACGGAAACATTATATAAATAATTCAAAACAGTGAATATTTTTATTATTACTTAGAAAATAATGAACCTTTATAATTAATAATTGATGCTAATAATAATTTTTTTAAAATTTATTTGTCCACATTTTCTACTTTAAACATTATTTTAATAGTAGCAGCGAGTTATTTGAATTTTACATCATATATTATCTGCATTATGTAATACAGTAACATTCAGTTATATCTTTTAATCCTTAAGATTATTTTTATGAATGAATTATTTGATTAGTAATTTATTTTGATAAAATAAATTTGAGCTACTTGAATTGTTTATTGTTTTATTTTCTCATGGTGATTCAAAAAAATTCTATTTATAGTTTAATTGCCGGAAGAATCTTTATGTGTATAATTATTATTTTCCTAACGTTTTTTTTTTTTTTTTTGTGAAATTTGTGCTTTTTTAAAAACATTGTTCTTTATGAGTAAATTGTTCAATTAACCTGTTTATACATAGTGAGCTATTTCTCCAGCATATGTAGCATTTAATACATTAATCTATTAAATAATTTTTATTTATTTCTAATATTCGGCTTCTATCGGATTTCCACCTTCAGCACAACAAAATGCGGAAGTGAGGGCAACTAATATAAATGGGCAAACAATGGCTGTGACTTCGTTGCCCAAAAGTGGGTGGGTCTTTGTAATTCAGAAGCAGGGACCAAATAGAAGAACCATAGACTTGTACTATTACCTTAAGGTATCATTTCACATGGAAGACATTGCAGCCAAGACATATTTAACATGTCCTAGCCGCTATTAGCGAACAAGACAGATCTCCAGTAGGGTTGGGATTTGAACTCACTAACTCCCGATAACGAACGCCTTAATAAGTCAGTCCACCGCTGCCTCGTAATTAAGTATAATATTTAAAAAATTTTTTTTATATGAAAATATCAAGAAAAAAGGAAACGTATTTTTCTAATTATTTTAATCTTCTTTCACTTTCTTTATTCTCAAGTTAATATATAAAATTTATGCACGAAAAAATAAAAAAAAAATGGAATAAAATTAAAGTAAAATAAAGTTTTAAATGTAATTTAATCAGAATAACAGAGCAATAAAAAATAAAAATGTTAATTAAAATTACAAAGGAAATAAAATCTTAGCATGTATATAATATTTATCCATATCCATTATGTTAAATTATACGCTCATTATACACATTTTAATTATTTATGTTAATTTTGCTCCGATTAGCTTAAAACAATCTGTTATTTGTATATTATAATCATAGTTACGTACAAGTAACGATGAAAGGAAAAAGTAATCAAAAAGAGGTTTTAACTGAAGTTTAAATTACTTAAAGCTCTTTACGACTATGAATTTATTCATGACTTTAGAATTTATAGTTTGTGTTGAAATATAGGTAACTAATTTTATCAAAATATAAATCAGAACTAAAATTTCAATTTCCCTGATGACTTTATTAATGAGAGTTTCTTTTCGCCTTTCGAAACGTCGTATTTCATTAAATTATTGTAACTAAAAACTGTCAAAGATATTTTAAATTTGAAATTTATATATTTTTCAATGATTTTTGTATGGGAATGTTTCTTTATGATTTTCCATTAGTAAAATATTATTTAATTTGAGGAATTACCAAGCAAACATCAGAACTAATGTTTAAATTTTTCTTGAGGTTTCTTATGAAGTAAGAATTTCTACAAGATTTTTCGAATTTTTTTACTAAATTGTGGATCGTTTTTTTATTCAAAAAAGAAAAAAAAAGGGCGGGAAAAATCACTCTAACGTCGTAAGCTCACTGCAAGAAATGAAGTAAAAGTTTTTTCTGATGGTAATAACAAAAGTTGATAAAAACGAATTATTAAAAATTTGTTTGAATTTAGTTAAATGTTTTGGATGAAATTAAATTTTCATCAAAAGTTGCTAAGATTTACCTTATTTTAACATTTGTAAATTAGTTCTTTTACTAATTTATAAAAGTCAAAATGACTAATTTATGAAAGTCAAGACAAATTATAATAAATGTATGTTGAATTAAATATATATTATATTCTGTACTAGCCGCCCAACCTGTCTATTGGTTAGCGTAACTGACTACGGATGGGGAGGACCTGGGTCTGAATCCCGACTCGGGCATGGATGTACTTTCTCTCTCTGTGTTTCTTGTGCTTTCCTCAGATGATGGATGAATGTGACCCGCCCTGTAAACGGGTTTGTGGTGGTGTGGCGTGGGCGATGCTACTCGTACCTCCGTGACTTGGTTCACAGGTGCCCACCGAGTAACGATAAAATGAGTAGCAGTTTCATTTTATGCTTTGTTGCGGCAAATGGGCTAATGTACTTACTTGCTCAAGAATGCCCGCCATTAGAAAAAAAAATATTCTGTACTATGTGTAGTGATTTACTTTTTTATTGAATACTAGGAAATAAAAAAATAAGTAGTTAAATTTATTAATAATTGATATAGAAATCAAATGGCTATGATTTAGACAGTTAAAAGTATTTAGAATTTTCATGTTGTCTCAACATGTTGTTGTATATGACTAAAGTCATTGAATCTTTAACCAATGGTTGTTGACTTTGCAACACACGACTGGGTGACATGATCTTTGAACACAGTACTGTATAAATCACATTTTTAAACATTAAATTTCTAATCTTAAACCCTTTTTTTATAAATATGATTGTTTTAATCAATAAATTATAAGGGAATATGAATCACTAACTCTTATAAAATTTATAATAATAATAATAAATAATTGAATAAATTTAGTATTTAAATAATATATAAATAATTGAAAAGCAAAATTTCATTAATGTAAAATTGCAAGGGGGAAAGAAAACCCCTGAAATATAAAAATAATTGAAAGGATTTAAAAGAAAAATCGAAGCAAAAATGTTCAATTCAGAGCAAATTTCATGTAACATTAAAATAGAAATATTATAAAGAGAAAAATTTTAATAATATAAAGTAAAAAGCAAGGGGAAAAAATCTGAAAATAAGGAGAAAAAAATGAAAAATATTTGAATCAAATTAAATGTCAACCAAGAAATATATGAAACGAAAAATTTAAATAATGTAAAAAAATATCAAAAATGAGTCTTAAAACAAGAATTAAAGTAACTTTCAATATGGAGTATTGAAACATCTGGTGGAAAATTTAAATATTACATTTTTAAAATTTCATAAATCTTATATTCATAAATTAAGCTCAAAAATAATTTTAATACGCTATTATATATACATAATTAATGTTAATTACTTAAATATCGAAACAACATATAGATTTTCAATTTTTTCACTCATTATATTTCAGATTTTTTAAATATATATTATAATTTTTAAAAGCATGAAGAAATTATAGTAATATCTACATTATTTAATATTTTAATAGTCAGATAACTACTTCAACATGATTTTTTTTGCTAATTTATAAAACAATCAAAATACATTACGTACACATTTTTTGCAATTATAAAGAAATATAGGTTTTCTTTATCAATTATTTGTTATTAAAGAAAAATCATAGTTGTGTTTTATGGAGTTATTACTAAAAATAATAAAAAGTACATTTTATTTCCTTGTATATAATATTTATGATTTTTCTAAAATGTTTTAATATGCTAAGGAAATAATGAATACGAAAACCACACAAATCAAAACATAAAATTGTTCTTACATTTGATTAGCATATATAATAATAATGGCATTAAAAATGTTTCCTATTGTTGTTATTACCCTTCTTTTAAGTGATTAGCTAAAAAATCTTATATGTATAATGTGTAAAATAATAGCTATAATTACCTCGAATTTGTTAAAGGTAAAAATACTGATCCAGTATTTTTGTTTTAATAAGGTAATCCTTATTCTATTATTTTGACTAAAATGACCATAAATATTTATCAATTTTTTTTAAACTATTTGTAATTGCGTACTTTTATTAGATGATTAAAGCTCAGCTACGGTTACAAATTGATTGCGAATTTAGATGGCTGATATAAGTATCATTTTTAAGTATGTACAAAAATAAACACATGCTTAAAAATAACGCTTGTTATTTTTAAATATGTACTAATAACAAACGTTTTTCTTAAAAAATAAAA
>JAPDSC010010119.1:0-13414 GCA_026290005.1 Latrodectus geometricus | reverse complement strand
ATATATATATATATATATATATATATATATATATATATATATATATAATATATTTATATATATGCCGCTCAACCTGTCTAGTGGTAGCGTAACTGACTACGGATGGGAAGGACCTGGGTTCGAATCCCGGCTTGGGCATGGATGTACTTTCTCTTCCTATTTGTTTCTTGTCCTTTCCTCTAATGATGGATGAATGTGGCCCGCCCTATGAACGGGTTTGTGGTGTTTGTGACGTGGGTAGTGCTACTCGCCTCCATGACTTGATTCACAGGTGCCTACCGGATAACGATAAATGAGTAGCAGTTTCCGGCCTCGTTGTGGCTAAAAAAGGGTTAATCACCCGAGTGACAGCCATTGGTAAATATATGTGTATAATTGAAAAATCATTGCTTTTATTAGAAATTTAAACTACTAGAAACAGAATATATTTATAAAAGAGTAAATTTTTTATTGAAAAATCGGTCACAAAATATTTTTGTTTATTCATGAGTTAAAATTCTTGTTGACAATAATTCAGGGTATCCCATTTGTTTTATTTCCAATAAGGAAAGTTTACTTGACAGATTTTAAATTTTTTACTCGGGAATTCAAAATCTGCTTTCATTATTTTTATTGATATGGGTCCAACATTAAATAATAAATGGACATTTATTAAAAAATTATTTTCTAAAATATTATGGATAACACACAAGTTAAGTTGAGTCAGCAGAAATTGATGCAGTTGATAAAAACTAAATTATGATATGCGTTATGATGTTTCGATATTTACGAAACAATTTTAAGGAGATGAATTAACTCAAATAAAAATAGTAAATAAACTCAAGCAAAAATAGTTTTGAAAAATAAGGGTCCATTTTTACAATTTTATGTTCGTTAGTTTTATAGTTTTTTTTATATTAAAGTATTTATGTATGATTCTAAGATTAAAATGAGTTTTGGATAATTTCTGTCGAAAAAGAATTTGAAATTGTGAAAAATTCTCCCTAAAAAAATGAGAATTTTAGCACTTTTTAAAGCTAAATTTAAAAAATGTTTTTTTTCCAATAGCAGGCACTGGGTAATTGACCGTTCGTCTGAACAAGGCCAGAAATTCCTACTCATTTAGCATTGCCCGGTGTGCAACTGTGAACCAAGTCACGGAGGAGAGTACCATTACCTATGTCATACCACCACAAACCCGTTTATAGGGCGGGCCACATTCATACGTCAACCCAGAAGAAAGGACAAACAAACACAGAGATGGTAAATGTCCCTGTCTGAACCGGGACCAACAGCCGAGGAGTCAGAAACGATAACCTCGCAGCCATCTGCCGGCACATTTCGTACGGCAATAGAATTTAGGAAGTAGATTCAATAAATTTGTGCTAATGAATCACTGTTGTTTCAAATTATGGATGGTGTGGCATGTAAAAGCGGCGCGTAACACAGCGCATAAAAAAAAGGTAATGCATTAAATAAGATTACTCCCCTTCTCAGTGTAGGCACTGAAAGTCCCCTCCACCCACTTCATTCTCCACCCACCTCCACCCTCTCCATTTGTAAGCGTACTTGAAGAGATTTAAATATGCCCATGCAGTTCTCGTTTAGTGATACTAGTGATGACATTCTGATTCCTAATCTTGAGATCTTCAATTGTGTTTGGATTTGTTTCATATACTCTTTTTTTTTAACGGTTCCCTTAAGTAAAATTCACAAGTGGGTAGGTCCAATGACCCCAAGCCTTTGTTGATCGTCTTCAGGTGGATACCTCATGCACACGGGACAATCATGATCTGATGTGTGACATGTTGCAACAAAATTTTGAAAGTAACATAACTGAAGTTTCTCTTCTGGAAGGTTTGAATAAAGCTACTCTAAAATTCTCATTCAGAATTCCCTGCCATCCTAAAAAATATGTTCCCACCCCCTAGGATTTTATTGCTAAAAACGTAATTTACAAATATAATCAAATAATAGTGAGAAACGCAAACTTTTCGATAGGTTGCTTTTACGTGTCGGATTCTGTATTACCTCGGAGGATTTTTATAAAAACAGTTTTTCACTTCTTACAATCTAATTTTCTCAAAAAGTAAATACAAGATACATGTAAAAATATATATTTTTATTTTTTACAACAATATTTTCTTAATTAGAAGTTACATAGATTAAGTTCTATCTCTTTACATTCTTCTTCTGTGGTAAAATAGGCGTAGGATGCGGCTCTGCTTTCCTTACCGCTAAGTTTCCTTATGGAGCCAAAAGTTGATAATTTAACAGCCGTTTAATATTACCAGATAAATATTTTTGTTTATTGTTAAAAGATACCAGGTAATATTTATATCTAACTTAATGTTTATCAATTACAAAATGTCAAGCTTATATGAAAGTTTTTATTAAAGATTGCGTATCCTTCACAATAATATATATATATATATATATATATATATATATATATATATATATATAAAGCCCGGTGATGTAGTGATGTAGAAGCCTTATCAGATCAGTCCTCCCTTCTGAGACCTGGACCCTGTCCCAAGCTGATGAAAGGACCCTCGTTGCTTATGAGAGGAAGGTTTCAGGCTCCATTTTTGGTGGTGCTTGAGACAATGGAATTTGGAGAAAAAGAACTAATTCTGAACTGTGCGAGCTATTCAGAGACCCGGACATAATAAAGTATCATTAGATACAACATAGGAAACGGTCCGGATATGTAACAAGAATGAAAGGTAACAGAACAACCAAAAGAATCCTGATGGCCAGACCAACTGGAATTAGAGAAAGAGGTAGACCCCGACAGAAATGGGCTGACTGCCTCGAAAGGGGCATAGTTAAGGTCAAAGAGTGAAAAGCTGTGGCGCGCAGAAGGAAGGAATGACACGGCCTTCTTAAGAAATCCAAGGTCCACCCAGGAATGACGAGCTACTGATGATGATGATGCAGTGATAGAACTTCATGCTCGCAAGTCACAGGTTCGATCCTCAGGCTGGAGAAGGACAAATCAGTCTTAAATCACTTCAGTGGGTCGATAAAACTCAGTACCAAGGATTATTTGGAACTAAACACTGGAGGTTTCGCGTTAAGCTGATCGTTTAACCGGGACATATGATTCACTCTTCAGCTTTGGTCAAGAAAAAAAATATGGACACTTTGTTTAGTTTTACATAAATGACAATGATTATTTATAATAATTAAAATCATTATTTACATTGATGCTACTTTAACGTTAAATGGAAAGAATTATAAGGTGATTTTATAACATGTTTAAAATTGGTATTTAAAATTAAAATTTATAAATTTTTATTAATATAAAGATAAATTAATAATTTAAATGCCTTAGAGGTGGATTGATTCTGCTGTAAGAGTAACTTATTGTATTCAATTAAATCTGTTATTTTCAAGTATGTGAAATAAATCTAAGGCAATCAGTATAATAAGATCAGTAATATCAACATCTTTTTATATATGATTCTTGAAATCTAAGAAAGTAATGTAAAGATAATTAAAAAAGAAAGATAATTAGAAGAAAAAATTAATTATTTTCAACGCACATATGATAAATTTCCTCGTAAAAGTTAAGTTTGTAAATATAGTGGAAATATTAAATATAAGTGACAACCTACATTAAGTTAAATATTTAAAGAATGAAAAAAAAAACATTTAAATCATCCTTGCCTATTTAAACTAACCATAAAGTGGATGTTAGGATTTATTTATTGCTTGCATAAACAATCAAATATTAATATTGAATGTGCTTTATATGAAATAAATTTATCTTTACTTACTTAATGATTAATAAGTATTTATTTTTAAGAGCTGTATCAAGAGAGACACATCTCCAATTATATATAAATTAACCCACCCTACTAAGATATTGGCCAACATTTTCTTTCCAAGTGCTCACTGAAGAGCTCATCCCACTGACAAATTCACTTGTTTTTAATGGGTGGGCAAAATTGTATAATCTACATTATCGGTGAAAACTATTATTTGTTTCACTCACAGACCAATCATAAGTAAAATAAAGTGATCGCAACTGAAACGAAAGAAACAAACACATTATATTTAAAAAGGAAATTGATAAAAAATTAATTGCAAAATTATGTTATGTGATAGCAACACAACGTGATTCAAATCCATTTATTAGGAACATGATAAATTAAAATATTTTGAAAATATTATTGTATTACCGAGCTAAAATTGATAATTATTACCAAGTTATAGAGATACATGATCAAATTAGAAAAAATAAATGAGAACTAAGATAAACATTTGTTGATAAAAGTTGCCTCATTATAAGAAAATGGCTCTGATAAATGGGTACGTGAACACACATACAAATAATGAAAGCAAATATGTTGTCGTATTTATTTGATTAAGGATATTTATTCGAGTACTATAATAATTATGGATAAATCTTCACCAAAAGGAAGAATTTTCTGTTTAATCTGTGTTACAAGTAATTCTATTGGTCCCATTGAGGAATAATGAAGAGATCAATATGAATAACAATAGTAATATATGATGAATAATGAATTGATTAATTATATTGATCATTTGAAATAATATTTGATATTGATCAGTAAATATATTTATGAGTTCTGTTCATCGTAACAAACGTATGTATAATTACACTTTTTTGCTTACATGGCAAGCTGATTTAGAAAAAGAGTTACACTGAAATAATTTTAAATAAATATTTTAGAGCAAAAATAATTATCAAACTAAAAGTAACTAAGTGAATTTTGAGTTTAAAATAATTTCAAGAAAATAACAAATTTTAGAAAAACTGATTCGAAATATGGATATTAAAACTTCTTACGATGATTTTGACTAAGAAAATAAAACTATTAATAATTAACACATAAGCTTGAGCAAACCAAAAATTAATGAAAATAATAAATTGCATAAGAAATGAAGTATAATATATAAAGAAACCAATGAAAAAGTTTCAAATATTTCCTTTCTTCACTTCTACGAAAAGAAATTTATTTTGACTGGAGGAAAAGTAGCTTCACGCAATGTTACCGCCATACTTGTTCATCCCCAAAAGCCTCCAGGAAGTTAGTTTCTTTGCAAAGTTGCTAATAATACAGGGAACCCACTTTTACAGAGAGTGTAAACTCCGCATAAGGCATATATATAATTTTCTAATTGTAGAGAAAATTTAAATATTTATTATAATATAGTATTATTTATAATGATGGGAGACCAAATAAAAAGATTAATATTTAAATTAGGTTATTTAAGGAAAAATATTATCTACAAAATATTATGGATTAAGGGTTTTATAGTTTCGAAAATTACATTTATAAATTCATAGTTTCGAAAATTATATTTTTATTAATTATGAAGGTACATCAAATTTTCATATATAACTAATTAATAACTAGCAACAAATATCAAATTGATAAATATGAATGATTGTTATAGTTATTTTTAACACGAAAGATATTTAAAAATATTTAAGCATATTAATGATTTTAGAATTTTTATACTTTCGAAAATTATTATTATATAAATGTTCATTATATATTTATAAAAAAATACATACATTTATAAAATAATAAATTAAGGTATATCATTTTTTTATAAAAGAATATTTATGAAAAAATTTTATAAGCGCATCAAGGATTTCGGAATTTTTATAATTTCGAAAATTTAAACTTAAATTATATTAACATTTATCATGATGGTAGACGAAATAAATAATAAGTTACAGTCATATTTATAGGGAAATATATTATTTAAGAATATTTCAAGCATTTTGAGAATTTCATAGCTCTAATATTTTTGAAAAATAAAATGATGAATATCCACAGATGATAGACCAATTTGTAAGGAAATAATAATAAACTAAGGAAGATCATTTTGTGGTCAAAAACATTATCTAAAAGCATTCTATTTACATTATTAATGTTAGGGTATAAATCTTAAATTAAAATAGTAATTAAGTTTATATTTTATATAAAAAATGTTAATTTTGTGTTTTAGGGAATGTGCATTATAGTTTCCCTTAATTTTCCCTTCACATCAATTATTTTAAGAAAAAGAATTGTAATGCAGTCTATATTTTGTTATTATATATTTGTAAATTATATATTTTAACAGGAAATACAATCTTTTAATTTTGTAAACAGATTAGGATAGATTAAAAAGATTTTTAAGTATTTATAAGTTTTTGGAATTAAATAAACGCATATATTGATATACATAATATTTAATTCCTTAAATTAGTTATGTTATTATTTTGCATATACAATAATTATACAAAATTTGTATAAAATTTAATGCATTCACTTTATAATGAAACTGTTACGAATTAATTTAAGTCATAAATTGACTTAGAATAAAATGTCATAAATACATTGATTAATGAAAATTAATTCAGGATTCTTTTTCATGAAGAATGGTTAAATATTCTACCTTTATTTTTAAGTTACTCATAAGTTTTTAAATTTATTTTTTGATGTATCAAAAATGTATCTTTATTTCAATTTTGATTCTTTATTATGAAACAGTGAGTCATGTTTAAATATGGTCTTTATTTTAACAATTAGGATTATTTATTAACTCACCCTCACAATATTACAAAGTAACTCAAATCTTTATTTTCTGGGGACAGAATACACTGCAAACATAGAACTTTCGATTCAATATTTCAAAACGAGATTAAATCTAGATTTTATTTTTAATAGTAATGATTATGATTACGATTGTTTGATAGTTAATATAGATATACATGAGCATTTTAGTCAATCGATACTCTATTTGGAGAAAAGCAGAACGATTTGGTTGAGCAATTTGAGATACGCTTCCAAAGGGTGTTCGCTTGCACCAAGAAAAGTTCCGATCAATGATCACTGGATGCTCTAAATTATTCATGGATTCCAAGCGAACCGTGTCATATTTCGAACGTCGTTACGTTCTTTTTGTGTTATGTTCTTTCAGAACGTCGTCTACTACATTGTTTACAATTTAAACGAAGCTGTAAATAGAAGAAAAGAAATTTTACGTCTTATGCCCTTGTGAGAAGCAGAAGAATATTTAATTCAGTAATGATAACAGAGAATATTGTAGAAATGTTCGATTTTCTGATAAAACGCTTAAATTAAAATCCGTAATTTTTGTGATACAATGGAAATAGTATTTCGTTTATTTTTAAGCTTCTACATTTATTGGTTAATTATTTAGTAAGTTTAATTGAAAATTATTTAATTAAAACAAAGATAAATAGAAAATGAAGAAAATTTACTGCTTTTAGTTGATTACGCACGAAATAGATTACTTGAGAAACAAATATATAAGTTACATTTTACTTTTATTTATTTTATCATGTTGTCTTATTTAAAGATCAAAGATTTAACCCAAAGCATCTGCGTATGCTGATGTAAACAATATACGTATACGCTTTGTATAAATAAACGACATATGTGCAATCATACGTGTTACTTGTAGACGCACAACATACGTAGAGTCTTATACTTGTAGACAACATATGGAAAATCAGAGATATTCGAAGACCAGAGAACAAATGACGTCATAACAATTTCTTGAGCATTTGTAATAAATAAATATTGATGTAAACAAGAAACTGACACAAAGAGAGCTAGAGTGATATACCGAAGATAATAATTTTTAAGAAGTCTAACTACATATTTTCAATATAACGAATTAATTTGAAATTTGATTTCATCAAATTTAAATTTCTTTAGTTTTTTTAACGTAAATTGTTAAAAAATATAAGGGTTTATACGCTGGATGTAAAACTAAAAGTATCCTCTATCCTTTTTTTTAAATCATTCTTTAACAATTTACATTTATCATAATTTACAAAAAACGTTAACGTCTGATTAATTAAAATCAATTTCAAACAAGAAATCAACGCATTTAAATATTTTTTTAATTGATGATAGTGATTATGATACTTAATTAAGATTAAAATATTTCATTGTATTCTTAAATTAATTATTTTATAAACACATTAGTGTATATTTATTTACTCGTAATATTACAATAATTTATTGTTTTATTAATGAATGGTATACCAAGCATATTTATTTCAAAGACTAAGTTATTTATTTTTCATATTTTATAGAAAAACTTCAAATGAAATACGTCTGATATCGAATCATAATAGTTTACGTTCATTTACTACAAGTATGTTTTTCTTTAAAAAAAAAAAAAAAAAAAAAAAAAAAAAAAAAAAAAAAAACCTTAAGTAAACTAAACAAGAACAAAATTGTCGAATTGAAAAACATTTATTTATATCAAGTACTCTGTAACATTGGATATAAATAAATACTTTTCAATTCGACAGTTTTGTTCTTGTTTAGTTTACTTATATTGGTTAAGTTTTTTTTTTAAACTTCTTCAATGGTTTTCATTACTTTTTTCTTTAATTTAGTTGATTACTTATTGATCAACTAATTAAAAAAAAGTAATGAAAACCATTAAAATAGGTTGAACATTTCCCAAACTCGATGAAGAAAAATATTATCGATAAGCATTAAATAAATTCAACATTTAATGAAAAAAAATAAAGTGGAAATTTTTTTTCTCTAAAAAATAAAAAAATAATCAAAAAGAAGCTTTTAAACTGATTATAATATGGTCTGTATTATTTGCATCACGTTTTAATTGCTCTTATTATTTTAATCCTAGTAAAAAATATTAAAAAAAAAAATATGCTCTTCTATAAAATATTTGTCTGAAACTGTAACTGTGTCGTTGGTATTATGTCCATTGTTTCGGTGGTAAAATTTAAACATATTAATGTGTAAAATATTTATGAATGAGATTAAGAGAATGTGTATGTTTCGTGAATGTTTTTGGTAAATTTGAGGTAAAAAAATCTAATTATTTATTATTTATGCTTCATTTTATGGTAAAATTTAAATATTTATGATAATTTAATTATAAGTAATCAGTGATTTTTACTTTGTGACGTATTATCTTTTAATGAACTGAATTTCAACGAAAGTACAAGTTGATTTGAAATGTTAAGAAGAAATAAAAAAATTAATTTGAATAAGAAAATAAACAAATAAACTATTTTTAATAAATACAAATTATTATTGTTATAAGAAGCTTTTTGGAATATTTTAAATAATATAATTGTGAAACTAATTTTAGATTAATTGAAATTTTAATTAATATAAAATTTTTACTGAGTAAAATATTTAAAAAATAAAGAAATTTTGAAATAAATGGTAAGTTTTAATCAGTAGTTTCATGATATTAAGAAAGTTAATTGAAATTTATTTTTCTATTTTTATAATAAAAACCCTTGAAAAGTTTATTTAAAAAATTTATTTAATTGATTCATTTAAAAGAAATATTTAAAATAATTTTTATATTGGAATTTTGTTTTTAAATATGGTTTTAATTAATTTACTTAAAATTTAAAAAAAAGAACATTTTCTTTTTAAAAAATTAAAAAGGAGAAGCCTTTTTGAATTTAGATTTAATTAAAAAGTAAATCTAATTTAACTAAAATCTTTTTTAGATAAGAAATAAGTTTTACGTGAATATGCATTTTCTTATAACAATAATATTTAAAATGGGATTTAAGTGTTATAATCTGGAAACGTCAAAAACGCAATAAATCTGCAAACAGAAAAATTTAATAAAGGATAAAATGTTTTAGAGAGCCAAAAAGAATTATCAAATAACTAAAAAAAATAATAAAATGCTCCTGATTTATTAAAAATTCAATCACGGATTTAAATAGAAGATCAAAAACGGCATTTGAAACAAATCCCCTTATGGAATCGATAATCAAAAATAGCAACAGATTCAGTAAGAATCCGACCACCTTGTCTTTCACTCCCCCCCTCCAGGAATTTCAGAGTGTCGAAGCAATCTATCAAGTCTCTAACCCCGTCTCCTCCCTGGGGTCTTAGGCGCCCGCAACGCCCCCACATGACCGCATCCGTAACCGGGGCGGGTGTTCCCTGACCATATGGTGAAGAAAATTTTATCCACTTCTCCGTAAGAATACGTAGAATAAGAGTGATGACGTCTATGGCTATTGTTTTCGAAAGAATTCTCTATAAAAAAAGATTCTAATTTAAAGATGTTCCTTTTTTTGACGGATGAGCATTTATTGATCATAACCGTTTCGTTTGCTCTGCCCATAGAATTCATTGATTCTTAGGTATTTTTAAGATTTTACTCTGCGCTGCAAAAACAAAATTTTAAAACACAATATTGGAGGAACTGTTACTGTAATGACAATTATAAAAATTGAATAAACAAATAATTAAAAAAATTCATAAATGATGTGGAAAATAAAAGACCAATATTGATATCTTTTTTTTTATTAAAAAAGCAGGAAAATATTGTAAATAGAAAATAAAAAAATATTGTTGTTTATTTGAAACATAATTTAAGTAAATTATATCATGTATAAAATTTAATATGGAATATATTTTGTAATTTTTTTAATAACTGTTAACGTAATGATTACGTGAATTGACAGGTTTGAATATTATTTAAAAAGAAAAAAGTTAGTTTGAGCAATATTGTCTATGCCGGAAAAGACACACGCAGGACATCATATGTTATTGTAATTGAGATCGTAAAAGTCTCGCAGGATAAAATGAAATCCCATTGAGTTAATTTGATCATAATTAAAAGAATATTTCATATTTCAAAAATCTATTGACATATTGTTTTATATAACCTATTAAGTGTATGTTGTAAGAAATACATTTATTGCTGCGAATATAAAAACATTCATCATAGTTTTCTTGAAAAAAAAAAGGAAAAAAAAAAAAAAAAAAAAAAAAAAAAAAAGAACAGAAATTGATTTGAATAAAATGGAGTATTTAATAAACGCATTTTTTAAAAAAATGTACTTCTTACCATTTCTTAAAAATGAACTAATTTGAAGTTGTAAAATCTCAATGTTATTCACATGAGACTAATGAAGTTTTTAATTATTAATGGAATTTAATCTTCGATTATGAGAGTATGTAATAATAATTTTATTAAATAATATTTGGTTAAGTGGAAGCATCCAAAATTCAACAGGTTTCTTCAGTGGGCGCTATGCCAAGATTTAAAAAATCCCTACCATATGGCGGGACTCCCGGATACCGGAAATATCAACTAGTGTCATTTTCTTCGCTCCCAGTGTTTACATTCCTGGTTCCGCTTCCTGTCAGTCACTCACCAACACAGCAACATCCCTTTATCTCTTTCCTCGACAGTAACGTCTGTCCGAGATACCGTATGGCTTGTTTGTAAGACCGTCCACCCCTCAAATATTCGAGAAGAGAAACGTTTGAAGATGAGAATATATCGAAGAACGGAGACAATAAAAAAAAAGAGGAACAACTCACCTTCTGGATGATGAAGCAGCGGGGACTGTAGGCGCAACAGATGTACGTATCCTGGGCTTCAGTCCAGTCCAGTCTGTGTCCTGGTTCGGAGTTGTGATGGTGAGGCGTATGGAGGAAGTGATGCGGCCGCCTAGGGTAGAGGCTGCGGTTGGGCACTACCTCCGTGTGCTGCCGACAAGCACCAGAGGTGGACCGACTCCATCGCATCGTCTTATCGATGGCTGGCGGACCGACTGCCTGGGATGGAGCGGATCGAGATGCGAGAGAGACATTGCCCGCCAAAGGAGTCCCGCCAAAACGCGCCGCATCTCGCCACCCGCACTTTTTTTCTTTTCTTTCCCTCCCCCCGTCAACGCTCCATTGAAATGCATTTATTTGTGTGTATGACAAGCAGCAGGTGCGCTGATTCCTTTTTCCATGCATCTGTGGTAATAACAAGAAGGATGCATACATTAAGAGCTTCATATTTTCGGGAGAAAGCGTTTTATTTTGTCCGTTAAGGGTTAGAGGATTTCGTTATGAAGTTTGAGAACATACACATTTTTAAAGCTATAAAAGGAAAATTTTGTGTTTTAAATGTTATCATTCATTAAAAATGTATGAGAAAAGAAATCTAATATGAAAAGCTCCTTTATTTATGAATATAATATTGATAATTAATCAATATTAATGTAAAATTAAGTAAAAAAAGTTATTTAATGAATTTATATATTTTATTATTACATAAATAAAACAAATAAAAATATAAAGCAATAAAAAATAAAATGAAATTAGAAAAAAATTCAATAAAAGCAGCATGAATTATTTAGATTACAAAAAGAGCAAATGGTGTATAAAAAAAAGAAAAAGTAAACATGTAACTTATAAAGTAAGTAAGGAAAATTAAAATGAGTAAATTTGGGATAAAATATTGAGAAGATGCTTGACTTAACCTTTCTCACTCTTTTCATCTAGTCTCTTCTCACTTGAGAAACAAGATATAAAAAGAATGCTTTTTGAATTCAGGTGAGTAAAGGTTCTGAAAAATAAATAATGCGTAAAGGAATTGTTCCTCCCGATTTCAAACACATGAAAACATTGAATAATAAACACACAAAAGATTAAAAACATATTGAAAATGGAAGTTTCTCAAATGAAATTACAGAATATTACAAACCGTACGTAGCTTTGTAAAATGTTTAAAAAAAATATTGTTGTAGTGTTTCTATATAATTTAAGTTAAAAATTAAACAAGCTTCAATGTATTCTAAAAATGTAAAATAAATTAATATATAATAAAATAAAACAAAAAAAAGACATTTAAAAATGAGAAATATTTTTACTAAAAGCCAGATATATCATTTAGAATACCAAAAATATCGATATCAATGAAGAAAATAATATTCGTAAAAAATAAATTGAGTTAAAATAAAATTTAAGGAAAAAAATTACGAATAAGGAAATTACAAAGGAATAAAGAAAAAATGAACAGACTAGTCCCTTCTCATGTAGGCTATGTAAAATGACATTCTGAAATCATACGTGTAAAAATTTTAAAGAAACAGCAGTACATAAATAAAGTACTGTCAACGATTTCAGACAAATGGGAAAATTGGAAAACATAAATTAGGAAAACTAATATATATATATATATATATATATATATATATATATATATAAGGTTGGGGAAAAAGTTATCCATTATTTTTTCGGTAGACGTCTGTAATGATCGCTATCTCGTGAGGTATCTATCAAACAATTTCAAAGTTATACTCGTTGGAAAGGTGACATTTGACACTAAAATATTCTCTTGCGGTTTTTTGTTTGATGAATTCAGTTATGAGTACAAGGTTTTAAAAGAAGACAACAAACAAAAAATTCGATACATTGTAGTTTTTCTTTTATAATGGTGAAAATGCTAACCAGGTGGCTAAAATTGTGAAAGGTGTTTATCGTCCTATATATGACTGTAACAACCAGTTACGCACAATTTTGGTTTCGTCGATTCCGTTTGGGTATTTAGATGCTAAAGATGCACCTCGCATGGATACAACATCGTCGAGAATGTCTATAAAATATCAAAAATTATCAAACTTGACAGCATGTCA
>JAPDSC010010113.1:172091-183479 GCA_026290005.1 Latrodectus geometricus | reverse complement strand
TACTTTATGTATAATAATAAAATATTTTATTGCAAATTTCTGTCATCAAATAAAAATCTACGGTTATAAATTGCTTTCAGGTGCTTTTACCAAATTTTATTTTTAATTTCCAGCTTTCATCTTTAGGATAATCCTATATTAACCATGATTTTGCAAAATGTTATTGCATTCTAAATAATTAAATATTTTTCAAAAAAATTGTTAACATTATGAACCTAGAATCAATCCAATTAAACAATTTTTGAAATTTTCTGGTGAATCAATAATATTTAAATATATTTACTCTTAAGAAAAAATTTCATTCAATTTCAATGAAAATTGAAAAACGTCAAAATTAATAGCAAAATTGAAAAATTTGCTTAGTTATATATATATATATATATATATATATATATATATATATATATATATAGATAGATAGATAGATAGATAGATAGATAGATAGATAGATAGATTGATAGATAGATAGATTGATAGACAGACTGATTTTTTTGTTAAGAACAAGTATATGTAAACAAGACATTATCAATTCTCTATGTTTGATTATAATGAAACAGTTCATAAAAAAAATAGGAGAGAGAGAAAAAACACTTTTTCTATAATTGACCCTTAACTGATTTTTATCTCTGGTTTATTTTTTCATATGCTGATCTCTTTTTCGTTTTTTCATTTGCAGTATTAAATAAATCCTTTGAACAACCACTTTGTCATATTCAGAAAAATAATCTTAAATTTGTCATGAATGAACGTCTTGTTGTATATTTTTATACTTTTTCAAAATAAGAGTATTCTGTCCTAAAATTTAATTATATTTACTAACGCACTTATGTTATCAAAAACTTATAATATTCCTTTTTACATTCAGAAACAGAGAATATTGTTTCACAAGCTTTGTGTATTTACATGTATTTTCATTTAAACACTGATGTTTTTAACAAACGCTAGACTGAAATGGTATGAAACATGGTATTTAACAAAATGGTATTTAACAAAATTTGTGTTTTTAAAAAACATTAAATTTCAAGCAAAATCATAAATTTTATGTTTCTGAAACATTACTTACCATATATAATTTAAAAAATTAACACGATACTTTAATTTTACACTGTGATAATTTTTACTATGCCTGAGCACAAAATCAATCGTTAAATTAATAGGGAATCTCTGTGTTACTACTTTAGCTTGAACTACTATAGTTTCAAATGGCATTACAGTTTTACAGGCGTATTTCTCAGTCAGTTAATTTTACCTATATATATATATATATATATATATATATATATATATATATATATATAGTATTTTCATATAAGAATAGAATTACTTCCTTTATGTTAGAACATAATGATCTCCTTTTTCTTTATGGAACGTTCGAATGTTTTCTGCACATTTTCTAAAAAAATTGTGTTTTATTCACATTCTGCCTCTTATATTGCAGATAGTGAAAATATATGTGTTACAATTTTAAGACATGATTAAATAAATGGCTGAGCCAAAACTATGATACTTATACACAAATAGTGTATGATTAGTTCATTACCAACAATTATCTAGTTAACAGTAATTTCAACACAGAGGTCTTTGAATAGAACAAAAGTATTCATAATTTAAAAACTAAGCCTTCATCATCGAGAAATTATGACCAAACAATCAGATAATTTTATAACTATTTAGCAGGATATTCTTAAGAAAACAACAAAGAAAAAAGCATTTTAAGGCTCATGACCTCCAAGATCAATTTTCTCAAAAATCAAATTTAACGTTTCGAAAGTATACAAATGCATCTCTTCAAAGGTACAAGTCCACTAAATTGTGTAATTTTCATTTACATTAAGTATTATATTTATTTTGAAAAGAAAAGTATAGCCAACAATTGGGATAGAAACTGTGAGCAATTTAATTCTAAATTATTAGCATCCACCACGTTTAGAATTAACGCCATTTAATATATACTTTCTTCTTACTCTCCCGCTTGAACTTGACATCCATGGGAAGCTATTTATAGACATGATAGGGCACCCTGCATTAAGAGAATTAATGTTTGAGCTGCGTAACGATTTCTAGCATTTTTCTTCCATTTTTTTAGTCCTGCTTGCATAAATAATTTTGTTAAAATGCCAGGACCCATACAGAATCTCTTGTAAAAACTTATCTTTGGATTTCTGTTAGATTCGGAATACTAAGAAATAGCTCTTGAGACACGTTTAATTTAGCAGCATAATTTAAAATGAATAATTCATTTAGTATTAATTTTCAATCGTATTTATAAACAAAAGGGTATTAAATATCTTGAAATAATGTTTTTCTCATACCTGAAAAATTTATATTTTCCATATGAAACACGGAAATCACTTGTTCTTAAATTAATTTTTATAAGTGAAAACGCAGCACTTGACTCTACATAACTTTGAGTAACTCACTAATTCGCGTTCAGAATAACCGATTTAATTCAGTAGACCTAACAAAAAATAAAGTCATAAAAGCTGCTGCCAGAAAAATTAACTTGGCAAGAAATTGTTTGATTTTTCAGATTCCCGAGTTGAGGTAAATTTCAGCTACTAACTTTTTTCTCAAACTCCTCTTCTACATTTAGAAAAAATATTATAGCCTTCCACATTATTAACAACTTTCTAATACATTGGCGAATGTGGAAATATCTATATCTTGACTTTTAGTTGTTACGTTAGCTATTAAAATATTGAGGTTTTACTATTTTTGCTTCAGAACGTACTTCTTTGAGCCTTTGCTTCAATTTGCAATTTTTTTTAAATTCTACAATAAACATTACTTTTTATAATTTGTTTCTTATTTGTATAGCGTAATAATCTTGTAGATATTTGAATTACAATAGTAATCCATGGCTTTTTAGTAATCATATGTAATGTAACACCTATTTAAATTTTTGCATTATTGAGTGTGATCAAAAACACAAAATATTATTTACCTTCACAAATTGATTCTACTCAACAACATTTAAAGTTTTCTTAGCATTGATTGGTAGCTGAAAACTTATTGATAATGAGTATCCAAAAGCTTCCAAAACATTTCAAATTAATTACAGCGATTGAATTTACAGCTGCAAATTCGAATATTATTGAGATAATATTTATTAAAAACTTTACGAAATAGTTGACGATTAAATATAAGAGATTTATTGGACGTTTTCAGCAGATTCTGTACATTTGGTTTTCTGTAAATTTCGAAGATTTTTTCTCGATAGTAAAGTTGTTTAACATCGATAATGTATTTTGTATTATAAATTAATTATTGATTATTTATATACAATCGATCAATTATTTTGTTTTATAAGTTAACAATACATTGCAGAGAGATTGATTTTAAATTTTACTTCATCACTTTGTTTTTTAAATCATTTTTGTATTGTAAATTAATTGAATTTCAGTAGTGCATTTTACATTGTAGAGATTAGCATGTGTCACAATTTTATAATAAATTTTATCTTGGATATTTAATGTTCATAGTATATTTTGAAAGTGTATTTTTTAAAGTCCACTTTTTATGGGTTTCATCATTCACGTAAATTTTAAACTTTACTGTCAACTAGAAATTATTATTTTTATTATAATTTCTATATATAGATTTAAACACGTTTTTAGAATTCCGATTAAACTTGATTTTATATATAATTTATTTTTATATAATAATATATATAATATGTAAACTTTTGAAAGTATACATTGCACTAATATAAATCATTTCCTATGACTTTGTAAGAAATATATAAACCCTATTGCACAAGCAAACGTCTGAATAAAAGTAATCGTACTGTTTGTCTTACGCCCTTATCTTAATTCAGTTACCAAGGAAATCCGATATGTTCTTCGCCATATCGATTTATCTTTGAAGGCGACACAGTGACTCTATCTTATCTTTATTGATGCTAAAAATAGTTTTAACACTTACGTCTATATGGTTATATATATTTTGTAATAAAAACGAAACGGATCACAAACCAATTTTCAACGATCATTAACTTGATACACTTCTATATTGTAACCAAATCTCCTTATAAGTGTTACACTCCAGTATTCACTTAATAACATGGTATAAGTTTGTTAGCTATATATATCTATATATATATATATATATATACTTTAATTTGAAATCTAATTTCAATTTTAACAATTTAATATGCTGATCTGGACGGTAGTTTTTTTTAAAAAACAGAGTGTGTTATTTATTTCATTAATAATCCATTATTTTTTGCTCTTTTAAAATATCCGTTTTTCTTTTTTTTGCGGAAAAGTATGAAAGATTGCCTCATATACCAAATCTTTTCAATGTAAACATTTTAAAATCATAAGTTACGTCAGCACGAGTTATGAATAAATCAAATAATTAAAATCTACCTTTTTAAGCTACATTTCGGCATAGACGTTATTCTTAATAAATAATGGATATTGTTTTAAGAAATAAACTTGCTAATCGCTTAGCTTTCTTTAATCATCCTCTTATTTAATTTTAAATGGTTTTTTTTTTTGTCACATTAATTGTGCTTAACTGCACAATGAGTACATTAATTTTCAATCAAATTCCTTTTTTTGTGTCTCAGTACACGTTAATAATCTGGAAAAACGTTGTGCAATTATTTTCATTGCTTCAAAATTCTTTCTCTATCCAGTCTGATATTGAAGAATAGTTGTTTGTAGTAAGAGAATTTCTTTAAAATGGATAAGTTTCATGAAATTAGTATTCTGATTTAGATGTTTTTATGATGAGATGATATTGTGCATGATAATATCCTTTCATATTTTGCTAATACATATTTCATTGCTGAGTAAAAAATTAACATTAAAATTAATATCTTTATATAGAAAATTTTATTTTCGATGAAGCTTTTTGACTATAATCCAACAAAATTCATCATCATTTAATTCTGAAATTTTTGAACATGTATAGTTTATTCTGTATTGCATTTCCTGATTAGATTTATATCTCATGAAATATATTATGACATTTTCAATAGAACCATTAGATTTAAACATTCTCCTGTCATTAGTCTTCCTAATTATCCTTACAGGTAAATAAAACTAATTTACAAAATAAAATTTATTAAATATCTTCTTATATTTGTGCCGCTATGTTGCAAAAAAGTCAAATAAGTTAGTGAAAAGATCCAAGAAACCAATCAGGAATTAAAAAACAAGAATCTTCAGAAATTGAATACCCAATCATACTTGATTTATTATAAATTAAGGAATACCCAATCATACTGTAATCTAAATTTTTTAAGGAGTTCTTTCATTCTTTCATGGGTGTCTGATACTATACTGAGTCATGCCTCAAGAGATTGCATTGTGAAACTTTGTTGGTTCAGGTATCCTTTTTGAAGAGAAAATTGTAAAATAATTATCACAGTTCATTTAAGAGTATAGTAGCTCCTTATTTATTAGTATTACTATGAATCACAACTTCAGGAAGGGTATTAATATTTTGATTTCTTTTATTATGTAAAAATTCTTGGGTAAATCAATTCCATTTTTAAGGATAAAAGTAACTTTATTTATTGTTCATGAATATTTTATGTAGAATTCACGTGGAGCACTTTTTAGTTTAAATATTTTACTAGATATTAACTGAGTATGATTTTGTGACGTCCTTATTTTTATATAAGTAAACTAAGTAATTATTTTAAAAAACACTAATTTCTCTTTAACTCTTGTATTAAATTTTCATAATTCATGTTTTCTGATTGTTTTTAAAAATGGTGTTATGAATACAATTTTTCACGTATTATTTAATTATTATTAATCACATAATTTTTAAATTTATGTGTTTAGCAAATTTATGCAATTTTAGCATTTCTTATGCAGTGAAAAATATTCAGAATTGAAGGAATTAATTCCGAATATTTCTAATTTATAAAAACTATTGCGGATTAATAACCATCGATTATATTTAAAATTATGGAAATTATGTGTTTTAAAACAACTTTTTCATAAAAATTGTAAATATTATGGAAAACAAAATTTTAAAAACGCAATATTTTCTAATGCCTTATTTAAATTTCAATGAATTAATCAGTGACATCGCTTTGTACATTTTTAAGATTAAATATTTTAAACTATAAATTTTGTACATTTTTAAATAATTGAATATTTTATAGACACAGAAATTCAAAATATTGTATTTTTGAATATTCTTTTATTTTTCTTAATTATGTATGAAATATTTTCTAATTTACTCTTTTCTTAAAATTAAATCTTTACTTCCTTTATTCTATTTTACTTAATTCATTCTATTTACTTAATTTATTCTTTTCTTAAAATTAAATAAATTAAATTAAATCTTTCCAAAATGAATAAATTAAAAATTAATTAATAAATTAACGATAAAAAATTATTAACAACTGATATTTTTTTTAATTTTTATTGACTATAATAAAAAACGATAAAAATATTAAGTAATACAAAAAATCTTATCTAAGTGGCAGTGAAATTTTGTCTTTTCTGTAGGAGCCAAAAAGTCTGGAAATGACTTAGAAACAATAAAAAAACTGACTTAGTGCAAGAAAATTAATGATTAGGTGTGACTTCTCGATTTTTTGTGGAATCCATCTCACAAGTTCATTTATTTTTTTCAATGTAAAAGATAAAAATGTTTCTGATATAAAGAATTTCATTCCTTCAGAAACTTTGGGAAATACTTTTCGTCTTTCGATGGTTAATAAATTGCGTGATACAATTATAAAAAGATCAATGGATACGCCCTTTTTAGTTACGCATGAATATAGAGATATATCTCGAGTTTATTCTTTTCCAAATTAAATGAAAGATTAAATACCAATATTTTATTTTCAATTTTTAAAATGTTTCATCTTTAAATTTTATATATATATTTTTAATTTGAACTCAGAATGTTTGAATAATCCATAAAGTCAAAACAAAACAAAAATAAAGTGTCATTCCATCTCCGGAATGTAGATTACAAACCCTTAAATTTGCTAAATTTAGAAGAGAAAAATAGCAAAACAAGTAGAAATAGCATATGATGCTGTAAAAGAAAGAAATAGTTTTTGAAACACAGAGACTAATAAAGGTAGAAAAAAAATAAAGGTAGATAAAACAAAATGATAGATCATTTTTTAACCTATATAAAATTAGAATTCATGCTATACCTTAATATATAAGCTGCAATAACCACATTATCTTTATATAATCTTTATATAAATTGCAATAACCATAACCATTATTTTTCAGTAAACTATTTTCATATGACACAGTATATTATTAAATATCTCTCTCAATTTTGTCTTAAACACACTATTTTATCTAAATATATATAGTAATGAATCATACAAAATGGATCACTTAATTACAGATCATATGATTTTCGAAACCCATATTAAACTAGTGAAGTTTATTTTTATGTATTTGGAAAAATAGTAAATATAAATTTTGTAATTAGTAAATAAAAATAAATCACATAATTTATATGATCAATAGGAATTTATGTACGCTGCATTTTTATTATATACATTAACGTCAGAAATTTAATTAACTTTGATTGATGATGTAACAATTATAATATAATTAATAATGTTAAGTTAATTTGAATGAAATACTTTAACAATTACTTATAACCTAAAATTAATATTTCGTTTTTATTACATTTGTTTTAAAATTTTCACGATATATTTGGTCAATTAATAATTTATTGAATAAAATTTTCCAAGTTTTAATTTTATCTAATTAACATTTATTCTAAAATATAAACTATTTTCATATACATTTAACGTAATGTATATAGTTGCCTTCATGTTCAATTTAAATGTTTTTGACACAAAATAAATTTTGAAAATTTATAAACATTATTTGTCTTAAACTATCTTAAACAGATCAGAAATACTCAGATTTTAGGAAAAATTGCGCAATTTGGTCCTATTCTACGTTAATAACAACATTTCTTATGATTTGGCAACTTAGTGACCTTTTGACGTAATTCTTGTTAAGAAATAGATATTTCTGGAAAAATCCATCCCCGATATTAAGCCTGATAGTCTAGAACCTTGGCGAAACTCGTAGGTTTCTCGCCTAGTGAGGTGTAAGTACCGCCTCCCGACATGGAAGGTGTGAGTGAAGACGATCAATTTTGAATGTTTGTCTAATGCATAAAAGCCATTGTCTATCTGAGGTATTTGAGACTTCTGTGATTTGAAGCTGTTTCCTGCTGTATTAGCTGATTTGGAGCTGTGTAATTGTGATTTTTACATCTGGAATTTTCTGTAACTTGTTGAATTTACTTCGAATAAAAATCTTAGGTTACAATATTTCTTCAGCTAAATACTTATTTTAATTGCAGAGGCATTGAGTTATATATTCAATCAAGTATAATAATTGGAATGCAAATTTAAATATCTTTTTACCCACAAAATTTAAATTCCACAAGTACATCAAATATAATACGAAAATAAGATGCTTCCTTATGGAGTTAATGTAGCTATAAATGAAGCCTTATTTTTCTATATAATGATACATAGAATTTTCCTTTTTTTCCCATATATATATATAGACTTTCAATAACATATTTTTATTTTGAACTCTCTTTTCTGAGAAACTTTTGTATCTTGACACTTAAATAAACACTTTAATACTTTTTATGATTTTAGAACGCATAATAAGTTTTTATTCAAATTAACTAACCTATTCATAATTGTATTCCACGATAATTTATGCACAAGTTATACAATTTATATTTCGATTTCAAATCTATGAAGTAAAAATCAGTGATCAAAATAAAGAATTATAAAGAGGAAAACAATCGGACGATAATATTTTTGATATATTGCAAGCATTTTTTTTTATTCTGTAAAATTATATTCTGCTCATTGTCAGTTAGAATGGTTGCATTCCAAAGAATAGGATTTTGTAAATTACACTTACAGAAGAAGCAAATTTGAGCTATTTATGAATTATTTGTAATAAGATATTAAAAATTTTGTAGACAAATAAGACTTTCGATTGATAGAAGATCAAATTTGAATTTCAACGAATTAAAATTTCAAAAAATAAAATATCTTTAAAAGAACATTTTAATACTTTTGTTGTAAATTTTAAAATTTGGAAGCTTTAGTCATTTTAATTTAAAGTAAAAAAAAAAATATTAAATGTATATCTAAGCTCAAAAATTTATAAATATATCATAAAATCAAAGTTGCTATGAAATCAAAATGTCTAATATTATGACTTTCTGCCATTCAAAAAATCTATTTTATCTCTATTTAAAATCTATTAATCCTAAAATTTAAAAATATCTGTTATATAACTTAACCGAACTAAATAAAATACAATAACTTGGCCGTTTTTGAGAAAAGATTGACATCCGGGTTATTAACATTATTAAGTGGAATTAATAATTCGTAACATAAATTTAGAAATATATTTATATATATGTGTGTATGTTTACTTAAGTATATAATATGTCTGATGCCAATGATATCTAATAGGTATTTCTTCAATAATTAATCACATAGTTTTTTATCAGAGATAAAAATATCTAAAATGTGGTATATTACTTTTGAAATGTGTATTACCATTGAAATCTAAAAAATTACGAAATGCAGCTTTAAATATATGGTCTCCTGATCTAATAAAATATTTATTTATATAAATTTCTTCGAAATTCATAAAAAGATACCAAAATTTATTACATCAAGAAATATTGAGTTTTTCGATACGAGTCTCTTTTTCCTCATATGAAATGACATTCGATTAGAAAGATGTCAAATGAGAACAGAGATAATATTTCTTTCCTGATAAAATCTGTGTGTGTTTTTTATTCTATTCTCAAAAGAAGTATTTATATTTTTTGCAACAAATTTTATCTTTAAAATTATGCACAAATATTAAAAATAGAACATACAATATATTAAGGATTACATATGTTTATTTGTAATATAATATTTAATGTTTATACTTGTTACAAGAAATTTTGAAATTAAATATTTAGAAAACTCCATACTGCAGGAAAACTAATGAGATAGCTGGGAAGTTTTTATTAAAATTATTTTGCAAATATTCATATTTCTAATTTAAAAAAGGAGCAAATTTTAAGAAACAATATATCATTCTATCTATCATTTTCACAACGATGTCAATCTTTAACCACGATGAATTTCTAATTTCTTTGCATGTCTTCATTAAACATCAATTTCTTTTCAAAATAATTCTAAAGAAAATCGTATAAAATTTTAATTTGATTTTTTACAGGAGTGCATTTATTTTAATTTTAAGATAATGTAATACCTTATTTTAAGAATTTTATCAAGTATATCTATGTATGTGTGATTAAAAATTGAAGAAATAGTTATTCGATATCGTAAAAACTGTAATATTCTAATTTATTATATAAAAGTATATTAATTGGAATTGTAATAAAAATTAAAACCTTCGTCATTTTCCATCAAAGGTACTGAAAGAGTGTAACAAACAGCAAATTCTAAATGGATTAAATGTTGTAAGCTTGGTTTTAAGCTCTTGGAAAATATAAATAATGGAATTACTGTATAATAGGTATAATAATAAATATTTAAAAATATGAGAAATATTGTATCGAAATATTGAGGAAAAAAATTATCGCTGAACAATGATTCACTCGTTTTTATAAAATTAACTTTAAATATTATTAACTGTTTTAATAAAATGAAATTTTAAAATTATGATTAATTAAATTGGTATTTTAAAAGTGAGATTGGTGTATGTGTGTGTGTTTTAGAGTTATATTTTTAAACTGATGAATATTCCGACGAACAATAGTTTTTGCTTCTTGACGGGCTGAAAAGATTTTGTCACAATAATACAGGTAATGTCACAATAAACATTTTTTTTATTTAAAATTTGTTTTTCCTTTAATCATCATCAATAACAAAATTTGTCACAATAAACAAGTAAATTATTACTTTAAAAATACTCTTAAATAAGATTCGAAAGATATAACATATAATGTGATCTCTAAGTTTGTTTTATGTCTAGTTAGTTTTAAATCAAATAAGATAAATAATAACTATAAAAGTTATTTTAAGTAGTGATATTAGCGTGCAATATATTTCATGGGATTTCTCATTGCTGCTTATTTCAACAAAGACTCACTGAAGATCACTATAGATTAATTGCCGGTGTTATCCTTTCATGCGATTTAAAATTGTTGGATCTCGCACTAGTGTTAATATTATCCATGTTGAATTCTAAGTTCTCAAATTGTATTCTATTACAACTGTGAAATTTGTGTAGGTGAATATTTATTTGTGTTTCTTCATTATAATAAAATTAATATTTGATTATCGGTGAATATCCTGTATTCTTAATACTTTTTTTAATATCAGTTTGTATATATATATATATATATATATATATATATATATATATATAT
>JAPDSC010010113.1:146126-171991 GCA_026290005.1 Latrodectus geometricus | reverse complement strand
TATATATATATATATATATATATATATATATATATTATGCAGAATGAAAAAATTATTAGAAAGCTCTGCATAATATTACAAACTTTTTGTTTATAAATTCAGTGTCGTTTTTTTTTCTTTTAAGAATTTTGCCAAATGTATTATTGACAAAAAATTTAGGAAATGAACGGTACTGTTGATAAATAATTGAACAAATTTTTATTCCTAAATCAATAAATCTACAAGTTTAGTCGAGATTGATAAAATGCATTTTCGACTTCTAAAACATATTAATAAATCTAAAGTATAAGAATTTCGGATATGTTATATATGATTAAAGTATATTCATAAATTTATTTATTAAATTTAACATAAATATTCTTCTTAATCAAGATAAACAAATTAAATTGAATGTGTGTGAAATTCAGTCATATCGATGATATAGACATTAATTTATCATCACGCAAATCTCGTTAGTTTAAAAATATATTTGTTTATAGGAATCAATAAAATAATATTTAATGTTTCATCATCATATGTTTTACTTTCACAAGAAAATTTATTTTCGCATAAATTACATATATTATGATCCAAAATTTTCAGTTTGAGTAAAAATATAAGAAACGAGTCGAATACGTAACGATTTCGAATACGTAGCAGTTTCAAATTTTATGGAGTATTAAATATCTAATATTTATAATTTAATAAATAAATGTCATAAGCCAAGTACATATTAAACTATTTAGCGAATTACCATAAACTAGTTTAAGATCTATTTAATAAAATATTTAATATTTTTTCATTTTATCGAGATGAATGGAAAAAATCTCAGAGATTTTCAATGTTATTTTTGCTCTTTCAAACTTCGCCCACTTTTAATACGTGAGCTTAGAGCTTCTGCAGATGTAACTAATTCATGGCTTCTTCTCCTTTGCATATTATTGTCACTAATATATTTTTAGTCTTTCTAAAAATATCTTTTTACTAACAGATATGGAATCACATATGTTTAGAGTATTTGGTTGCTATATTGATACAAATGAAACATTGTACATCGATCGCTGTTATTATAATTTAAAAAATTATCAGAATTAAGAGAAAAAATTATTTATTAGTTAAAAATTAGTTTTTAACCTGTGCTTGTTGAATTCCTTAAATTGTACCTGCTTATACAAGGTTCACTTACGTCGTCGCTTAATCTGCTGAAATATTGTCAATTAGCATTATCACTAACAAGTGATAGGGTTGCAAAATATCACTATTTTACAGAGAGAAAAATGGCATCAATAATTATATGTTTGAATTGACATCTTATAAGGAAGCAACTCAATGGAATAAATGAGCAAGAGAGTTACCAGAACAGTGCGGAAAATTAATTTTCAAGCTGTCAAGTTGTACACGATTTCAGAGACGTATACGGATTGCAAAATATGTATAACTCAGTAATCATTTTCGTCAAAACAGAGAGACGTTTTGGATTATAGTTCTGCAGTGGATTTCTCTAAAATTACTAATGTTCAATCTTAAATCTTTTACTATATTAAACTGTATTTGAGGGCATGCTGTCCTTATAACCTTTTAATTTCTCTTTGTATTGCACATCTGGATTAATCTGTATATAAAATATCAAGAACTGATAAGCACATTTGTAAGGCCGCTGTAGCCTGGTTGGATAGGGCGTCGTTTTCGTTACCAAAAGGTGGTGAGTTCAAATCCCGACTTAGCCGAAGATCCGTCGTGTTCACTAATGGTGACTGGGGCACGTAAAATATGTCGGGTCGCAATGTCCTCCATATTCTCATTACAAATTAATACCTCTGGGGGTGGTTGGAGCCAGGCCTTGGGTCTTAACTGGTTTCAATCTCTAAATTGGAAGATTCAGATGGTGCTGCCATCTATGAGCCAAAAATTTTTTCACCTTCGTATGAGGATGTTCTATTCAAAAACGGGAAACGCTCTCTCTCTCTCTGATTTCATTCGCCTAGTCTCGGACGGGTGGGCTTGGGGTTGCCAAGTGTCATCAGAAAAATATTTGTCAGCGCATTTAGTTCAATTTTTAAATAATAAGATTTCTTCAAAAGAAATGGAAAGTTACACATAAAGGTAGATGAAATATCGATCGATGAATATGATTTATTACTTAGTAAACAGATGGTTATATTAACTAAATAATCAATATAATTTTCTATCACTCTTTTTAATTTTTTATTGAATATGTTACAGAAATTGAATCCATTTAAGTGATAAACAATCGATGAGATTGTATAATCAACAAACGATGAGATTGTATAATCAAATATCATTTTTAGGAAAAAGTCTAAAAGAATACAAAGTTGCCATATGTATAGATTTATACCTCGGCGAAACTCATTCCTATTTAAGACATAAGAATATGTACTTAACAAATATCATACATCTATGAAATTTTAAGAGTTTATTTTAAGAATAGGAAGTCCTCAAATGATAAACAAGAAAATATTTAAATGTATCTGATTGTTGATGATGGATTCACCGAAAATCATTTTTAATCTCCTTTTGATCTCCTTTTTTGAATTTTCATTAGGAAATAGTTTCCGGTGAAAACGAAAAACGAAACATTATTATTTTATACTTAACGATTTAAGGTATTTTACTTTTTGAGTAAATTTGTAGGGAGACAAGTTACTTACGTTATCATATATTTTGATCGATATTTTTGACTGATGAAACAACTTACGTTCTATGAGAAATCTTTCTATTGTAGTTTTAATTAAACAATGAATAAATTAAGTTTGCTTTAAGAGCTTTAAGTAACGAGAACTGGTATTTCTTTTTAAAACAATATCCTTATTGAAGTTGAACATTATTCTAATTATCTAATTCTTATAAAAACATTGGATTGTAACATTAACATATTTTTGAAGAAAACAGTCTCAGCGGGTCTTAAATCCCCCAATTGTATCATGTTGTCTACCTAATATCAAAAGTGAAGAAATAGTATTTTTTCTATCATGTGAAAAATTGCTACATAAGAAATTATTTTTAACTAATAATTAATACATTTGAACTATAACAAATTCGTAAGGTTTCTGTTCTGAATACGGATTTAGTATTTAAGAAAATTTTAGATTCATCGATTATTTAGTTATTATAGAAAGTATAAATTAAAAATTGAAAAGTCTTCCAAGAAAAATAAAATTGAAATACAAAATTTAAACTGCTAAGAATTCATTAAAATGAATCTATTAATTTCAACAGACAGATCAATGTTAAATCTTTTGAATTAAGATTTGAAGTGTTTCAACGTAAAGAAAAAATTCCTGTTTAAATGTCAATATCTAGACTCGTTTAAAAAAAAAGGATTAAATGTTGAACTTCCCCTTTTTATATTTAAAACAGAGATTTTTACTATTTCTTGGCATCGATTTTTTGTTATAAAAAAAAATATTTTAAATATAATTGGAATTCGAGTCGATAATTTTAATTCTTAATAAGGTAAATCAACCTATCGAATTGTAATTCAAAACTTGAAATCATTTGAGGTTGTAAGCAACAATCTCAAATGTACCAAGTTTTGAATTTAAACGCTACAACAAAAAATAGACAAGAAATTTAAAAATATAATCTCTGGTAATAAATAGTTGACGCATCAACAAAAAAAAAATGTATGTATTGAGGGGAAATATGAGATGCAGCAACATGTCTTATCCTCTTATTTCGCCTGACGCACAACAATATCATTTTTCACGTCAGTTTCTATCATTTCCCGTCAGAAAATAACCAGCAAATCTTTTTTGGTTAAAGAGTTCTTAAATAAAAATAGAAAAAAAATGGAAATAAAAAAACTACTTGGTGTTCTTATATTAATTTTATTCTAAATGGTTTTAAATTTTTATTTTAAATAAAACAAATATCTAACAAGATTCAATAAGTCTTTGTTGAATCATACTTTCTTATTTCTTGTTTGAAAAGCCATCCCGTGTCAGTGAGCTTGTTCAAGTCTCTCATGTGTGTAATTCATTGTATTATTTTTAGTTTATAATACCGATACACATTTTTATCAATAAATTAGAGCTTTATATAATTTTCAAATCATTCATATAAGAACCTAATTCATTAAAATTTATCAAGATTAAATTTTTACCTCTGTTTTCCTCTCAAATGAAAGCATTTCCCCTGGAAAATCTCAAAAGGAATATTGAAGAATTTCAAACTTTACGAGTGACTTAAAAATTCATTTACATTAAGAAAATTTGAATAAGAAAATATTCGCTTAGTATTAGAATCTCTTAATTGGTATGGAACTTGAATTGTGTTGACATTTAACAATTTGATTTTAATATATATACTTTCTATATTTATCAAAAACACCCCAATCCACAGCTCACAAACAAATATAAATTATCTATTAGTTTTGCTGAATTTATGTTTTATAGTTTTAAATATATAAATAATTTTTAAAAATATTTCAATCTCATACTTAATAATCATTTATTTAATTCTATAGCTGCCAGTAAAAGCTCTAAATGTTATCAAACATACTAAGAGAACATATAATGAAAATTGTGAGCAATTAAGAGAAAAAAGATAAAAATATTCGTTGAGATTGATATAGACGAACTATAGACTTTACATTTTATAGATCGTTCATACTGTGTGATTATTTTAGCATAACATTCCATAAATTAATCACAGAAATTTAAGTTTAAAGATATTTTTTACAATACAAATACAAATTTATTCTTCATCATTGTATTATAATAATTAAATGTAATTAAAAAAGTTAAGAATAAATTTGTTTATTCTAATAATGATTTATTTTAGTTATGTACAATATTTAGTTTTAACAAAAACTATCAGGTAAGTTTTAAAGAAAAATTAAGTCGATTTTTTTTGTTGGTTATTTTTAGTAGTTTAAACTACTACTTTTTTGTTAGTTTAAACTACTTAATAAATTAAGATGAGAATTCAAAAAATTCCAATGAAGGAAAAAAGAATTTAGTTGCAAAGTTTTTATTTTTTTCAATGTTATTCAAATTTCAGAATTATTATAATCGAATATGTTTTATCCACATTTTTTAAGCTAATACAATTCTTTTATTTAAGGTTTCCCTAAAACTGCTTCATAATATTTTTGGCAATATAAAATTGCCTTTTAAAATTCAATATTATAAAAATTCACTTTGTTAACTTACATTCCCAAATTTTCTTAACTTATACTATTCAGACTTATTAAGGAAAGATATTTGACAACAACTAGTTATTTGACAGTTGATATCTCAATTGTCAAATAACTAGTTGATGTGTAAACAGTCAAATATCTTTCTGTAACTCGATATATCAATTGAAAAACAACTTACATTTAGATACTATAAACAATCAAGTTATAAGAAACCCGTGAAAACAAATTTTGTTTCAGCAGTTACAAATAAGAAAATAGTAGCACTTTACACATTATTATCTCTAAAATTTTGGATAAGACGAACACAAAATTTCAAGATACAAAAGGTTATTTACCAACTTGACAGATAAGATAATAGTTTTGTGCACAAAGCTAAGAAAATATTCCTTAAGAACTATTTCAACTATTAACTTGATCAAGATGCACATCATTTTACCAATACTCTTTGCTTGAATTGTTTTATCTTTAAATTTATGGTGGAAAAAGGTTTTTATTCGTGAATAGTAAAAATGTTTTCTTTCACTGGCTGTTTTTATAAAGTTTCATAAAGCTGGTGAATTTTACTATTCATATGAGAAAAGTACAAATATAAGCCATTTTTCTTGTTTTTGCTTTTCTTGATATCATTAATTTATATGGAGCTTTCTCTATACTGTAACATATAATCTGGAAAGAACTCGAGACTATTAGCGCGAACTAAAAACTATTTATTTACATGGATAATTTATATGCTATAGAAAAGTCGAAAATTTCATAATGGAAGACAAACCATAAAAACATTCTCGTCAAACAGAAGAACAACTGAAACAAAGAAAAATTTCTCGCAACAAGGCCTCAGTTAAACTCGAATTCACAACTCATTATTAATGACGCTATCATCAAGCCATTGACACCACCTCTGAACCTATAGAAATAACATATTTATCCACAGTTCGGGAAAACTTGTCACTTAAGCTAAAATCTCACTCCAAAGTATTCAACGGTCACTTTTTGCCCACGAGATCAAATTCAACTGAGACTTGTTTTAAAATGCACTTCAAACCAATAAAAGCACCGACAATTCTGTTTGGAACGAATTCACGAATTCTTGTACTGAAGACCGATGCATTAATGTTCACCATTGTGAGAAATGATATACGAAAATCTTTTCTATAATAAATTAAAATAACTTATACGGAAAATGCTTTAGAAAATGACCAGAATTTTAAATTATTATGGGAGGAAAATTATTAGGATTTTAAATTAGTATGTAAAGAATTTATTCTGAATAGTAAATATAAACATAATTTGTTGAATGATAATTTTTACTGATTTGGTATGTTATAAAGTCTGTATAAATATTTTCACCACCTAAGTTCCAAAAAGCCACAATCTATGTGAAAAACAAGTCTTGTAAATCTTATCAGCTTACAAAAATATTATGGGAAAGATGTAAATGTCTAAATATAGCTATACAAAGACACACCTAGGAAAATGTGTAAATCTGGTAAATTTTTCATGCTTTATATTCTTTTGAGTTAACTGAAACAACAATATATATTTATTGTTCTATTTTTGCATGCTTCAATTGCGACTTCGATTTAAAAAAAAAAAGTCATAAAATTTTTATAATTTTGCTACAAAATTATCCCGACGTTGTTGTCTTACGATGGTTGAATAATTAAACATGAGCATAGTTTTTTTCTGCAAAAGCTGATATCACTTTCCTTGAAATGTGATTAAACTATGCCATCACAAAAAAATTCTAATCATATTTGGATTTCTCAGTTTAGACACAATACAATCCCTCTCTGTCTCCAAACACAATGTCATCTCACAATTTCATTGAGACAGCGAAGTGATTAAAAATCTTTTATGGACATTTACTATAAAGCATTACTCGAAAAGTAATATTTAAATATATGTATTTATATAAATATAACTATCTAGATAGTCTTATGCTATATTAAATATTCTCCAGCCATATATGTTTCTCCTTAAGTACCCCTGATAATATGATTTTCATGTATTTCATTATACTAAATTATTATTTATGATTAAAAGTTAATCAAATTCAATTTCAATTTTAGCTTATTAAAATATTTTTAAAAAATGAGAAAATTTCTTTTCCTAGCGTGAAATAATTAAGAAAGAACAAAAGATATCTTAAATGTTGAAAATTTACTATAAGTAGAAAGCATTGTATACAGGCCAAATTCTTTTCTCAGAGTTTTAAGTAAATGAATACATTTATTGGATTTTAATGTCTTTATGAATGGCAACTAAAAAATTATTTCTTAATTTTAAATTTTACATCTTATAAACGCAAATATTGTATAGCATTCCATTTCAGGCAATAACATTAGTTTGTATTTTAAATTACATCTATATATGTCTCCCATTATTTTTTCACATTTGCCATTTTAAATAAATTACTACCAGAGGGATTGAAGTTTCCCTCTATATACAAGAAATTTGAAAGTTTGATCGACAAATTCAAAAGGAAGATAGCATCAAGAGGATGAAAAATTACCAACTATATTGCTAAAATGAAAATCGGGAAAAACGAATGTAGATTTCGACGTCATGTTGGAACAACAAAACTATTATACTATATAAAAAGAACTTATTTGATTAATTACTGCTAAATGTGGTTCTCTATGTGGTTTGTGACATCATATTCTGTGATAAGTTTACCTAGCCTTAATACTTCTTATCACTTCTCAGAATTTGTCGGCAGAATTTTGCAACAATCTATAATAGGTCACAAAATACTAATTGATTAATAATATTAGTTTGGGGAAAAAGTAATCCATTATTTTTTCAGTAGACGTCTGTAGTGATCGATATCTCGTGAGGTATCTATCAAACAATTTCAGATTTATGCTCGTTGGAAAGGAGACATTTGACACTAAAATATCCTCTTGAGGCTTTTTGTTTGATTAATTCAGTTACGAGTACAAGGTTTTAAAAATGGAAAATTCGATGCATTTTAGTTTTTCTCTTGTAACGGCGAAAAAGATAGCCGGGTGGCTAAAATTGTGAAAGGTGCTTATCGTCTTATATAAGACTGTAACAACCAGTTACGTACAATTTTTGTTTCGTCGATTCCGTTCGGGAATTTTCATGTTAGAGAAGCACCTCGCATGTTGATACAGCATCGTCGAAAATGTCTATAAAATATCAAAAATGATCGAAGTTAACCGCATGTCAGCAGTCGTAACGCGCAAGGCCTAAAAATCTACATAAAAGCTATTTTAAACCTTTTTACTAAGTGAATCCAAAAGAAGTTACATAAAGTTCACGTGAAAATAATGGATTTCTTTTTCCCCAAACTAATATTAATTGGTAAGGAAAAAATGCATATAAAACACAGTATTTTATGTAAAATATTTCACTTAATTTAAATAGTATTTACAAAAAAATAATTATCTAGCCTCAGAAATCTAGTTTTAATATTAATGTTTCCGATAGTTCAAGTAATTCTAAGAAACACCACATAACTCCACTTTTTAATTTATCAAGCATATTTTCAAATATTTGGAACTAAAATATTGGCAAGAAATTACAGTATAGCTATCTCAGGTTACCAGAATCAATCCTGATTTTTCAGGATATAATATATTTATTTTTGTAATTAAATTGAACTTTTGTCCTTAGAAAAGCTGGGAGGTAAAATATAGAAAATAGAGAATCACACATGAAGAAATTTGATGAAAACAAGTAATGAAAGGGCTTTAAAACTATTGCTTTCAGGGGGTGAATCCTCATTACTAACAGCAGCGGCTTCAGTAATTGGTATTGGTACCGATCTTGGAGGAAGTATTCGTATTCCAGCTCTATTTAGTGGAATTTTTGGACATAAACCTTCTACAGGTAAGCCTTTAAACTATTCTAAAATTTTTTAAATCTTTATGATGATGATCTTTATAATGAATCTTTATAATTTAGGTGTACTATATTAGCCGTGTTTATTCAGGTGTATTATATGATCATAATTTATTTAGAAATAACTTTTATAATAACATGTTATTATAACAGTTATTTATGTAACTGTTATAATGTTTTTTGATGCTCTAATAGCCATGCATGATATATCTTCATATTTTAATAATAACTACCTTGTGTTTAAAGGCGTTGTATCCAATGGGAATCAATTCCCAGTGGTAAAAGAGGCAGTGCGCCAAATGATCGGAACTGGACCAATGTGTCGTTATGCTGTGGACCTTCTTCCCATGATGAAGGTCATGACACCAGACAAGCAAGATTTGTTGAGACTGGATGAACCAGTAAGTTCACTATGAGGATTTATCTGCAATATACAGTAAGTTAAGTAATTAATTTACTGTATGAAGTAAGTATTCTAAAAAATCTAGATACTTGTTCTAACATTTTGAATCAGGTTTTGAATATAAAATTTCACATTTATTCGATAATTCTTGAGTGTCCTTCTGTAACACCGAAGATTCTTAAGCTCGGCTTGGTGCCACTGTTCGACCCCCAACAAGAACCCTTTTTTAAGGGTTCTTGTTGGGGGTCGAACAGTGGCCTCAGGCTCCTGAGCTGACAGTCGCTGTATTAAATGCTTCTAAGAGCATTTGATCCAGGAGTCGAATTATTTTATCCTTTTTCATTTCTGTGTTGTCCATGGACACGAAAACAACAACAATATATTTAGAATTTAAAAAAAAATAATGTACTCATTTGTATCTTATTTTCATTTAAAAGCATATTAAGGCAAAAAATTGAAATGATTTCATGTTAAGGAAGCTTAAAGTGCAATTTTCAGGGACAATTTTCATCTGAAAAGCTGTTGACTACTATCTAAAAAAAAGTATATTTACATAATTACTTTGATTAGCTTAAAAAAACTTTTCACTCGCTCTAGCATACTTTTTTAAAGTCTATAAGTGACTCCAATGTTTGAAATGTCTGTAAGCCCATTGTCTTTAATAACTGACACCAGCATAAAAGTCATGTGAAAGTAAATAACTTGACTACGTGTAAAAATAATAAGGTAAGATTATAGAAACTACGTTAAGAATCCAGAGAATGATTCATTTTTCTATATGTAGCAAAAAAAATGAGAAAACTTGTGAACATCTTAAAAATCTAGGATTGTAGAAACTTCAATAAATGTTTGAAAAGCGAATCAAAGAGATTTTTTCCTGATATCAAATAAGCAAAATAAACTCCTTGTGACTGTTCGTTTCGATAATAGAGTTTTCTTGATTACTTCCTTTTAGTAATCAAGAAAACTCTATTATCGAAACGAACAGATACCTCAGAATAGTTGAGAATAAACCATTGATTTCTCAACCATTCTGAGGCATGTGATGTTTACCCATTTGTGATTTTGACCATAGGACAAACTAAAATCTAATTCAAAATCGTACACTAACAGCAAAAGAAATATCAAAATTTCGCAAATTAACTTTTCGCTTTGATTAGATCATTAGTAAAAGCCTGATAACACTTTTCAAAGTGCCAATTTATATAAAAAAGCATTGTGAAAGTGTAATTAAATGTAGATGTGAATAAAACGTCTGATAAAGAATTTTTAAATTTCTTAAGTCTAAGTTTTGAAAAACAGTGTTATAAAATGCATTTAATCTATCATTTCTACATAATTGATAACGTATGTTTCCATCTATTTGATGACTGATAAATGATTTGTAAAGTTGATCATCAATGTGCTATGTGATTATTTACAAATATTTATCAGTATAAAAATTTCTAACAGCTTTTAAAAGGAGGTAAATAATACATTATTTTTTATCTTTATTGAATTTGATCGCTATAGTTTCTATCTTGAAACAAATTTATAAATTCTAAGAGAAACAGTTCCAGATGCTCTCAAAAATCTATTTATACTCGATCTAAATTTTAAGAAAACATACCTTAAGAATTCATTGTGTGACCTTGCGCCATAAAAGCCAACGAACCAAGAGTTCATTGTGTGAAATAATAAATTAAAACCACTGTTGCCATGAAATTATTAATTACATAAATATGGAAAACAAAAAACTTTAATGTGTAAGTTAACACATCATATACATTCTTCGAATTGTACTTTTATTTTGGCGTCCAATCACACAAATAAAATAGTTAAAATATGTTTAGAATCATGGAATGAATATTTTATATATTCCTTATAATAATCAAATTTCTACAGAATTGTTTTAAGTAGAATGAAATGTTCTTTACATACATTATTCAATTTTCACAAATATTCAAGAGAAATCATTTTATCTTTAATTCAACGACCGCCATTATCATATTAACGAGGAAGCAGATGTGTTCGTTAATTTGTTCATTGTTGTTGATAAAAAGCACCTGGTGTCTGTTTAGTCAGCTGGATGTAAAAGGCATGAAATTCTATTATTTGATCTATTTTTCTTAGTGTAGTTTGAAAAATATTTTTAAAAAAAACGTAAGCAGCCAGAAAATGTATGTAAATGCATGCTTTGAAAGAAAGAAATTAAAATTATTAACGAGCATTAAAATTAAAAACCATTTTAGTTTTCAATGAAAAAAACTGAAAATTCTGATAAATTAGAAAATATATACATTTATGTAAGCTTTGAAATCTAATATTATTTTAAGATTTAGTATAATTTCTACATATTTGTTTATATTCTAAGGAAGTTGAATAATATGTTTAATATTTTTTTTATCATATATATTATTATATCCTTACTTCTTATCATATGATTTATTAATATTATATTTATTAAAATCATATTTCTGTATTAGATTGCATTGAGTTGCTTATAATTTTGTTTTCGTAATGTGGACTTTTTAAATCAAATAAAAATAAATTTCCAAAATAACAATGCAGCTATTTACAACGTTTATTGGGAAAACACATTCCAGCATGATGTCAAATTTAATGAAATATTTACATTTGGTGTTACGCAGATATGACAATTCACTAATACCCCAAAAAAATTCAGATAAAATATTTCAGATTTAACTTTTATTTGGTTAATTCTTGTTTAAACATTTTACTTTCTTGCTTTTTTTTCATTATAATAAACCTCTTCATTTTTACTCGGATTAATATGTATATGCAAAGTAACTAAAAATAATCATGAGAATTACATGCAAGTTGTTGTGTGGATAAGTCTTGAATCTACAACTTTAAATCCCCAATATTCAGTTAGATTGCTTTAGTATCGACAATTCTTGTATTGGAAATGTTATTTTATATAATTCTTGTGTAATATAAAAGCAGTCTGAAATTCAATGCATTTATATTATAAGTACTATGGTAAAAACTTACAGGTAATGCAGTGAAGTCATTGTAACAAAAAAATCTAAAATTAATAATCAAAATAATCATACAAGTTACGAAAACCGGAAGAGATCTCAACATTTTATACCTGACTGACATTTGGTTTTTATTGATTAAAATTTTTATATTGTATTTCCTATAGGTAAATGTCAAAAAGCTGCGAGTGTTCTACATGGAGGATGATGGTGGATATCCATTCCGTACACCAGTATCCAAAAGTATTAAAAAAGCTTTGAGGAAGGTAAAATTCGACAAAAAAATGTTACCAACAAAATTTTATATGTGACAAATATCATATTATTTTATTTTCTAAAGATTATATTTAATATCATTAAATATTCTTTAAAAAATAATTCTAAGATTAAATGATTTTCAGAATAAATCAAATCTCAAAATCATTTAAGTTCTAAATGAGTACTTCCCATTCTCTCTCTATATATAGATCATTTCAATGTGTGTAGTTAATTATGGACTAAGCTAATCCTTGTAGATATTTCTTTAATTTCTTCATAATTTTAGAACTAAATTTTTAATTTGAGAATCATAGCTCATTTACCCAAAATGTACTTATATTTTCTGAATGAGTTATATGAGTTATATTTAACAACAAAAATATTCACTTGTTTTAATAAAATAATTGATAAATGTAGTCATATAACCCCTAAAATAATTAGTTGTTATTTTATGTGACCTTTCCGAAATCTCTTCCTAGGCTGTCAGCCATTTCGAAAATATCTGTGAGCAGAAACCACAGAAAATATTTAAGGAAAGACTCCAAGATGCAGTTGAGACGTGGGTTTGCGTCATCGAGGCCCTCAACGACCAGCAACTATGCAACGAGATCGTCGGCTACCAAAAGAAACTTAATTTCGGCAAAGAAGTTCTGAAGTCCATGGCTGGAAAATCCAATCATACCTTCCCAGTCATTTGCTTGGCGATTCTTGACAAGTACATCAGGAGATACGATGTCAAATTGGCTGAACCATTCTTCAAGATGCGTGACGAGCTTCTGGAAGAATTCAATGAGCTTCTTGGTGATGATGGCATTTTCCTCTACCCGACATACCCCTTGACAGCTCCTTACCACATGGAAATGTTCTTCCGTCCTTTTAACATTGGCTACAGCGTCATTTTCAACATCCTCGGATTGCCTGTCACGCAGTGCCCTCTGGGAGTGAGTGGAAAAGGTTTGCCACTTGGAATTCAAATAATTGGGGCGATGAATCGAGATAGGGTGACAATTGCAGCAGCCCGAGAACTTGAGAGGGTTTTCGGTGGCTGGATCAGCCCTTGTGAAATTAGAAAGTCATCAATAAAGCTAACTGAAATTGTCTAGAGTTTGGTATTTTCCAAAAATATTGGAAATTTACCGAATTTGAAACTATAGGCTTGTTTTAGAAGACAATGTTGAATATTGCAAACACATGCATTATTATGTATGTGGATTATACAACATAAAAATAGTAGCGTTGGATCATGCAAATTGTTGCATGTTTTGTCATGACGTTGGATAAGCATCATATGTTAGAGTGATATGATGTAGTACTATATTAACTTATTTTCATGAAGGAGGAAGCTTCTATTTTGGCTTTAAAGATATAAAAGAACAACACATTTCACAGAAGTTTTAACGCAATATTATAAGCATTTTGCCTCGAAATATTTCTGCGTAGATTCTCGGTGACAAAACTGTTTTTATTATCTTAGAGAAAAAATAAATAGGGAATTCTGAATGCAAGAGAATGAAATTCATTTCTTCTTACTGCCAAAAGTTGTCTTTAAACATGTTTGTTCCATAATTAATTCTTAATTGTATCATTATATATACATATTGGTGCAGCAATAAATCATTTAATGACTTTGTGAACAACAGCTCTGGATGAAATTACTTTTACGCTGGTCAGGTACAAAACGTTATAATATTGAAAAACGAACTTCGTTCATTCACTAACTATTCCAAATATCATTCATGTATGGAATATTTTCAATTCATCATGTATTAGTATTTTATTGCCATACACTAATCATTAATATATTTGAAGTATAACTGCCTTTAGTTCGTTTATACGTACTAAAACTATTTGTACATACAATACTTCTTAGCAAAAGATTACCGATGTAACTGATTTTTACAGCATCATACATGATCTGCTTTTAAGATCTGCTCTTTTATGAGATAGTTATATAATAATTTCCACGTATAAAAAACTGCCCTATAACAATTAATTTGAAAACAAGATCAAGGTGTTTGTTTATTTAAAAGTGACTTGGATGTGAATTCTGGAACAAAGTATTTCTTTTTCCTTGTTTTCTTTCTACTCATATAACAGAAGCAAGGTGAACTATATATTTCATCTTTCAAGTGAGCATTGCATATTTTCTGCATCAAATGTTGGATATACAACAAGCAAGAAACATTTATTGCATTATTGTGTCTATCATCGATTATGTCAACATTTACTGCTAACTAATGTTGAAATTTTTGAATAACTTGTTGGACTTTATATATTCATTTGTTGCTTATGAGTTTCTCTATTTTCATTCTTCATTTCAGTTCATTTAATTCTTTTGCTTTATCTCAGAATCGAAAGCTAAGCATCTAGATTTTATTAAAACCATATTATTCTTTTAATAATAAGTAGGACTATTAATTGATTACTTGAAGTTCTATCCTTAAGAACGAAAAAATGTGTACATCAAGTATAATAAAGCATGTAATATGTTAATTATATTTAACTAAACAAAACATCCATGTACTGTATAGTTAATTTTTTTAAAAATGAAAATGTACCTTTTTAAGGATGTAAGCACTATTTAATGGTTTTAACATTTTCACTGATATTTTAATATTTTTTGCTGTTGAGTTTGCATGTAATTATTTTTTTTAAATTAACAAGAAACTTATTCAATTTTTTCATATAATATACTGCTATTAATTTTAAATTGAATACTTAAATTCCTAATTCTTTAAATTGATTTTATTATTTTTCTCAAAAAAAATTGTTTTAAATCTGAATGCGAATTAAAAAAAAAAAAAAAAAAAAAAAAAAAAAAAAAAAATCATGAAGAAAATAGTTGTCCATTTGAAATCTTAGCAAAGAGAGAATCAATATATTAATAATATATATTAATTAAAAAAGCTTTGTGCTTTGAATTTATAATAGATTTATGGAATTAGACCTAAAAATATACTTTCAATTAAACATTTCATTTTCTTTAATAGTAATTAAAATATTTATTTTAAAAGCAACTTAATTAAAATTAGTATCAAATTTTAATTCAAATTTGAAATATGCCATTCAAAATAAATTTAAATTAAAATTAACACTCAGTTCCAATTTTAATACCAATTATGCGTAATGATAATTATTGTCTATAAACTATTAAGTTGCACTGCTAATACACTATATATTAAAAACCCAAAATTTCGTTAAATATTTTCAGAAGTTTAGACAATATCATTTTTTTATTCATTAAACATTTTATAATTTAGATAAGTTTTTTAATCTGTTTTTAGTATAATCAATCTAATTAGTACTCAAGAAGGAATTTATTTTAACATAATGTGGAAAAATTTTACATAATCCTCATTGTTTATGCTCTATTTATTAAATTATGTGTATTTCAAGCATTCAGATAAAGTTCTATAAATATTTTAATATCTCTAAATAGAAAGAAAGTGCAAAATTGTTTATATGTATTTAACATATTTTATGTATAAAATGCTTTTAATTTCATAATAAATATTTTTCTGAATATGTTTATTTATTTTTCAATTATTTAATATATAAAATTTACAAAATATTTAAATCATGATATCGTAAATATTTTTCTTCGTGGAAAACTTTATTATATGTATGTATATGTATAATTATGCCCTCGTACATTGAAACTGTTGCATCGAACTGTAGGAAAGGTCATAAAAGTCTCAGCTAAACGATATTTAAATGGTCAAATTTGCAAGCTCCTAGAACCAATAAGTACTTTAAGGAAAAAAACTTACATAGGATAAATCTATATTAAAATGTATGTTTTCTTCAAAATAATTAAAATACAATTTAATTTTGCAATAGTGTGATATCTATTATACAACAATGTGTCAGTTATCATTATCTTTCGTAAACAAGAGGTAAAATCTTTAAATCAGAGATATTGGAGTATCATTCCGGCATTTTACCGTGTATTTTGATTTAGATATTAATATAATTTAAAGTTGTATATCTTCAGTATCTTCAGTATATTGATAAGCTCGAAAGATAGCAATAAAAAATACTTGAAAGTGAACATCTATCCAATTAAGTTGAAAGAATGCTAACAAGGGGTTTTATTGTAAATACTGAAAATGGAATTGATACCACATACTAATTAAAGAAGATCAACAATACTTACACAAGTTACATGAGGCACTTGATTACTAATCATATACTTGTTTTGTTAATTTTAAACTATCATGTTGAAAGATATATAGATATCCAACTATGTAAACCGCAGTTAAAAACTATTTTCTTCAGTAATGAATTTTTCTTTTAAGTCAGCAGTGATGATCATAAGCTGATCAGAAAACTTCATGACCAACAGCATCAACAAAAAAATTATCTTGAAAATCGCTGATCAAAACTCGTCATGAAAAAAATATCATTCCAATACTCTTCATTGAATAATATTACAAGCCGATATATCATCTTGATACACGGATTCCTTTTACTTTCATTTTTACTAAACTAACAATTATATGTTAAATTTCAACAATCAAGCAATCAATTAATTGGTCCTTTTAGGGGTGCTATAAAAACCCACTGGATACTGGAAAAGTAAGGTCACATATTGTTCATCGTACAGTAAATTGTCAAGTGAAAATTAAAAAATTACCGTTGCTTGTTACTTTTAATTTTCTAAAGAACATACTTCAAATGCAAAGTTGGGTAGTTGCAAAAGCAGCGCGAGCTCTTAATCTCCATGAGTGTTTTTATCTGTATGATAAATTGTTATAGATGATAAATTATTTACTGTATGAAAGGATATTCCTAAGACAATGATTAATTCTCTTATCGATAATATGCCAATGAGTGTATTTCCTCTGGTATGAGGACATTCCTCAGATAATGATTAATTCTCCTATTAAACATTAAAACTAAACATGTATTTCATAAAAGATTATATTACATATTTTTCAAATTATTCAACCTATCTTATTTATAAGACATTTTCCGAACAAATTATTTTATTATATGCAATTCTATATGTTTACAATGCAAACTGTTTTCAACATGCTTTGCATTGATAGCAGCAATATAAAACAGTGTAATTAAAAATATGGGATAAAAGTCAAAAATTGATGACATAAAAAAATCTCTATCACTAAAAACATTGAAACTCTTTTGTGAAAATACATTTGTTAGCAGTGAAAGTAACTTTAAAAACACTTCTTCTTTATAACTATGCAAAAACAAATGTTCATCCGATTATTTATTTCTAGAAAACTTGATACATTCTTTTAATCTTCTTTCCTTAACCCTTCATTAATTAAAAACAAAATTAGGGGGTACAGCAACACTTAAAATACACATATGCCCACTCGGCGATCTTGAACAGAAACACAGAACGAAAGAGATAAAGTCATTTTTTTGCTGCAAAGGGATATCATTGCAGAATGTTTAAGAGTGTTGAGATATCCCTCACAATCCGAGACACTAAACAGATGGCCTTACAAGATTCTCATAAAGTTTACCGCCAAGTACCATTTAAAAACTACTTTGTACTTGACAACCAGAAACGGAACCACGCTGTGAAGCTGCAAAATCATACAGAAAACGTGAAATTCTGACCCAAAATGAAGAAAAAAGATTTGATGAATTTGTTAGTTTTATTTGTTTGCTTTGCAATTACTCATCAGCAAAACACAACTCGTGTCAGATCTGGACATCGGGGTAAGCTTAAATTATTTTTTTAATTAGGTTCGATACGTGTGTTAGCATATTAGTAATGAATATTGCAGACTCAGAGTGGAGAAACTGCAATTTAGATTAAATATTTTTAAAATAAATAACTTATTAAAATATTAGAATTTTAACAAAAAAAAATTGTAGAAAGTAATTTTTTTGCGTATTTTATTAATTATATATATTTTAGAGATTTATGCAAATTTTTTTTAAATAAATTGAATTGATATTCCTTTAACTAGGTAATCAAAATCACATCGATCTACATTAATATGTCAGATATAGTCCATATAATTTTTCTCTATTTATATCCTCTTCTAAGAAATTTTTAAATGTATGGATACTACAAATGAAATTTAATAATTTGTATTGGGACAGAGGAATCAATTGAAAAATTGTTGAAAATCTAGCTAATTTATGTAGTATAATTTATTTAATTACGAATACAATTGAGCATTTAAACAAGTATTTACAAAAATGAATATCGAATTCATCTTCATGTATTAACCTTTTGCATTTAATTTATTGAAAATAATAATTTTTGTTTAATGCAATTAATTAGGCATTAAAATTAAATATAGATTATTATTCTTTATTTTAGAAAAAGAAGTAAATTTTTATTATGTGGCGAAGTTTCTTATTACTTTAATTTTTTGTCGCTTTCGTTATTCTTTCAACCATTAATTCAATTGGTTGGTTGAGTTTGGTATAACAAAGACCAAAAAAGAACAATCTGCGCCAACTATTTATTCGAATCAAGGTCGTTAAAAAAAAACGAATCCGACATGCTGAGACAATTCACAATAAGAAAAAGTAGCTGATATCTGAAAATAAGCAATGGTCTAAATGTGTTGAAATCAAAAAATTTTCTTTTGAATCATTTGTTTTCAACTATTTTTCAATAGTATTTTGAAGAAAAGTGTATGTAGTAATTTAAAAATCAACATTTGTAAGTCTGAATAAACAAAATCAACATTTTATTAAAATTTATATTTTATTCCATTCAGTGTACAATAGGCTTTACACAATAGAAAATGAACAATAGTTCAAACTGTTTTTTGATCTTTAAGTATTTTACATTAGTATTCTCATATGTTCTAGCGACATCAAACTAGAGTACCAATTATGAACTATGGTTTGATGTTCGGTTTTAACTTCCAATTAAAACTTCAGACAAAGACAAATGAAAAAACAGCTGCGCGTTTAAAGTGATTATATGATGTCAATAGGATGAAAAAGAATAAATCAAATCGATTTCTATAAAAAAAAATCATCCTTCGAAACTTCTTCAAACAAGTTCAAATAAAAAGAGAATATCTGATTACCTTCCTAAAAAATATAATATCAGTTATTAATAATTTGATGCTGCAGAAGGAGTCGGAAACAAATGGATTTAACGTCACTATAACTGAAAAATCCTTAATAGATAAATAATTAGACGCAATATGAAATTTGAGACATAAATTGTTTAGTTGCATCACTCATAGAGCACTAAAAATTTGTTTCGTTGATTGTTTTTAAAACGGGATCTGAATATTGGCTAAAAATATTTATTTTAAATAAAACAGGCTGCAGTATTCTTTATTCATATATTTTAAAAGTGGAGCAAATTAGGTGGCAAAGTAAGAACGATTTTAATTGTAAATTGAACAACAAACTGATAAATTAAATAAATATTGACCCTAGTCATACAATTCTTATGAGTAAAGTTGACATATTTGTACTTCTTAAAAAGAATTAAAGTTTCCATACGAAAGTAACTATAATTTATTAGAATTATAACCAAAACAGTATATTCAGAATTGTAAATTAACATCGGTATAAAGAAAGCGAATTAGATGTCTAACGGTAGCGCTAATAAATAAAAAACATGAAATAGGAAATTTCTCATTTTTAAATTAACAATTTCTGTTAAATCGTGACTCTAGGACCAGCATTTTGTCAATGATTACACATCATATGAAATGTACTTTTCTAGAACCATTCAAGAAAAAATATCTTATGTATTTTTCTTGTATATCTTATAAAGATATTCAAGATATTTTTTCAATTCAAAGATTCAATGCCTTTATAAGATATTTTCTCTAGAACCATTCCAGAAAAAATGTCTTTATTGAAAGAAAAATAAAAACAAATCTAACAAAAATTGAGATTAATCTAAAAAAACTTAAATGCTACTTTCCTTAATATTCTCTACCTATATTTTACCGTAAATAGAGCATTCACTGATGAAAAAAATCTCTTATTTTTTTTTTCAAAAATCTTGATGTTAATGGAAAGAGATAGAATGAAGCTTAAAATTAGATCTAAGATTTTATTCTGCTTACTAATGGGCATTATTTATCATCATACAAGTATACCTGGAAAACGAAAAAATACTGCTTGACGTAGGTCAAATTATCTTTTTAAAGTCACCACTCCCATATTTTCATGTATAAAAAATATAAAATAAAAAATGGACTTAGCTTAAGTGTTTTTAAAGTCAGTTTGTCAGAATCCTATTGACTTTACTCGTGTACAATCGGAAAACAATTTGTTTGATTTGCATTAACGAAAGAGAGGGGTGTTGATAAATCTGATAAAATATATATTTATGTGGATAAATAAGTCCGCATAATACGTTATAAGTATGAGGAGAAAATTTTAAAAAGTAAATCTTAACTTAATTCGAATTTTTAATCCAAGAATTGTTTCCATTAGTAAGTGACGACATTAAGCCATAGTCTAATAATATTTAGTACACAATCACAAATGAAAATATTCTAAATATTGCCCTTTGTCAACATACTTTATAAGAATGCTTAAAAATTGTTAATTTTTTTTATTACTCTTTCTGAAATATATGTTCAGAATTTATGATTTGTGTTCTTTATCCGATTTCACAATCTAAATGTAAAGCATAGGAATAGAAACTTATCATGTTTTACTTTCTCATTAAATGGGTTATTGATATCTACTTTGTGGTAGCATTTTGTGTCAAATGTACCTAATACGTTCATTTTGTGCTAAATATATTCGTCATAAAATGCTATCATAAAACATCTCTGCTTTATCAGCTTGTACCAAATACACCAGATCCCAGAGTATCCTTAGTTCCATTACTTTATTTACTGAGTCTGACGAATGTTTGTTAAAGCTGAAGTATGGATCTCCACAATTTGCAAATCGGAATTCAGCAAAAAAGCTCCAGACTTGACTTACAACTCCCAGAAATATCATTTCACTTGAATGACATTGCGACCATGACCTATATTATGCGTCCTAACTATGATTAATGAACTATGTGGTCCTTCGGCTAGGTCGCGTATAGAACTCGCTAATTATAGAACAAGAGTGGGTATAAAACGAAAACATTGGCTTTGCTAACTAGGACAGCATGGTCACATTGCATCTTATAATTTACAATTACGTTAATAAGAACTATTAATTTTAATTTATTTGAAAATTGACAATCTATTATGATTTAACTGTATTCACATTTCAATTTATTTAAAAAATCTGTAATTGACAAAAGTGTTTTCAAATGAAAAAAACTAGAAATTGAAATGTGTTTCATACAGATAGTAAAAATGTCCTTTTTTATAAGATAAAAAAAAATCTATAATTTAAAATATAAATATGTGGGAGTCCTGTAAATTCTTAAATGAAAAAAAGGAAACATTTAAATAAGTTCTGAGAGTAACATTTAAATTATATTATGAGTTACTTACTTATACATATTTAAAACTAAATCGTGTGTATCTCTCAAGACAGTTTAGATTTGATATTAAAGCTATCTTTCATTCAAAACGATAATAATAAAAATGTCATCACACGGGATCTGATCCCTGTAAACAATTTAACATTACAAGAAAGGAAAAATTCGAACGTTTAAAAAATAAAATTTCGCAAAACATTTTGAAAAACCATTCAGAAACATTAATTTTGTGAGGTATAATTATTATTCTATGAAATACACAATCTGAACTTTCATACTTGAATGCAAATTGTATTACATTTACACAGTTTATTTACTTGTATAAAAGATAAGGATGTATTGGCTTAATGAATGTATGTAGTGAGAAATATTAATATACGATGAATAATCACCTAATTTTCTGTTATGATGAGATGAAAAGCGCTAAAATTTCGAGACAATAGGCATAGTTTACTGTAAATGTTTGGATCACTTAATTGAATTGAATTTAAAACATTTTTCTGTGTATTTAATGGGCATTTTTTAATTTCTATAAAAGGCATATAAGGAAAAGCTTATGTGCATTATTAACATCAGTTATGTACATTAAACTGTGTTATCATTATTAATAATAATCTAAAAATATTTTTAAGTCGTAAGATTCTGCACCCGATCTGAAAATAATAGTGCTATTTCTTAAAAATTTGAGTGCGCCTACATCGATGGCTATTATATTCTTAATTGCGTTGTCGACAATATCACCCATTGCATGATCGATAGCAGTTTATTGACTTGTTCGTGTATGTTAAACAATGTAAACATGTCCTCAATAAAACTAACATAACAGTTTCATGTGGGAAAAATTTAGAGATTTCACATAGCTATCATCCTCGTGAAGTTTCATTCAATTCTTAGGGCAATTACTAATTGGATATTTTTGAAAATTGTTTGATTATAATTATTTTTCACCCCTTTATTTTAATCATCCTTTTATACAGATCAGTCTCTTCAAGGTTAATTTTTCCTGTAATTGCTTTTAACTATTTAATAGTATATTTTAAATTTATGATTTCACAAGATTTCTTACATTTCTTTCATTATTTACTTTCATACATAAACAGTGTTGTTATTTGCTACAGAACATATTGTTACAAATTGCAATCGATTTATAAAAAGCAAAAAGGCAAACATTACACGTCTATTTTTAACACTAAATCAAAAAATTAAGTATAGAACTACGTGTTTTGTATAATATTATTAAGACAACTTTTAAATGATTAAAACATCTTGTTTGGTGTACTAAAGAAATTGTTATCACTATTGGAAATCTATAATATCATATACACTACATCACGCTATTCAATCTCCATTGAAGTTTAGGAAAGTCAGATCCCGATATAGATTGAAAGTCTACATGTCTTTTAATTTCGTTGCAAAATAATAGTTTCCATATCCATTTCGACAGTTGATTTTGTTTGCACGTTATATTTCTAAACATTAATGAAAATCTGTGCTTTATGTATAGTAATACACACCTTGCATTACGATATATTTGCTTATTCATTTGCTTAAGAAATTGGTGAAGATAATTTCATAGGTATAGTTGTATATTCTCTAATCATTTACACACAAAAAATGCTCTGTGTAAATAGATGTTAATTTTTTCCTTTTTATTTGCAATTAAAAATCAAAATCAATTAATTTAAAAAATCAAACTGGTGAGGAAAACTTACAGATAATATTGAAGAAATAATACAAAATTTTTAGAAATATATTGTTATAATTAAGATACTCTCCCTTCACATTTTCTAAGAAAGCATATTAATAAATAAAATAAAATCAATAATTACAACACATTATTTCTACAATCTTCAAATCCAATATTTAATATAGAGTGCAAAAAATTTATTTTCCTGATATACATGTGCATCAATATTTATAGTTGATATAAGATAGAAAGGATTATATTATAAAAACAAAAAATACAACAATACTTTTATTTAGGAATGTGGGTATTTTTCCCTAAAAAAAGAAACATTAAATAAACTGTTTTCATTTATCCCTCTTTCCCCACACTGGAATGCTTTCCTCTGCTTCCATTCAAGAGGAGAGGGAATATAGGTGGAGGAGAGAATATCGATTTATCTTCACAGTTCCCTCCTATACTCGAAATAAGAGTTTCTCCTTCCTTATTTGGAAATCTCGCCTCTAGTAATTGCCATAGCTACCGCATCGAATCCCTGCCTAACTCTTTCTGCAATTTGTTATTTTTGAACAGTTTTTGTATTAGTCGATAATCATTCCTCTGTAATTATCAAATTACTGTTAGATAGGAGATTGAAGTTTTAAAAACTAGTTTGATGGAATCATTGTATTATAAAGATAAAATCCTAAATAGTAAATAAAAATCTATGCCGTGTTGATTTTAATCACATTCGTAAAAACTATGAATATTATTATCATTAAAAACAAAAATAAACAAAGGAATATTTTTAAAACTGTCAGATAATAAAAACTAATCATTGGCAGTGATCTGTTTCTGTGTATAAGAGCTACTGTCTTTCTAGCATAAAAAAAAATACTGTTAATTTGTCTATATCTGTTGGTTGCCATGGGAACAAGAAAAGTCCCAATTTCGATAGGAGCTGTTAGACGAAGCAATTTTGGCTCACTGACGCTTTGAGGACAACATAAATTACTGACTATCAATTCTTAATACTTTTGACACCCCTTACTGAAATGGACAGCTCTCGTTACCATAGCAACTATTACTAACCAGAATACATTGCAGAAGCTATTACTGGGATTGACGGATTGTAATTCAGCCAGGGTGTTTAAAGTTGAATCATAAGTGCTGTCAAAATATTAGGAATGGAATGGTTTATTTATTATTCAACGGTCACTTCTTGTAAGCGATATTTAACTAAACCAAGATTTATAGTTTAAAGTGGATTTCGAACCATTAGGATATTTAATCCTAAGATGGTTATAGAAACCACGAACCAGACTCTAAGTAAGAGTTGGATCTACAAATCGTTAAATTTAAAACAATTCTGATTATTCAGCTGTCATCTAAACTAAAAACTATCTATACAGCTAGTTTTTAGCTAAATACAAAATTTGTCTAAAAAATTTCAGAAATTAATATAGTTCTTTAGTTAACTTTAAAGAACTTACTATAGTTCTTTATATAGTTTTAGTACATATTTTTTAAATTGTAAGCAATCAAAAATACCATTAAGATTATTAAGTTTGTTTACAACCGCATATACTTTAAAATGAAAATGGTGTTTTAAAGTAATTGTTAAAAAGATTCATTCAAAATATTTTTCTCTCACTACATACTTAGAACTCTATTATATACGAAGTCTATACTACATAATAAAATTAATTTATAAAAATATGCAGTAATTTGTGATAAATGAAAAATGATTTTTTTTATATCTAGTATGAATAAATTAAAATTTATTAATCATAAGAAATATTTCTATTATATTCAGGGCATATTATTATTATATTCAGAGCAACTTTTTATATTAGTTTGGGAAATAAGTAATCCATTATTTTTTCGGTAGACGTCTGTAGTGATCGCTATCTCGTGAGGTATCTATCAAACAATTTCAGATTTATGCTCGTTTGAAAGGGGACATTTGACACTAAAATATCCTCTTGCGGTTTTTTGTTTGATGAATTCAGTTACGAGTACAAGGTTTTAAAAATGGAAGACAACAAACAGAAAATTCGATACATTTTCGTTTTTCTCTTGAAACGGCGAAAAAGATAGCCGGGTGGCTAAAATTGTGAAAGGTGTTTATCGTCCTATATAAGACTGTA
>JAPDSC010010113.1:61318-146116 GCA_026290005.1 Latrodectus geometricus | reverse complement strand
AATGTTTCTGTCCTTATCTAGTTCAGCCTACATTTAAACTCGGCTTAAATAACAGAAACGAACAACTTATTCTATGCCTCCTCAAGATTATGCCTTACTACATATACAATAATATCTGGATAGTAATAAAAATTATCCTAAAACTACGATTGTTGGGGTAGAGGCCAGTAAGCCATGACCAGATGTTTTCAATTAGTGAGAGGTCTGGAGATCGTGCAGGACAGTATAAATTATAAAGCATTTTTAAGTCCACATATCTATGCCTCCTCACTATTCACTATGAAGTAAAAAATCTTAGGAAGATAATAACTTTTCGTGTTGTTCATAATTTTAATTATTCAATCACAATGTCAAACCCCGACTGACATTGTGATTGTATAATTGAACGGTGATTTGAAGATTTCCGTGTTTCAGTCACCTTTACTGACTTCGTTTGCATTTGATTAGTGCTGCTCGATGGGCTAGTGGCAATAATCTTGAATACAGTCAAGAATTAGCTGACATTGTAATTTAGAATAAGCGAAGGTTTATACAAAAACCACTATATCGACTTGATAAAATAAATCAAAAACTTATATTACTATATTAATTTTTGGCAGACAGTGAATTCTAGTAACGGGAAAATGTAAAGGAGCTTTACAAAAAATTCGCACCTAAATTTAAAAATTACTAAATTCAAAAATCACTATATGCTTCACTTAAAACATTATTTGATAGCAAAATTGTCGTGCAATAATTATGTACAACTTGCTTCATCAGTTCAAACAGCATAGCTGTGAATAAAGCTGAAATCCACCAAATTTGGCTACGGAAATTATTTTAACAATGAATTCCAGTTTCAAACTTTTTTATATACTTAGAGTTGAATTCCTAACAGTATTTGTAGAATTTATATTAATTCCAAAATCAATAATTTTCAATACACAATAACTTATTATTTTTTTTAACATAAATTTTGGAGTTTTAGAAAATTTTATTTAGTTTAAAACGTGAATCTCTACATATTAAATTCTGTATCCTAAATCGAGTATTTTTTAATGGATTTGAGTTCTATTATGTAGCTGCAAATCATGTTTTCACATTTCAATATATTATCAAAACATTAGAATTGTCACTAAATTCTCAATTGATGAATTTAACTTCAAAAAATAAACTCTATTCCAATTATATTTTAATAATCATCGCTCTGAAGCTATTCAATAATCTTTTATTGATTATTAGAAAAGGAGATAGAATTTCTGAATACAGATGAAATTCTAATATGCATGTGTAGTTTTCACAAGTTCAAGAATATTAAAATTGGTCAATACTATAACCATCTAAAATGATTAATATCCTTTTATTCTTCAGATTCCAATGTGATGTCTGCCATTCAACAAATGCAGCTTCAACTAAATGCAATGGAAACTGAAAGTCAGCGACAAAGTTCGAGAATACAGGAAGTTCTTAGAACTGCTACCAGATTAGAAGCCCAAAGACAAGAGCTTATTGCTACTCTAGATAGGTCAGAAGCGCGGTTATCCCAAAGATTGGAAGATATAAAAAGTGATGCAAGAAAGGTATGATATCCATTTCTAAGCCTCACAACTGTCTAAAATATATTGCACTATATTTCGGGGTTCGTGTCAGTAAAACAGTCACTTTAAAATCACAAGACTTTTATTCGTAGTAAATTCAACAGGTTACAAAAAATACCAACAGTAAAAGTCACAATTACACAGTTTTAACTTAGCTAATATAGCAGGAAAAAACAGCTTCCAATCACAGAAGTCTCAAATACCTCAGATAGTCAACAGGTTCTATGCTCTAAACTAACATTCAAGACTGATCGCCTTCACTCACTCACTCTATGTCGTGGTACAAAATGCAACAATGCAGAGATGCCACGTATCTGACAAGCTCACTCTATGTCGTGCAGTGGTATTTATATGTGACTTGGCGTGAAATCTACGAGTTTCGCTAAGCTTCTGAAAAGTCCTAGGCTATCTCACTTAGTATTGATCCAAGAGCTTCGGTGATGGATTTTTCTAGAAGTATCTATTTCTCGCCAAGTAGCCAAGAATCTCCCCAAGTAGTCGCGAAGTAGCCAAATCTTTAGAAATGCCATTTTTAACGTAAAATACACCTTAATTGCGCAATTTCATCACAAAACTGAGTATTTTCGATCTGTCCGAGATATTTAAGGACAAATACAAATAAATTTGTTACAATATTCTCATAATATCTCTGGCTAAACTAGCATTGCATATTTTGACTAAATTTATTTACATATTAAAAATTAAGCTTTCAATCATTTCCAACTGCGACAAATTATAAAATACAATTAAAAATTATAAGACAATAATATATTCGAATATAGTTTAATATAAAATTAATAAATGCCATATAATTCATTATAAGCTTTTCGTTTATTATTTATCAATGAAAAAACAAAGAGTTTATAACAAATCATAACATCAATATATTTTTTACTTGGAAACTGCATGTAATTGATATTTAGTAGCTTAGTTATTTACATTTATCATAGCTAAACATGATAAAGCATTTTATTCTACAAAGGATTTATCTTGTCTTGTATTTTCATTTAATGGATGAAAAAATTGGTAACATAATCATTTATTTTTTCTGTTTCAAAACTCATTTCTCCTATTATAATTTTTTTTTTTTTTTTTTTTTTTTTTTTTTTGCGAGGTGGGAAAACATTTTGCTGTTATTTTTCTCAAAAATATCACAATTTTTATATTTAGCTATTCATTTATTTGTTTTGTAGATGGTCAATGATTTACTCATTCTCTCTTGTTTGTATCGTAAAATTCTTTTTCAGTCTCATTCACGTTGTTCTCATTCATAGAAATTCCCACAGGAATTGTTTAAAATAAATTCAGGATTTCAACATCAGCTGTACTGTTAGCTATCCAAAATTAAAAAAATTTACGATTCTCCAATAAAAACACATCCAACCAAGTTTTTTTACCATGAAATAAAAAAAAAATTTTTAAAAATAAGATGATTAAAATAAACCAAAGAAAGATACATGAAAATGTATTCGCAAAAAGAGATTTTTCAAAAGTCTAGTTAAAGTAAATGGAAATTAAAGCTACCATTGTTCATACAACCATGTTAGGGGCCAGTTATTCATTAGCAAAATCACGAGTGTTCGTAAATTAGAGGCTCATAAGAAAACAGCATTTACTTTATTTTGAGCCATATTATAAATTGTAATACAGAATATAAATTAAAGGCGCGTGCGCAGCAACCTAAAGGTTCAAACGTCATAATTTAAGGCATTATAAGAGAAAAGAAATAATTCATTAAACAAGTAAATACGATGAATAAAAAATAAGAAGAATCAGACTATCTATTTAAAAAAAAAAAAAATGAGCAATACCTAAAATTAAACCAATAGTATTTCGCTTTAAGTCAGTTTCGTCCGAGTAATCAGAGTACCAATAACTATCTGCTCCAAAATCAAAAATATTTCGAATTTCTCTTTTTCCTTCCAAAAAATGATATCCAATTCAACTGAAATTTATTTTTTTAGTTTGAAATTTCCTCAGTCTATCCGGGTAGTAGAAAACTACTTTTCGCAATAATTTTGTCCCATTTTCAATGAATCAGTTTTCTTTTTGGGGTTTAGAGGAAGAGATTCTTTGAGTTTTAAAGCTTATAATCAATATTTTAAAGTCCCTGCTCAATTTCTATAGATTGTCATTTTTAATTTTTTTTTTTTTTTAACTTATTAACATTTTTTTATGAATAATTTTTTTTTAATTTTTATATTAATCAATATTCTTCGACACATTACGTATGCTAAATTGATGTTAATGTGGTATAATGAATTTCATAAATTAACTTTGAAACTTAATTAATACTACAAAATATATTTTATATGTATTGACACCTACGAAGAGCATAAACCTCTAAAAATAATAAATCGCATTTTATCCTTGTGAATTATATATATTTTCCCTCCAATAATTATACTTTTAATAATCAGCATATTGTACTTTTTCTACATCGATATTAGATGCTAGTTTTTTGGTTTAAAGATGATATATCAGAATGTAATATATTTTCTCCATTCTTAATTTCAATGACTTCGCATATTTTCCTCAATCTCTCAATGACTTGTGGTTGCTAGCTAATATTTTCTTACTTAATGAATGTCTAGCAGTAAATTTCGTAAACAACAAATAATGTCAATGGAATTATCAAAAGAAAAGCCATTCCTAATCTTAAAAATAATGTCATAATATTTACCAAAAAAAAAGTGTTCCCAAATACTTCTTTTGAAATCTTCAAAGCGTAGATTCGCACAGACAAAATTCCAATAATCGACTTCATGGGAAAACATAAGTTTTCAATAAATATAAAGGATAAAAAATCTGGATTCTATTTTATGATATACTCTTTCCAAATAAAGATAAAATTTGTAAACATTTTTTATCACTTTGCTTACGAAATGAAAGTCTTTCATATTCTTCGGAAACAATAAACCTGCGCAAAATGTGTGTTTCATATCTTTTTTTTTTTTTTCCTAATGGCGGGCACCTTTGAGCAAGCATAGTACATTAGCTCATCTACCGCAACAAGGCCGGAAACTGCTACTCATTTTATTGTTACCCGATGGGCACCTGTGAGCCAAGTCATGGAGGTACGAGTACCATCACCCACGACATACCCGTTTATAGGGCGGGCCACATTCACCTATCATCTGAGGAAAGGACAAGACGCAGAGAAAGAGAAATTACATCCATGCCCGAGCCGGGATTCGAACCCAGGTCCTCCCCATCCTTAGTCAGTTACGCTAACCACTAGACAGGTTGTTTCACACATCTTATATGCATTAATATATTTTTTTGAGATATTCCACAAATAAAACAGTTATTTCATAGACATTCCTCACATCTTTATTAATACCATATTTATTTTAGCGGAAAACTATGCTCAACTTTATCGATTTTGAAAGCAATTTATCCCAGTATTAACAAAAACTTTTTGTAAACTTCTTATATTACACATACTTAAGAAGTAAACTTTCAAATGAGAATTAGTTGGTAGGTCATAATACCGTCACTTTTTTGCCACAAAGACTGATTATACCAGACTCTACAGTTTAAAATGTACCCCATACCACATTTCTACTCGAGCCAACTATTAAACTGAAGACCTGAAGGTTAATAGCCAGCTCATCTAGAAATGTAAAAAAAAAAACTCTACATGTATTGCTTTGACTTGAAATGTGCAATGATAAAGGCAAATATATTTATTCATTAAACAAAAAAAAAGAAATATTAGAAGACTATTTTATTAGAATATTGAATAAAAATGCTTTGAAATAAGATCATATTAAAGTCATTAAAAAATTTAATTTAAAGTGAAAGAAAACAATTAAAAAATTAATAAGAGTTTGTGAGAACATCTCTTTATTAGAAGTTTATTGTATTATATGATATATAGAGAACATGTTCCCTATAATACAGGTACTTAAAATAGCTACACCAAGAACGTTAATGGCACGAGATTCACAAAATTAGAAGATGAGATTTGCAAATGGTTATTAACACATTCATGTAAATAAACTCACCCACAATGTATTCGAATGAAGAAATTGTATGTAGAGTAAATTGCCTTTAAACTTTGCCACCTAATTGTTGTTGTTATGTCTCTTGCAAGAAAGAAACGCTTATTTGTACCTTTCTGAGTTTGGCAGAAATCGAATTGTAGCCAACCGAGATTGCAGTTATTGAATTGCCTACAGAGTATTACAGTATAATTGCTTGCCCCGATTGAGATTCCATAACTATCAGCAAAATATAAAATCGATGGGTTCAGGGCGGTCGTATGAAATACCGTTATAAATTTCAACGGCTCGCTATCACTGACAGTCAGTAAACAGACTTATTACTCGCGTGGATTTGATGGATCGTACAATCATGTTACGAGCCTCAAGTCAAGAAATGGAATCGTTTGTAAGATATAAGATGTTAACTGGAATGGTTCAATATTTGCATCAGCAAGAATTGTCACCTCGGCTTCAACTACTGTTAACGCTACATCACAGAGAAGAGAGCCTTCAATGACATAATTAATAACGAATCTGAATGCAGAAATAGCATGTGATGTCAGATGATTTCCAGGATTGTAATGGTTACATGCGTGTTTAGGACATTTAAAGAACCTACAGTCCTAGCGTGCATGTTGGTCCATCACTTACAAATGATAGTATTAGGTATCAATACAATTCAATATATAATAATAGATAGACTTGTACCCTGTCAAATAAGTACTATTTTTAAGGAAATATATGCACAGCTATACCATTGTGGTGTTGCAGATAGAAGCATGACTCGTCAGTAAAGATAATTTCAATCCCTTCTGACATCCACATACTTCTTTCATCACACCATTGGCGGAGGAGCCATCTGTGCCTGTGCGTCAAGGGTAGACAAAGCAATGGACGTCTTGCTGACAGACTACCCAGCAGTAAACAGCTTCAAATGGTACGCGCAGACACTAGATGATGTGTTACAGACTGAATGTGCTGTGCTGTGGTTCGTAATGTGGCTGATGGTTGGTTGGTTGGGTCTTATGGCGCAAGGTCCAAAAAGGACAAGCTGCGCCAACGTAATGTGGTTGAGTGATGGGTCACTGCCATGTGCACAATTTGCCTGTCATCACGTGAAGTGATGCACTGAGGTGGATCATACGTGTTTAGGACATACATGTTCGAACACGTCGGTCCATCGTACCCTCCTGCATATTTCGATCACATATCCGCATTACAATTGTTTGGTTTCGTCCAACACGACTAGATTTTCCTGAAAGATAATCCATAATCTCGGTAGGCCACTATCCTTCTTTTTGTCGAAAAATGATCCTTGTTTTCTACAAAGCATAATTGGTTTTTTTTTTTTTTTTTTTTTTTTTTTTTTCCTTGTTTTGAAAATCTAAAATAAAAACAGAATTGCCGAACTAGAAATTTCAAAGCCCTAAATAGCATTTTGAAGTGGAGCCACAGACGCGAGTGATGTGCATCTGTGCTGAAATTCTAATCATTTGCATATCTCAGCTTCGCTAATGCATGTTGTAAATTTCATGTTAAATATTTGCATGCTTCATTCAAGATGTTGCATTTACGGTGGCTAGCAGTGTATCTAAGGGATAGCAATAAATACCTTTTCAAGCTGTTTATATACTCGTTATAAAAAAAAAAATCCAGAGAGCATCTGTCGCAAAATTTACTACTTTTGAAAATTGTTTAACCCCTCTTTAAACTGAAGAACAGCTATATTATAGAACCAAATATCAAGAATTCAAATCAATGAAAATTTTATTTGCATTTTGGGCCATACTATGCATATTTATTTTTCAATAAATTTCGCTTATCTGCATTCTTACTGGCTGAACAATGTTTTTGACACTGCGTAGAGGATGGACGCAGCAGCCTGGTTGATTAGGGAGTCGTTCTCGTTAAAGGAAAGCAGTTGTTGTATAAGCATGCTTCCCTTACCCATACTGAGCTGCACACTATCATTTAAATGGGCCACCTACTCTGTCTAGTGGTCAGCGTGCCTAACTGCAGATAGGGAGGTCTGATTTCGAATCCTGATTCTGGCATGGATGTACGTTCTCTCCTGTTTTTTGTCTTTTCCTTGCATGAATGAATTGTGAATGGTTGCTTACACTATAAACGGGTTCCAATGGCATGTGCGTGTTTATTTGTATTAAAAAAAATCATCTACAGTTATCCTCTTCAATGTGAGCTAGAAGCATATTAGCATAGATCTCCCAAAATGTCCGTCATTACCTAACCTCATTTAAATGAAAACAGCCGGGTAAGAAAGAGACTTCGTAATTTAGAAGCAGGAACCAGGCAATTTTCGAAAACTACTATCCCCCAGAAGCATCATTTCACTTGGAGGACACTGCGGAAACATTTTTAACCTGCCCCATCAGCCCTAAGTGAACAAGACGGATCTTTGGTTATGCTAGAATTCAAACTCTAACTTTTGATATTGAGAACTAACCAGGCTATCGCGACCAATAGAGGTAGATAGTGAGTTTGAATCGCGCCTTACCCGAAAATGCATTGTGTTTTATAAAGGAGGTTATCCATGTTAAATATGCTGTAATCGCTATGTCCACCAAGCGAAATACCTCTGTGAGAACAGGTCAATAATTCGGGGAACTGTTGTTGTTACTTATGGCACTTGGCAAAGGCAAGCCCGCCCGTCAGAGATTGAGCGAATGAAGTCAGAAAGAGCGTCTTCTGTTCTTTGAACTGAGCATCCCCTCACAAGTGAGGAAGTATGATTTTGATTCATAAATAGCAGCACCATATGGGTCTTCCAATTTAGAGATAGAAAGCCAGAGAAAACCCAAGGCCAGGCTTCTAGCACCCCAGAGGTATTAATTTGGTATGTGAACATGGAGGACTTTGCGTCTACGATGTATTTTACGTGCCCAGTCACCATTAGTGAACACGACATATCTTCAGTTAAGTCGGGATTCAAACTCAATACCTCCCGATAATGACAATGAAGCCCTAACAAATCAGGTCATCGCGCCTATTCTGTAACCTTCCGCTTCTAAGTGACTCCCACCTGGTTGCATCTAACTGGTAGAGCCCAACTCAGGGCTAGAAACATGGAAGCATAATGGTGCAACAGCGTAGTAGGTAACTTCCTCAGGCCGTCGTTAGGAATTTTAATACCCACTTTCCACGAAAAGTTTTCACAAATTACGGAACGTATTCACGTGTCCCACGGAAGCCCGGAAAACTCCAAAACACCCTCTCCGACTTTCATGCAACATACATCTTCCGCTCCTCAACATTGGCCAAATATGACACATTCATTGAAATTTATAAGTTATTCACATTGCTGCAAGTAGCAATAACAAATTCGTAACTGGTCGAAGCTATTTCAGCTTCATTTTTCTCCAAATCCTTTTTTTTTTAAAAAAAAGCTTACACAGGCTGCTTCCACTTTTTTTACATGCCCGATACATTAAAGCTTTGCAGTAATCAGAATCACACCTAACTTTTAAATTTTCATAAGCTTCCTAATCTTTAATACCATAAAATATCTTAACATTTTCAAAATTTCTAAGCGTTTGAAATTAGTCTCTATGCTTAATGACGACGCTGATGATTGGGTATTGTATATATTCTGCAAAAAGGCAACAAAATCTCTTCATTCAAAACTTTGACAGTGCCTATATAAGTATATAATTGACACGTCCATTCAAAGATGAATGGCTTTTTTCCTTGTAATGTGCCATTTACAAACACATCACAACATCCGATCTTTTAGTTGATTTTAATTGCAAAGAATGTTTTCCCTTCTTACTTTCTTTCGCATCACCAGAAATCGCATCAAGTTATACTTATAATTGGTAAGCTTTTCCAAAACTTTATTGGGGAAAGATTAATCAAATATATATTATACATTTATTTTCAGTTATTCTAATGTATGTATACCTAAAATGTGTTTGATTTTTGTTTATGTATATATATTATTCAGAAAAATTGAAGTGATATTTTCAATGCAGGCAGTCACTTTAATTGAACCTCTTTTAACAGAATTAATTTTTGCAAAGAAATAATGCTCTAAATGCATTATCAGTAAAGATGTTAAATAATAAAATACAATTTAAATTAAAATGCAAGAACTAAATTATGAGAGTTTGATCACAATGCTTTAAACATTCTTTTCCCAAACATATAATTAACTATATTTTTTTTTTATATTAAGAAGTAAAAGAAATCTTAAGATAAAAAAAGTAATGAATTATTCTTTTAGAATAATTCATTACCTTTTTACCTTAAGTATAACAAAGAATAAGTAAATATGTATATTTTATGTTAAATGTTAGAAATCTGAAGATTTCTGTATTTTTGAATTTGGTAAACATTTTTAGAGACAACAGGTATTTAATAACTTAACTGAATGAATTTTTACTTTAATGACAACGAAAAATACTAATATTTAATTTATAGGTTTATCTAACATTTTCTTAAAAGCTTTATTTGTTAAAGAGGAAAACTGGTTCAGAATTAGCAAATACAACATACTGAAAGAATGTGATGAAGAGAATAGTAACTTTCATTTCAGATTTTATTTAAAAAGTTTTAAATATTAAAATGTATGACTAAATGAATTGCATCACAAATAATACATTTCTATTAAATTTTGTTAAAGACATACAAATATGTGATATAATGTAATTTAGAAAGTCGAAATAACTAAATTATAGGCGTTGTTAATAACTTCGTTTCAGTTTTTGAATTTAACTACTTTAAATGTGGGAGAAGGCAGTAATTTCATAACACTTTGTTTTTATATCCCTTCCCCCCCCCCATACATTGCAAAATTACATTGCAGAAAAGTGATTCAATGTTATTTAAAAAATTAAAAAAAAATTTTAATTTCAGAGCTTATGTTTTAAATTTACAAACTGACATTAAATATTTAAGCATAAAAAATAGTAGGATGGAGTTTAATTGTAGATTTCAATAAAGATTTATTTCCACAGAAAATATAAAAATATATATAATTAGAAAATAAAATGGAAAAATATGCTTGAATAGGTAATATTAACAGAAGATTAAATACTTATAATTTAAGCCAATAAAAGAATAAACAGATCAGTAAATGAAAAAGTTAGTAACAGAATTTGCAAAAATGTCTTAACACAGTAAAACATTGACAGCGAAATTTCTGATTAAATTAAAACAACTCTAATTTATTGAATATTCTTATTCAAACCACTCATTGACATTGGAAATGACCGAATGGAAAAAAATTAATACATTATTTTCGTCGTGAAATTAGTTTTTTCTGCCCCTGGATTGTTTAGTCATAATTAAGAAATGAGAAGGGAGGGAAAAAAAATCAAAATTAAAATTTGTATTCCCATATGAAATTTATAATGCTTAACCTAATAAATAATAGATTTTGGGAAAGAACGCAAGCTTAGTTAAAATATTTTTTTATAATGAAATTAATGCAAAATCTAAGATACTCTAATAAATATTGCTATGAATTGATATTTCAAATGCAAAATGTTTAAGTTTGTGAATCACTATATTATATGAATATTAATTTAAATTGTATCATTTTGTTAGCTTTCAATTTTGGACAACAGAGAATACAAATTAGTTTACAAAAATCTTTTGCAGTATAAAAATTTATAAGATTATAATAATTCATCATGAGCAATTCTAGCTAAAAGTGTCAATTCGGCATTTATATAGCTAAAAACATTTTTTTTTTTATAAATTAGTGAATATTAAGATTATAATGTAAAAAAACATTAGCATGCATAACAAATTTTTATGAAGTAAAATTACAAAATTTTTATATTAACCATTTTGATACTTTTATTTTTTTTTTATTTTTATTTTTTTTTTGTGTATTTCAGAAGACAATTTAAACAATTGTCTTAAAAATTAAATTATTAACACAAAACTCAGAAACATAACTAGATTTTTAACAATTTTTAATGCACACATATCAATATAATGTTTGAGTTATAAATGAGACAGATCATTGTACAGTTTTGTTTTACTAATGAGGCTTCTGAAACAAAAAGCTCTAATATTGGTTGTAAATCAAATATTTTGACAATGAATGAAAAACAAGTATACTTTCCCTACAGTTTTAGGTCAAATTTTTAAGGTACCAATATAAAGAAATTACAAAACATAATAAATTGATAAGTAATGCGAAATTTGATTTTAAGATACTGCTATATGTCAAATTCTAGTTGGGTGAATTTGGGACAAAAATGAACTGTTAACTACCAACTAAAATATAACAGTACATACACACCACCGCACTAACACACTTTTGTAAAATATTTGGCATTTTTATTCCAAATGAGCACTTTACAAATGAAAAATGCACAAATGAGTTTCAAAATTCTTATACATGACTCATTTTCATTCAAAAATTAGGTATAGGATAAATAAATTGCCTTAGAACAATGAGGCAAATTCACAAAATAGACAATACATATATTTTCCATAGCAAAAAAATGAGTAAATAAAAAGAAAAATTTAAAAATTGCATAATATATTTAAATTAGCCCTGGTTACATTAAAAACATAAATATGGAAACAATTTTATACTAAATACAAATCAAAATTTTCAGATTAAATATATAATGGAAGTAAAATATTAATTGCATAGTTTATCATAGTTAACAATATTGAAGAAAAATATTTTCTATTACAAAGTACAATTACATACATTCATTGCAGTACTATCAAATTGAATGTCTAGTTTAGAATATTTTAATCATGATTTTAGTAAAAATTCATTTAATTACAATATGTAAAATTAAATTTTATTGAGCACTTTTGCTTTTATCAATCAAGAAAGCTATCAATATAAAAGTGACATTACTTCAGTATCATTGTACAGTGAAAAAAATATTCAAATCATGATGTGAAAAATTAGCATTTATATGTATATATATCAGTTTTAAATTTCCCATTGAAGTTCAAACATTGATAAATTATGTCAGAAATACTAAGACAAATGGAAAGAAAGTTGTCCTTCATTTGTGGCAATATCCAATTTTTCCCGCATTATTTCAATGTTAGAATAATCAGGAAGCTTCAAGTAATTTACACAAGTCATAACAGATGGCAGGTAATTATTCGAATCAGAATCATCATCAGAACTTTTTTTCACAATAGTGAGAGGAGGTGAGAGGGATTTCAAACCACCAATTGGTAATCTTGGAGAACCTGTTACAAATTGAATAAACTGCCTTTGTTGTGCGGCATTATAACTGCTCAATATTTCAAATAAAAACCTGATAGCCTGACTATCCAAACTATAACCATGATCAGCTCGGCAACTTTCCATCAAATTTTGAACATCCCACGGATGGTACACACTTCCACAGAATATATAGGCTAATTCCTCTGGATAGAAAACTTGCAGACGATTCATAGAAAATACAGAATCAAATCCTTCTTTAAATGCTTTCATTTGTTTTGATACACCTTCATTCATAGTCCAATATCTCAGAAGTTTTAGATAACTTTCTAAATTGTGAATAGAAACGGGTGATTCTTTGCCACCTTTCTTCAATTCAACACTTGAATATCCGGGCAGAGTAAAATCTAAGCTCAAATCTTCAATTGCACATCCATCTAAAGTTAACTTAGATAATTTACTTTTTAAACTGGATGTATTTAAAGATTTATCACCTTCAATTTTATGTTTTTCTGCTACAATTTGCTCCAATTTCATGATGTTCTGAGCTAAACATTCATCCACATACTTTAAATCTGATAGTGACAAGTACTTATCTTGATTCAACATCCATTTATAAAATGCAAGACTAAGAGGAATGTCAACTAATCTAGAATCCATTATTGCTTTTGCCAGAAACTTCCCTAACAATTTAAATTTATTGCAAATTTTGGTAAGTGAACTGCTTCGAGTGGAACGAGAAAGTGGCATTGGAAAAAGCCCAGTTGGACTGTGAATATAATTTGTTGAAAATTCATTATCAGCAATAGAATTTACAACATGCCACATATTTAAATCAGATCTTTGCAATTCTTTTGACACTAAGGCATAAAACTCTAATGTAGGTCCGAGTCCTGTACCAACTTCATTCTTATATTGGATTTCTAACATCGTTTTAGATTCACCATAATCTTGCAAAATAGTCTCTGCTTGTTTTAAGATACTACTTCTGGATATGGTCCTCTTCCTTTTATCTAACCTAGGAGTAATCTTCTCACTGTTGGTTAATTCAGGAACCGTATCAATTAGCCTTTGTAATGCTCTCTCCCTATCAAATGAAGTCACATAAAATAAAAGATGTCTAGTTTCAAATGGAAAAAGGAATGGAAAATTATATGCAATATGAGACAACCAAGATGGTATATTCCTTGTCATGATAGCTAAGGGATCTTGCAACTGGCGATTAACTTTAAGAGTCAAATCATTATTAATAAATGCTGTTTGAGGTATGACAGGTGACCACAAATTCTTTTTATACAACAAACCCCAATGATAACTTAATCCATGAATAACTCTTAGCAAATGTATAACTTCTAATGAAGGATCTTTGATTGTGTCTAAACCTGGAAGTTTAGAACTAAAAGTTGCAGGAAAACCAACTTCAGGTACAATACCACTTTCCCATAATGGATCTTTTTTATCCTTTACAGATTTACTTCGTTCAGAAGAGCTTTTACTAGTATGCCCAGATCTGCTCGATGTCTTTTTCTTCCCAGTACTGCTATGGCTAGTGCTAGCATCACTTACAGAGACACTTTCAGCTTCTTCTGGAGGAACAGGCCGGTACCAAAGTGTGTGGGTTTTTAACCAGACTGATGCATATCCTACAGGATATTCACCATCAGTATGTTGAGCATTTGAACTTTGTGCCTCTGCATTTCCATATTGTCGAACAGCTTGATATAAAGTCATATTATACGGCAAAACATTTTTACCAATCAAAAATTGCAATTTAGGAGATCCATGTCCATGATCCATTCTAATATCTGCAACAACTAAACCACCATCTTCATCTGAGCTATCGTCATCATAACTTAAATCACTTTCACTTTCATCATCATCTTTTAATGTACCATAACCTTGATTAACTAAATATCGATCAACATTTTGAATTGATGCCAAAGGATCAATCATTACAGGACCACTATGCCACTGTCTGAGATTAGTACAGGAAGGATGTCTTTGAAAAAGGCATTTAAGCTGATGCATATTGAAAAATTTCACTATACTAGACCCAGGTCTCCCAGTACTTCCAATTGAAGATTGATCAAAAACTTTAACTGGAAATTGCTCCAAATGACTAACACAGGCATTAAGTTTTGCCAACAGATTTAATAGAGGAGATGTATCTAAAGTTTCAGGCACAATATCTTCACTCAAAGAATGGGGACTATTAATGAAAACATGGAGAAATGTCCTTAAACGATCCTCAAGAGGTTTAGTACCAAAAGGTGAAGTACCATTTTGAGGAGTTGTAAGATACATCATTAATTGTTTAACTAAACCACTGTGAATAAGCTCAAATGATGAAATATCATTTTTTGAAACTATTTCTCCAATTTCTGTCAAAGCTTTCAATCCTATATCATCCATCGACTCCATGCTTTTAACTGCTTCTGTTAAAGTGTTTAATACATTTATTATAGGATATGAACTGATTAAATCTGAATTAAAATATGTGTCATCAAATCTTTGAGCTTGTTCTTTGATCCAAGAATTAATTTTTTCTCTGCTTTCAGTGGTAACTGTTAAATTAGAACTGTATATAGCACTAGTTTCTTTTTCACCTGCTCCAAATGTACGTTTTATATTCATATAGCGCTTTTTCAAAACATCTCTTATTTTTGAAGCAACATTTGAACTACTGCTTTCATCTTCTTTAGCTATAGTTGGGGATGAAGTAGTAAAAAATACAGGATGAGAAGAGGTTGAACCACATTGAGCCCCTTCAGACTTTTGAGCAGCTTTATCATTAGAATCAATAGTAGAAGATTGAGTTGAAGTAGTTGAACTAGATGTGGAAGGTATATTTGTGTCAGAAATTGTTTCTATTTGCCAAGATTTTACATCAATTTTAGACAGCATTCTGATTTCGTGTAAAACTCCTTCTCGTACAAAGTGGATACGAAATTCAGCAGGAAGCTTCCTCATTAGTATTTCAGATATCTGCAAAGCAAATATAACATGTCTAAATTCTTGTGCAGCAAGCATTGAAGCAACATGTCTCGAAATACTTTGGTATTTTAATACTTGTTTTAAAACTTCAGGTGGGGCAAAATAGATCATGCGTAATAATGCTCTAACGCACTTGTGCCTAACTGCTGATCCAGCCGAGCTGCAATAAATTTCATAAAGCACAGGGAATAATACTGTGATACTTGAAGTCACTAATTCCACATTTTCATCAAAAAACATTGCTCTGGAAGCAACTGGTGCTTTTTCAGCAGAATTTCTTACATACCATCGTGGATGCCTTGAACTACTACTAGAAGAATCACTTTCAAAGTTCTCCATTGAATTATTTTCTGATGCATTTAGAGAAGCTTTATCTGGTAAGCAAAGCCTAACTTTTCCATGTTGAGTTTCATCATTTGATTCTCCCTCTTGTTTTTCCTTGAAATGTCTAACTCCTGCTTCATCACGCCATTCCATGAGCAATGTACTAGAAGTAACTTTTTTCTTTGCTTCAATGACAAGATTATCAATATTAAATACAGGATCATGAGGTATACATGGCATTAATTCACATATCAAATATGAAAGCTCAAATAATTCTTGCGGACTTCTGGGCAAAAGTTCAATATCTTTAGAATTATCAGATGTTGGTCCAACTAATAGATATTTTAATGTTTCAGAAAAATTATTCATTAAAAGATAGACAACAATTTCAGCACAAGAAGAACACATTTGTGCTAGCATATGTATAACACTAGTAAATGTCTGTGAACTGATAATAGGAGGAGACAAAACCAAGAGTTGCTGAATGTTAGATAGAAGAGTGTTGCTCCCAATTTGTAGAAGACTATTAGGATCTTTTTGGAAACTTTCTACAAGGCCTGCAAAAGCTAAGCAAATGCTTTCAACTGATTTTTCATCTTGACGAGTAAGCCATTCACTTAATGTAGACAATGATTCTTGAATAAGACTAAATTCTGACAGTACTAAATTTTGACAGCAATTTGAAATAATTGCAAAGGCAGTTCGTTGTGCATTAATTGAAAAAAAGTCTAAATATATAAGGCAAGCTGCAACTCCTTTTGCTTGTAAAATTGGCTTACTGTGCCATTTTGATAACATTTTCAAGGCAGTAAGGGCTTGTTCTGCAACATCAATACACTGTATTACTTGAATTTTATTTAAAAGTACAGGAATAGCTTCAACAACTACTGAAGAAGAACGAGGTAATGCTTCCATCAAATATGTTAGAGCTCTACAGGCTTGATTCATTAATTCAAAGTTATATTCCTTTAATAATAAATTTATTAGTAAAGGTACAAGTTGTTTAGTGGGAAAGCCAATAAGAGTGTCTTCATTACCCATGACTAGTAACTGGCTAATTTCAATGAGCACTTGAAGCTGATGTTCATCATCATCTGCTGTTTGTAATTCTTGTACTAATTGCTGAGCTCTACTACTAGTAGCAGTACCCATCGATTTTTGAAAAAGTTGTTGCATACGACTTTCAAGAGCACCAAATAAGCTGAGAGGTATACGGCGAGAATCCATGAGTGCTTGTAAGCGACCTATTTCACCATCTATGGAATCATTAGTCTCTACTGGACGTGAATTAGAATTACTTGCTGAATTACCTGTACCTGTTGATTCACTACCTTCCCCATCGTCATGAAGAATAATTCTTCTGGTAAGAAATGGATTGGAAATATCTTCATACCCTGGCATGTCTACTTCTTGCTTTATACTAATACCATGAAATGCACTTCCAAGAGATCCACTAGCTCCTGATGTAGGAGATTTGAATAAAGTTTCTGGATCACTACCACTTTCTCTCAAATTTGATGATTTGCTAAACTTGCACTGTTCTTTAGAAGCATCATCATCTTTCTCAATTTTTATTTTAAGAACCTTATGAAGTTCATTAGCACTACTTGCACTTGGCTCACTTTCTACAGGTGCTTCAGCAATGCCATTATTAGATTGACAACTTGCTTGCTGCATTGCAGATTCAAGGCTTTTCTGTAATTCACTTTTTGTAATTAATTTTCTCTCAGAAATATTTTTACCATACAATGCTTCAAATTTTTGCATTTTTGCTTGCATAGACATATCATTTTCATTGTTACAAGGTAATTCTTGAGCAGCAGACTCTCCTTCAGCAAAATTTGAATTGCCGAAAAGGGACTGGCAAATGTTAAAATATGAATCACTATTGTCATCTAAATTACTAACCTTATTATCATTTGAAGTTGACTTATCTGACAGATGTGTTTTTGCATTTACATTCTTATTAGCAGCAGATATGTTTGTATTTTTTGAAGACCCTTGTAACTCTGGATTTCTTTCAGATGCAGATCTTCCAGGAATATTCGGTGAGTGCACTTGATTTAAATTTCCACGCAAATCATTTGCTTCATATGGTATGGAAGGTGGATCATTCAATTCATTTTTAGGAACCTCAGAGTTATTGCTCATATTGGATTTTTTAAGCTTCTTTGCTTTAGAGCTAGATTTTACTTCTTTTGAAACACTTTTTGAACTTTCCCCAAAGGATTTATTCTCTTCACCTGTGAAATGCTTTCGCTTCAAGCTATCCTCAACAGGTGCCTGAGAATCACTGTCCATGGAGCTCGTGGCAGGTTGTACTTTTTGCAAAGCAATGCTCCGACTCTTAGATCGAGTTATAATAGGTGATCGAGCTGGGCTCTGAGAAATTGTGAGGGTGGCTGAATTCTTACTTTTCTTTGCTTTAGTAACTTTATTGGATGAAACAACAGTCCTGTTTCTTAAATATTTAGTTGTTGCCTCCTGTTCACGTTTCACCTGCTGAGAGCTTCCTTTTTTTCTATTACATTGAGCGGCTATATACTTTTTCGGCATAATCTACGATGTATATTCAAGTATTTCTAATAACACTTTGTTCATTTTGATAGTACTTCATGCAAAAATTAAAGTTGGCAACTTTGATTATGAAGTTTGGACAAAACAGTTCATTTAGAATCTGAAAAATAAATGAATATTTCAATGCATTGCAAAAATCTTTAAAAAAATATATTACAATCTATAAATTTAAATTAATAACTGAAAATATACCTCTAGTTTGAAAATTTACATTTATATTAATAAACACCACATGTTTTTGATGTTCAACAATATTTTAAAATACTAATCAATGATGTGGAGTTTTTAAACAACCATTTATTTACATCAGAAAATACTAGAAACTTTTTTATTTTACTATTTTTTTATAGTCCAAACAGAAGTAACTAAAATCATCAAGAAGGATTTATTAGATTTTGTTCACATCATATTATATTGCAAAGAAGGTGTATCACAGAATCACAAGCAAATTTGAAATATTTTCAATTTTAGTCTATTTTTGATACATTGCATATCATTTTCATAAACAATACATCAACAGTAACTCACTGCATATTCACCTTCAAGGGTTGACCTTTTGTAAATAGAAAATTCAATTAAAATCTTGCAAAGGTGAGAATTTGGAAAGTTCCAAAGCACCACTCCAACATATATACCTGTAGAAATTCCACATCAATATTCCACTGTTCAGCAATGATGTAACTGAATCTAAAAATTATTTCTATTGAAAATGTTATTGTTTCACTAGATCACAGCATAAAACATTTATTTCAAGACATGGAGTTTACATAAATTCAAATAATATGTAACATACATACTGTGTATATAAATTTAAGCCTGTTAAAATGTTAAAAGCATTTTAGTTTTAGCATTTAGTTTAAAAAAGTAAAATGTTTTAGCATTTTGTTTAAAGCTCAAACATTTTCATCTTCTGCTGCTGAAAGTGTCTTGAATAATAAATCTAATGTGGTTTCACAAAATAAAATTTTTGGAGCCATTTATTTTATTCAATATTTAGGATCAAGAATTCCTCAACAATTTGTCATTATTGTAAAAATTATATAATGACTACATGATAGGATTTTTGGTTGAGTTTCTGAAATTCTCTTGATAATTTGACTATCATACTATAATTCTGAGTTTTATATGAATTTTCATCATTCACTTGATTTCTGGCCAGCAAGATAATTTTGTTGTTATAAAAAAATAGGCTTCCCAATTACAGATTTAGATTGAACATTTACCAGTTAGGTAAATTTTTTTCTGACATTCAAATTTACATTACAAATTGAATTCTTTTCCGGTATCACAATGTAAAAATTTTCCTTTTCCTTAAACAATAGAGGTCCTAATAGTTTTAATAATAAGATGTTTAACATTTTAATCAGATGCAAAAGTAATAGATTCTTTGCTGTGGTTTTCCTACATTGAACATTAATTTTTACCTTGTTTAGTATCAATATTTTGTTAACTTTAGACCCAATAAGCAATTTTCTTTCTAATAGATTGACTTTAACTGAACCAAGATTTGAAATAATTGTAGACTATATCATTTTTTTATTTCCAATGAGTACTCTTTTTACACGTGCTTTAAATACTTTTCACTTAAGATTTATTATTTTTTTCTTTGCAAAAATACAATTATTCAAAAGAAATCAAAATATTTTGATATAATCAACATACATAGTAAATTGTTGGTTAAGTTTAGCAGTTATTTATAAGTAAAATATATCTTAAAAAGCTTGATTCATTTAATAACATTCTGTTAGTGAAGATTAATTTTAGTTTCATATAAAAAAAGTGCTTAATTTAATGGAGCTCAAATTATAAAACTTGAACACAATAATATGCCATTCAGCAAGATATATTTATCTTAATTTGGAAACAGGAGGTTTAATCTTAAACAAAAGTTCAGGTTTGTATTAAAGAACTCAAAATAAATTGAAAAAGAAACAATAACATTTATAAGAATAAAGTCACCACATTATATGATAATCTGTAATAACTAGGGTGAGCATATGTAAAATAAATTATGTCCTATCACAATTACAGATATTTTTCTTAATTAATAAATCAAATTTTATTTTCCAGATAATGACACTTCAAGATGTAACAAGAGAAGATGTAGATAAAATACAACAGAATCAGTTAATGACTAAAATATGGATTGAAGAACAGATCCGCAATCTAGGTCAAGTTCATACTTCCTCAAGAGTAGACACAAATTTAGAAGCTACAACACATGATGATACAATAGCAAATCTACAAATTTTGCAATCTACTTTGCAAGGCTTGAGACGAATGGCTGACACAATACAATCCAATGTTAACAGCATAAAAGTGAATATAACTGATCTTCTGAATATGACAAAGTAAGAAATATTTATTTTTACCTATTTTAATTAACACAATAAAATGACGTCCTGGTTTAATATTAGTGGAATATATTTTCCAATCCTTTTTATATTGATCTTGTATACTTTTATTTCAATTAATTTTTAATGATTTACTAAACATTACCAGATTCTTCTTCAAGCACGATCAAAACATTGATAGTTTTATTCAACACATTTTATTATACTTATATACAATGCACTTGCTTTTAGGAACCTTTAATTTATGAAAAAGTGTCTGTTGCCTAACCCTTTTAAATAGACAATGTAATTTTAATTTCCATTTACGAACTAAAATTTTGAAAAATTTGTTTACATTTATTGATTTTGCCTCATTTGTTTGCATTTCTTTTTAATAATCTGTTTATTTTCAATTTTTCAAATTTATGGTTGAGAAACTTTAATTTTCTTATAAGAGAATAGTAAGCCCTTTCAATAGCAGATAACTCGATAAATTTTGAAATTGCAGACTTTTAAAGGAATTTGTATGAAACTTCTCCCACCTTACTAGGTATAACCTTGTAAGATTTCTAGAGCAAGTATCATAAAATACTTTGCTAGGAGCATCTTAAGAAATCGGTGTTCCAGACTTAAAATAAACTTGTCAATCTATGCTTGGAAAGATATCACATAAAAAATTATATCTTGGTCAATTTGACATGCAGGTTTTATTACTAACATAACTGAAGAAATCTAAGAACATTTACCCAATGACTTAAGTGAAGATAGGTTACTCATTTGTGAGGTTCAAACTCAATTTTGAACCAAATTATATTTCAGAACATTTTGAAAGTACACTCAGATAGGATTTATATACAATTATCACGTAATTAAATGAATGAAATTACAATGACTGGGAAAGCAAAAGAACTTTCAAATACAATAATGCAACAATCTGTAAGACAAGTAGATGGTTTGATTCTGCTGCTTAATGGCTATTTTTTCCACATGAGGGCTAATCAGATCATAGCCTATAGTTTAATGTGGATTTCAAACCACTGTGTAAACATCCAAGCCCTAGGTATGAGTCAAACCCATGAAATAGTCAACTGAAGGAAAGACAGCTAATCATTCATCTACATTTCTAGCGAAAAACCACGGAAAAGCTGTACTATGTAGAAAAAAAATTGGAAAAACTTATTTTTTCTGTTTTAAACATTTTTAAAAACAATTGATTACTAAGCAAAATATTCATATGAAAAGATAATGCTTTCCTTTTAATAAAGAATTATCTTTTCATATGAATTTTATTTAGCAATTTTCTTAAACAGAGCATTCTAAATAACAATTTCCTAATACTTTATTTATTGAGAGAAATTAAGTAAAAAATTCTAAGATCTAACACTTATTTTTTTTATTTCACGAATTTTTGATTTTACAAAGCTTCCTGAATATGTAAAAATGAGCATCTTCTATAATGCAACAACTAGGATTCCCTGAAAATATACTTTGCACAATTAAAAACTTAATAGAACTATTTCATCATATACATCACATTTACAAAAAAAATTATGAAGCTATCAAATATAAATAAAATCTAAAATAACTACAATGATCAGTTAAAAAAAAATCAAAAGCTTCAGCAGTTACTACAATTTTAAACAAATTTTGTGCATGCACACAACAGATTATCTCATAAAAGTTACAGAACTCCATTTCAGCATAGTAATCATCTATGGGCTTGGTGATTTTTAACCCCAACAGGATTGTAGGATTTAGCCTGATTTTGTATATTTTATTGATTGAATATGAATATTAGTATTGATTTTTATAGTTATTATTTCAGGTGCTTTGTAATATATAATCTATGAATAATTTGTGGAAATCAAATATAATGGAATATTCAAAATTTCCACAACGAAACTGAAAATACAAGATTGCAATATTCCTAAAGTAAGATTGCAAGTTTGAGAGTGATCAAGATTTTAAGCCAAAAACAGCTTTGAAATATTGAAGTGACATAATTTGGTAGGTGAAATAACAATATAAACTTGACATGAAATTACATATTGCATCAAACCCTCACTAGGATTTAACCCAACATTTTAAAAGAATTTATCATTATAAAATGATAATTTTTTTTAAAAAGAATTAGAGAAGATGAGTTAACAAAAAATTTCAAGATTTTAATTTCAAAAGGCCATAAATAAACAGATGCCTAACAATTAAATATTTTTCCAACATATGTACCAGATACAATTTTAAAATTTGAAAAGTATCATAAGTGAAGAGTATGAACAAAATTTTAAGTATAACTTTTCATGGCTAAAATGTACCATTTTTCCCTTATGTTATTGATAAGCATGGTATAAGAATTGGCTGATATTTGACAAAAATAAGAATTATGTTAAGTAAATAAATTCTAAAAACATTCTATGAAATTTTAAAATTATCATATTTAAAAAACTTTTTATTTTCAATACTTTATTTTCTTTTAACATATTTTTATACTGTTAAAATTTTTAGCTTTTTCCACAAAATATTTATTATATACAGTGAAATGTTTGTGAAATTACCTATTTAATATTGAAGTAATACTGTGATTAAAAACATTTATGAGCCCCACATTTATTTTAATAAAGCAAACTTTCTTAACATGAAATTAGTTACTTGTGACTGTTTTAAAAACAGCTAAAGCAATTCTATTTTAAAAGACTAATTTATACGGCTTTCAAAATTTTCATTATATTATAACTGACATGATGAAAGCTGTTATGTATAAAATTTAAAATCAAGAAAATGAGTACAACTACATTTTTCCTGAAAATTTATGATGCAACAATTATTTGACCAAGATTTTTGAATTTCTGACTAAAATTAAGGAAAATAAATGAAGAGAAAATAATGTACAGTTGGAGGATTGTTATTATTTTGAATTGTATATGTGAACATACTTATATAAAATCCTAAAGTTATTGTTTAAATAAAAAATTAAAATGTACCACATTAAATTATTTAAATAACTATTGATATAATAGATATTATATATATATATATATATATATATATATATATATCCCACACACAACACAGTAGCCTGAAAAAACAAGATAGAAAGTAAGCGGACATCGCAAGAGAAAAAATGACAACATGCAAGAATAAAAATAAATTTTTTTAAAACAGATGTGAATGACATTTAACATAGAAAAGATTTGAAATATCTACCACTCCTATATATAAGATTTTAAGCAAGTTTACAAAATTCTTAATACTCTGGAGTATTTGAATCAAGTGCACTCTCATTTCTAATAGCTAATTTTAGGTCGTCAGTGAATTTAGGGGCACCCAAGGAATACTGTCCTTTATATAACCCCCATAAGAAAAAGTTTCATAAATTCAAGTCCAGTGGCTACTCTATCTTATAAATCTGTTTTTAATGCAATCAAATACTCAGAAAATATTATTCAAAGTCATGGAAAAATGTCAGTTCTATGATGACAAGGGTTATCCTACATGAACCATTACTAGTGTGTCAAATTGAGACTGCCCATTAAGGCCAAAATCCCACTATAACTCTTGATACTTTCTTCTTGTCACCCTACCAATGAATATCACACTAATTTTGAAGCAATTACCTCTTCACTAGGTGACCTTTTCTTTCTGTAATTAAAACATGTTTGTCAAACAGTGACATTTAAGTTTTTCTAAAAAACATTTTTAGATTAATAATTCTTTTTCCAAGGTCAATGATTTCATATTGCTTATTATTTGTTTCAGGCAATCAAACATTAAATAAAAATATTAATATATAAGGATGAATTATATGGAAGAATTATATTTATATCTATTTAAAATCAGGGATTTGAAATACTTTCTATCATGTTTTTAAATCCTCCTACACGTGTACAAATACATATCAAGATAAGATTTTTAGGGTAAACATCTAATTATGTACAGATTATAAGAATTTATTAATATCTGTTATTTGTTTAGAATAGTTTAACACAATTTTCAATTTAGGGGTATTTTAAAATTTACAAGTTTACAAATACTAATGAAATAATCTTCAAATTTATTAAGAATTTTAATCAATTCTGTGTAGAAATTGACAAACTTTTAACCCTTTAAAATAAAAATATTCCCATATTTGGAATTATTTTAATAATGAAAGACAATAGAATATACCATGATGGAGCGAATGAATAATAAAATCTCTGCAATTTCAATTTCTGAAGTTTGAATTTCTAAAAACATTCCATTTTATGAATTTTAACATTAGTTACTGCATTCAAACACAAGATTGCCACTTAAAAAATACCCATTTTCAACTAAATGACCAATTCATAATTTATAAATAAAAAAAATGAAATACAAAACACTTCATAAAAAAATAGTTCTTGCATCTATTTTCATAATAGAAAATATAAGCAATAATTGACAACAAATCTACAATTTCTTAATTCATTTGAAAAAAAACATGAAAATTTAATTCTTCAATAGCATAAAATGTTTACTAATTTACTACTAAAGTAGGTATTGAACATGTCATTTTCATTGTCAATTTCTTGCCAATGCCTTTGATTAAAATGTAAGCAGAGACTTGTAAAGTTTACCTTCCATTAATATTCTTTTCTGGTAATTTAATCATCTTAATTTATGCTTTCTGAACCTTTATAAAAGTTTATTTTTAACATCACACAAACTAAAACGTTTTGTACTTTTTACTGCATAAGTCGATTGATTTCACAGAGTTCTTCCTAAAAATATACTAATATTACTAAAAGAACACTCTTAAGAATATTAACTTTCTTTGGAAATTAAAATGTTTTTGATGATATATTTTAGTGTTACTTAAATATTAGAAGACAATATAAATAAGTTTTTATAATATCTAGTGTTTCATTTTTTAGATCAATTCAAAAATATGAAAAAGAATTTCTCATCAATAAACCATACTTTCATTCTACTTTGCAAGCAGTAATGGATGACAAAAATCAATATCCAAATGCAGGATGGATCTATCCCAATTTTATAGAAGGTATTTAATATATTTTTTATTTAAATTGATTCGAAACATTAAATGTATTTTAACTGCAAATACTCAAGTTTAGTTTATAATAATACCCTTAAAGTCAAAAACTTAATATTAATGATTTCTCTAAATTCTAATGGAAATTATAATAAAATTATTTTTAAAACCTTAATTCCTATAAACAAGTAAAAATACTTTATCTATAATAATAAAAGCAAGTGTAATGTGTCTGTCCGTTTGTCTGACCGAGCTCTCCAGACAAATCTATCGCACGCAGGGACCTGGAATTTTTTACACGAAAGCACAAGGGGACTGGCCACCAGACCTCGAAGCCAGATTTTCGAATTAGAAAAATTTTAAAAAAATTATTTATAAAACTTCTTCTCGAGATCGCTGCTCGCCGATAGCTGATTCCGGGGTTGTACCAGCTCCTTTTGAGAAACAATTCTGGCGACCATCTTTTGGAAAATTTTCCGTTTAAAATATTTAGGATATATTGTTCCTTTTTATCGACGGGGAATGTTGTGTGTGGGGGGGGGAGAGAGAGAGACAGTCTACGTGTCCTACACTACTATTCCTGCGCTATTCACTTATCTGCATTTTCTAAATGCACGGGCAACACCGGCGGGTACAGCTAGTTAGAAATAAGATTTGCTTTAAAAACAATCCATTTGTAAAATAAGTTATTTTTCAATCATACCATTATTAAAACTTTACTGTAGTAATTTCATTAAATATTAAATTATTTAAAGAATTTTAACCAAATCTTGACTTTAAAGAAGCTTGCAGTTGTTCTCTAAGCATTAACTTAAATAATTGTTTTTTATTTTATTTAATCATTTGTGTAATCTCTAAAATGTTGGAAAATAATTTTTTTAACATTATTTGATCCCACACTTTATAAGGTATACTATCAGATCCAATTGATAAAACTTTAGTTTGAGTGATAAAGAAATTTTTAATTTGGAATTAGAAATAATTAAGTAAAATTGGAATTATATAGATATTCACAAATACAGATTTCCACAAGTCTCAATGAAAACCATGACTTCTTATAAAAACCTTAAGTTACATTTTTGGTATTATATATACACTTAATTAAAATTTCAAATCAGTAACAAGTTGAAATTTTCAATTAAGTGTATACATTGTAAAAACTAACAAAATGTGATTCAGTAGCTATAAACACTTTAATATAGTACCAATGTCCAAGTTAAAATAGAGTTAAGTTTGCAAGAGAGAGATCCCCCCCCCACTCACACACAATTGAAATTTTATTTAGATTGAAAGCTAACCTACTTATTACTTTTTAAGTTATTTATAAAAAAAAAATTAAAAATACCCATAATATGTTTCATCTGAAAATAAAGTTTTTAAAACACTTAAAATAAAAAAAATTCAAATAATTTTCTAAATATTGTGAATTTCAGGAAACTCAAGTTTAAAAAAATTTTATGCAAGTAAAATGTTGAGACAACTTTTAAAATTGATAGACCACAGTTATATTCTTTCTTACATGTGTGAGAATATTTCCTAAAATTTTAATAAATCTGAAATTAATTGGTTAAGTAACAAATATTTGTTATTCATTAATGAAAATGAAAGTACTAAAAAAAATAATTTCCGAACACAACATAAAATAAAACAAAAAAATATTCCTCCTATTTTAAAAATAATACAACTAAAAGAATGTAAACTCAATTATTCATATTCAATTATTTCACATTCATATTTTTAAAACAAAATATGAAAAACATTAACAAGTTATTAAGAACTCTATTTAAAAATATAAATTCACGATTATGTGATATTACTTACATTGCGTAAAATACATTAAAGCCAAGTATTCCTGAACCATTATTCTCTATTAATATTCATTGTCAAAATATAACAGAAACAAACCATGATTAGTGAACTTGAAAAACAACTCAAAAATGTAAACATAATAAGCGAAACACAGCGTAACTGCAACACCAACAATCCGTTTGTTATGACTATTCCGGAAATAAATGCAGATGCTAAGAAAAATCTCTCATTTGGCGATAAATTACGTCATGAGCGATGCTTAAAAATCCGAGAAAAATTGGCAAAATGCCTAAATCAAAACGATACTTCGGCGATATATTCAGATTCAAATAATTCTCAAGGATAAGGAAAACACCTAACTATTCTTGGCATTTTTGGAGATCGCAAAGTTCTAATTTCTAACTTCAAACAATTAAGCGAATTTAAAAATAAAAAAATGGTTGCAATTATTACATCATGAAAGATAACATAATTGATTAGCACAGACAACGTAAAATTTGAATAAATAAAACTAAGTCTAAGAAGAAATATAATTTTTATTTTATTTTTTTATAATTCGTCTTTTCAGAACTTAAAAATTTTAATCAATATTATAAAAAATACATTTCTTTTATAATTAACTAATGGATGATGATAATAATAATAATAAGACAATTTTTTCAATCATTTTCTTTCGTAAAGAATTCTAAAATCTGCACACAGTAAAACTAAATCTAAAATAAATTACGTTAAAATTCTCCAAGATCATGTGTGGTAGCTATCCAGAATATTCAGATTGTGGACTGTTTTGCAATAACTTTTATTATGGCGTAAAATCGGCCATTTTTTTCAACGTAAAATTTTTTGCAGTAACCTTTAGTACAACATAAAAATAAGCCACCTCTTTCATATTGAAACCACGACATTGATTTAGATGATGGTAGAAATATATTCGTTTTCACACTTTTATGAATATATTGAACATAAGTTTTTGTCACATTACTAATTCTTTGATTTTGGGCTAATAATGTTTTTGAAACAAGTTTCATATTCAATCTATCCACTCAATACAATGTATACCAAAAAAATTTTTCATGAGAGAAAATACATAAAAAGAAAATTTTAAATTGCGTCATAGTGATAAGACAAGCTTTAAATCTTAAAAAAAAAAAAAAAAAAAAAAAAAAAAATAGAATCAAGATTTTAGATAAGTATTAGACAAAATACATTCTTCGCTTATGGTAGCTACAAATACTTTTTTCCTCTAAGATGGTATTTTTTGGAGGAAGGAACTGAACTAAAAAATTCAGTATTTGTTTTTATGAGAACTTAAAATATATTTTAGAAACCTTATATTAAGAATAGTAAAAAAAGCATAAATTGAAAAAATGTCCTTACCAAACATATTTCTACTTTGACAATATTTATAAAAATTTTAAAATTAATAATAGTTAAGAATTTTTCCCATCTTTTACTATTACTTGATAGAATATGAAATGTATGAAATATATGCATTATATATATATATATATATATATAAATGCAGATAAAATTAAATTAATACCAGAGTTAAGAAATTTATATAAGGGGTGAAATCACACGTTAATACCAAAAATAATATATAATATTAAATAGAGAAAGATTTCTAGTAATCAACTTCATTCTTTTAATAACAGCTTTTTATAATTTGTCTTGTTTAATCTATTCGTTCTTTAATTGGAATATTCTTGAGATCTCCAAGTAACATAATTTCAAAATTTCGTTCCCTCTTTTCCTATTTATAATTCTAGTTCTTAAAGTAACTCTCTCTTCACGTGTTAGTTTTCTACCCATTAATAACATTCGCATACGTATGTTTTTCAATATTTAATCCCTGCTAAGTATTGTTTTATTTTGTAATTTCGTAAGAGAAAAAGATTTTCTTTTTATTGTTATTAATTTTTCACTTTCGTTTTTATTTGAAGACGTTAGGAACAATTTACTTATGTATTGTTTATTTAGAATCTTTACACAAATGAATTAGAGGGAAACAACTTTATTTATATTTTATTTACATAGAAATGAAAAAATGTCCTGTTTTAATTTGTGTAAAAACAGAAAAATCGTGAAAAATATATTTTATACTTTTTGCGATTTTTCAATTCTTAGCACTTTTCTTTTTTTTATTACTATTGTTTTACTTTGTTTTCTAAATAAATGATCTTGTTCTAATTATAACTTTTTTTCATTTCTAAAAAAAATCTTGTGATGAGCATTCCTAATTATTTTATTTTTAATTTATTCTGAAAAAATTTCTTAAAGAGATTCTCTCTATATTGCTATTTAATTCTCACTTTAACCAACACACACATATAAATTAGTATTTTAAACCAGGACAATTTGTAAAAACTTTAATAATTTAAGCTGTTAACAATTTTATAGTTAAGTATAAAAAATATTTTCTAGAAATTAATAAATCCTTATCTTAATTACATAAATAGTACACCATTTATAAAATACTTCAAAATAAACTTTTTTAAAATCCCAATTTTAAATACTTATTTTTAAACTATTATTTATAACTGAAAAGACTATTATTAAGAATTATAATAAATATTTAATTTTAATTTCTGCTTTGAAACACTATTTTTATTCTATTGATGAAATCATTGTATATATTTTCAACAATTTCACACAAGAATCAATTTAATAAAAATGTAAATATAAAATAGTCATAGAAGTATATTTATGAAAAATTAATAAACCTCAAAACATTCTTGAAAATACATTTAAAAAGAAAAGTTAATTCATAAACAGAGAAACTAAAACTAAACATCAATTAGCTTCTGTGAATAAAAGAAATCCTTGTAATAAATACTACATATTTAATTTTTATTTTTGACCTTCTTGTGGTAAGCAAAAATAATCTAACCTCTAATCTCCCAAATTTACATCAGACATTTTTCATTCTCTTCTTTATTAAAAAATAATAATAAATCAATCTATATTTTTCAATTCGGAATATAATTTATGGAGTTTACTTTCATAAGTACAATTCCTACAGAAATAATTTGTAAACATTGCAAGAAATTTTAAATTTTTTATACAGCTATTCAATAAAACACTACTCAACTATAACAGTAAAACCATTTGATAAATAATAATGCACTGTAATAAACTAGTAATAAGAATCAGAATGAAAAGAATCTGAATTTTACATAAAGCACTAAAAAATTATATATATACTTATACATTAAAACAAATTCAATATTTAATGGACACATAATACAGATATTTTTAATAATCAATAAAATGAATCTGCGAGAAAAACGAAAATCCAGTATTTTTGAACTGATGACTTTTAAAATTAAGCAAATTTAGAAAATGATTAAATTATTTTATTACAGTAAATAAAAAAAATGATTTTTTTCTTACAATTTATATGAAATATAAAACAATAAAATTAAGTTGAGTGAATGAGATACTACAGTACAAAAATTTGCAGACTCTATATAAAAATAGAAAATTCCAAATAACTATTTTTTGGAGGGAAAGAAGATGAGTTCTGAAATAATCTGGCAAAAAAAAATAATAATAAAAATACGCAATAAAATCCTATATTTAGATACATTAAATTTCTATTACTGGAAAAAAAATGAAGATTTGAAATCTCACATTATTAATAAACAAGATGATAAAATATGAAGAAATTAAACTTTTGGGGTAATAAGGCACAAATAAGAATTCTTCTGAAAGAAAAATCTTTTGTATCAGATATTCAATAGGCTTTACCAGTCATTTAACCCTTAATAAAAAAGATTTTTATTAAGTATGAAGTAAGACAAGCTTTCACAAAAATCCAAAATGAAGCATTTTCTAAATATCATGCAATCCCTTTTATGTGAACAATTTAATCAATGTATTTTCAATTTTGGTTTTCAAAATGTGCTGCTAAAGACAACCAATAGTACTCAGAAAATATGAAATTTTATATTTAAAAAAAAAAAAAAAAAACTGACATAAAATAAAAACCAAAATGTTAATTAATTAATATTCTCATAATCATTTTATATCTTTAAAAGGTGTGGTAAAAATGTACTACAAGAAACAGAAAATAATTCATGTTTTTTCCTCTTGTAGTTGCATTTGGACGTTAGTAAATAATAACGAAAATAAGACTTGTAGAAAATTGAATGATTACCTTTTAGAAAATAATTCTTGCGCCTATCAAATACTTTATGTAATTATTTATAAGAGTACTACAAACTGGAATATCACAGAAAGGATACTACACTTCACCAGATTTTTATGTTGGATAATTATGATTTCTAACTGTAATAATTATGATTTGTATGATTTCTAACAGTAGAATGAAATTAAAATGTAGCACATCACATACATTAAGAAAAATTTATGAATCAGAGCCTATATATCCTTCAGTCTCTGGGTTTATTCATATACATATATAGCTCTATGTTAATATCTTTGTAGTGGTAAAAGAGAATGTGTGTGTGATGTGGTCAACCAATGTTCACAAAAAAGTTAATCAAATTTTGTAAAATTTTAGCATATTGAATATATACTAAATAAATTATAGAATATTACTTAAATATTAAGAAACACAACATTGTAATACTCTCATAACTTAAACAAAAATATGAAGCACTTATGCATTTAGAAACATTTTACCTACATAAATAAGATCCTTATTCAGTTTATCTGTTGTAACTTCATCTATGGTTGAATTGAGAATTGAATTGAGAAATGCAAGGAAAGGAGTGAAACTTATACTATGTCTATCAAATCAATCTTTGGCAAAGTAATAAAGAAATCCAAGTTTCCTTTTAAAATTTTGAATAGTCCTTGTAATTAACTTAAAATATAATTAATAATGCTTTGAACACTCTAAAGTTACTTAAGGAAATTAGTTTAATTCTACCTTACTATTCATTAGTAGTATAAAATTCTGCTTTGGAACTTTTCTCACTTCAAGAAAGAAGCACACATATATATATATATATATATATATATATATATATAGATTTTTTTTTCTTATTAAAGCTGTCATCTATACATTACTGGGGTGAACAGAAATATTTACAGTATTAGATCTTTTGTTTCTACATTCTGATATAATATTTTTTATAATTAATGATATTCCCACTTTTTTTAATTTCTGAAAATGTATTTTCTTTCTTCAGCAAATGCATTTTTACCTTTCCCAACACATCAAAAATGGTTTAAAAAGTGGATGAAAGGAGTCCTGACTTAAACATTCAATATCTTCATTACAGCCTTCGAATATTGCAAACATTATATACCTTATTTGATTTGCTTTTAGTTAACCTACATATGAAACTTCCTTTTGGGATGCAAAACATCATTTTAAAAAGCTGTTAAATAATTATGTTCTGTATATACTAAACTATAGAACTTTAATTGTAGAAATTTATGTTTTCATTTTTAATTCAAATTGATTGGTTTAATTAACTGTTATTTTGGCATACATGTGCTAATTAGACAGAGACTTACAGTTTAAAATGAATCATAAACCATAACAAAGATCCATGACAAATGTGAGACTCAAACCTAAGAAATATTGAGTAAAAAGGCAAAGCATTAACTGTTTGGGTGCTAGCCTGCGCGCATGAAGCTTTAAAAAATTACTTTTCTTTACCATGCTGAGTATTAAAAAAATAAATAATGTAAGTTCTGTCTCTGTTTTTACAGCATAATATTTATCTTTGTAACTGAATTAGAGCATAATAAATAATTTGCAATATATATTTTTATGGGTCAAACTGCACAATTTCATATTTTGACATTTAAATGGAAATTTGGCTCAGAAGTGATTTTTTAAATCCCTTTTTGCTTACTTTTTATATGCAATATACAAAAATATTTATAGAAAGCCTGTTTCTGTTTTCTGACATTGATATTTATATTTTTGACTCATAATTAGAGAGGATCTAAAATTTAGGTAAACATTTTCCCCTGATAAAACTTACACTAAGTAAAAATGCACATCAACAATTCACTAAAGCAGATATAAAATAATTTTAAATAGAACACAGCAATTATGAATTCAGTTAGTGAAAAATAAATGTTAAGATTAATTTTAAACCATTTAATTATTATATTTATAACTTATAATACACATATATTCATATAACTATCAATAAAGACACAATAATATATCAATAAAGATAATAAAATTTTAATTTAATAGCTCAAGAGATATGTTTAAATTAAATACATTGACTAAAATTTTTAATTCTATTTAAATAATTAGTGACTTTTAAATAATTCATAGGAGCTTAAAATTAAATGATTAATATATGCAATGAAAACAAGATATTTTATTGCAGCTCTCTAATAAACTTTTGTCACAAATTTGAAAAGATTCACATTATAACTGAAATCAGCTATAATACAGGAATTTTTAACTATATTTTCAATATTATATATTATGGGTCAAGAGATAAAAGTTCTGCTAAGAAGTTCCATTCATATTTTGCATGTGATCTTAAAAAGCCATTTATATAATAATTTTGATCATAATAATATATTAATCATTTTACATCTTTTGTTTATTGCTTTGTTATTCATTGTTTCGGATAACATTTGGATTGTTATCTCTATGCTTTTAGAATAAATTGTGTATCTTATTTTGTTGATAGCTAAAACTACCATTTAATGTTTCTATATTTTATGAAAGGCAATGATGATATTTGTAATGAAAAACAAATTATGCAAACTTGTTAAATATTTCTATCTTGATAACAAATGGAAATAATGTTGATTTCTTCTTAACAAAATATTAATGCATTATCAAATCATACAAAATAATCCATTGTATTCATTTCTCTAACTGACTGCTTAATCAAATTTTATCTTCTTTTTTACAATAGTATTAATATGCTTTTCTCATGAAATATAGTAAAAAAGATAGAATTGTTGTTGTTACTAATCCCACATTGTCTAGCAAAGCTAAACAATCTCCATAAATCCAAAAATATACTACAAGTCTAAAAACAATAAAGAATCTTGTCCTTTTTAAAATCCAAGTAAACTAAAATATGGGTTGAGGTCACCTTGTTTGCCCACACCAACGGCACTCAGGGAATATCTTCTGTCCCTCATGAAAAGTAAGTATTCTAACATGAAACATGAAAAAGCCGCTAAGTATTTTCTAGGTAAAAGCCAAAACAACCAGCTCAAGCTTTTCCCAAAGTATTACAAATGACTAAGAGGAATAATTCCAAGTAAGTTTAATTTCATCTTCCAAAGGGAGGAATCTCACTATATCTGAGAGCCCCAGAAAGGCTTACCCTCACAACATCAGCAGTCCTGACCAGAAAGTCAGTTCTTTCATATTTGTAGATCCCAACATGAGAAAAGATACATTGAAAATGAATAGAGTGAACAGAAGATCTAAATTGTTAAGCTAGTCTTGTTCCTTATTACTGTCTAGTTAGATAGGTGTTTTGAAAAGATAAAATTGTTTGTTATGAATTGGCTTAAAGGTAGGAAATACACAATTTAGTAAATAAATTAGAAATGGAGAATATAAACTTTATTAAGGAAAGGATTACATATACTTACTAGAAGGAACAGAATACTTATTAGGATTTAGTTTGCTTCAAACTTAATTAAAGGATTCTTATCTTGGGGAATTTTTACCAATATCAATGTAACCCTATATTACAATAATCTTTTTGAAATAAGCATTCACTGGTATTTCTATCTTGTTGGTAAGCCACTTATTCTTTATACATAAGTAAATAATATTATTTACAAAATATACCAGAAAATAAGGAGTACTTTTGAAAATATTCTAATACTGCTCCAAAAAATAGAGTAGAACATATTTTCTTCAATGTAATATTTTTCCTGTGCATACAAAAATTTCCATATATGACTCTCAATATTCTTCTTTTGAATTAATAATACTCACTATTTTACAAAACAATAAAATGGGAGCCATAGATATAATGAAATTTTGATAAAACACTTAACTTAATGAATTTTTTAAAATTTACTTAAAGAGAACTTAGTTTAGAAATAGTACTATAACCATATCCATGGAAATACAAATGGAATATTTCTGCAAAAATTTTTCTTTTCAGCTTGAATTTTGCATATAAAACTAAAATACACTAGTTTTCAATAAATCAGCCATCATAATAACTACACTTTGTTTATACTTTAGCTTATTCATGTGTTTTTAATTTATTTTATGCCATTTGGTTCCTTTTATACTCCTCTTTATTTTAAGTCACAAAAATGTTTAGCTTTATCCTATTAATTACTTCTTTGTATCTTAAAATTTATTTTAATTTCTATAATTATCTTTATTATTCATATCTTTATTATTATTCTTATCAGTATATTCTGTTTCATTGTTTTAGTTATTGTTATGACTTTAACACTGTATCGCGCATAATGAAGAAATCAAAATTTATCATGTCTTCAACTTCCACTGCTAGTCTTGTTCCATATTCTAAGATGAACAATATTTATATAAAATAGTGAACTATAATTATTTGCTCCATAAAAGGAAACAGGAAAAAATTTGATGCATTCATTATGACAAAGATAATTTCAAAGAACAAAAACAAAGTTCATCTTCTGTTGTTAAATAGTATCTAAAATAAATAATGTTTTATATAACAGTTTTAATACTAGGTCACAATAAGAATCGGTTTCATTAGTAATCCTAAAACAGAAAAGTGAAATATACCCCAATAAAAACTTATTTCAAGAAAATATTTCAAACCATATTTCAAGAAAATATTGTCAGATGAAAAGTAAAAAATATCCTTGTAGTCAATAGTGCATAACTGCAAAAATTTATAAAATTGATGGAAAATTACTTATTACTGGGGAAAAAAAATACTGCTCTAGTCATGGAATATAAATTTAATATTAACAAGCTTTAAAATTACAGAATTTTCAACATATCTATCAAATTACAATGCATTATGAGATAGTAACTTTTTTATAAAAAAAAAATGGAAATGTTTAACAAATAAATTTAAAACTAGTACAGAACTCAATATTATCAGAATAAATAATTATTTTTTCATTTTCCATGAAAAGGAAATTAAGAAAAATCAGTAAGAAGCTAATATAGATTCCCTTTCTTTATACAATGGAAAAGTTACAACTAAACACTATTATCAAATGGTAATTTAAAATATAACATAAAGTACATAATTTTAAAGAGAGTTTAGTTAAGGAAATAATTTAAATAATTTTTATAAATATGAATTTAAAACACTAAATAAATATTTCAATCAAAAAAAATTTAATGGATATTTAAATTTCTTGCATTTATTTTCTAAATAATATCTATTTTGAAATGGAACTAATTATTTTAAGCTTAACAATTAGATTTCTACAATAATCTTTTGAGAATTGCTTGCTTGATAAATGTAACCAATTTTTAATATACAGTTACAAATTCAGTGGTTTTGATCACATACCACATGATATTTTCTTAACTGTTTTATTTCATTTTTCAATATATATTTATAATATTGCTTATTAATAATGTTTATTTAAAATCTTATTAATAGAAATAATATATTGAATATTTTAAAGAATTATAAAAAACATTCCAAGGTCTATAAGTAAATTAAAATAAAAGTGATTTTATAAATTTTCATGTCAGAATTCTTAATATTTAAATACAATAAATTTTGTTTTTGAAACCTTTCCATCCTGTAACCTAGAACAAAGCATGTAAGTATAATTAAATTCAATACATAAAAATAAAGTAAGAAATTCTTAATAAAACTAGATGTTTTCTCCCCTACAAAGTAGATAAAATGAAAAAATTACATAAATATTTATTAAATGATATAAAACCAATCAATTTTTGATTTAATCAAATGTTGATTGAGTAATTCAGAACTATAAAACTCAAAATTTTTCAACTTATTGATTCCAACTTCTCCATATCTTGATTTGTTATTTTTTATTTCACTAGAATCATTCTCTGTCCAGTTTAGCAAAAAATAATCAAAATGTTACTATTTAACTTAAGATGTACTTTCAAAGCATACAAATTTACAAGTTACTAATTTAGATTTGCTCAGAAAGCATATAAATGAAAATTTGCCAAAAAAAATTTATCTAATTAAATCATTAAAACAGTTTCATAAAAGAATACAATAATAAGTAGTTTTTATAATTTCATTATATTTACCTTATTTGAAAAAATAAAACTACGAATAATTCTATTTTTAGATTTTTTACTGAATAAAATAGAATTTTAACTTATTTCACTGAAATTTGCATTGTATAAAAATTTCATACCATTTTTTATAATCTTTTCATGACTAAGTTAAAAATTATTCATTAGATACATAATTATTTTACACAAAACAAGTGTTCAATAAGAATACATAACCAATTAATTAATACAAGTACATAATATCTTTTTTTTCATTTAGAGGTGGATTATTAGATAGCTTTCCATTGAATAAAAATATTAATGATAAAGCAAGAAAGTAGTGTTTGATAATGACTTGAATTCACAATATGAATAATTTCATTATTAAAACTATTTTTAAATTAGTAACAATATTAAAATGAAACTTCTGATGGACAAAAATTTTACGTTTTAAGAACATTTATGATAATGTTATGCGTACTATTAAAAACGTGTGAAGATAACTGCATTCATAAAAATATTTCATTATCTCCAGTAATACTATGTTTAATATCGCTTGAAATAATATTATTTATCTATAACATTATTATTGACACTAATAAAAATTCGCAAAAGTTAAAATTAATTTATGCAGAATGATAAGAATTACTACAAAGACATTTGCTAATATACTAATTACCTTAAAAAACAAATTAAGAATCCAAAGCGTTGTTATTAAAAAGTGATCAGATTAGAAAATTAAAAGAAATTCAATGTTTTAAAAGTTAAAAATTTAGTTTTATGTAAACGCTAACATATTTACATTTCTGGATACAATAGAACCTGACGCATAACCCTAAAAAGATAATATTAATTTGCAAATAATTTTAAAAAAGCTATGCTGACTTGGAATATATTCTCGTTGGATTTAGAAAAGTTTAAGACCTCAACAAACTATAAAGAAAGGAGTTTAAAATAAATTATTGGAATATATTCGTTCAACAATATGTTGTAATCAACCTAGAAATCTTTCCTGTACATCACACACTGCAATCAATCAATCAAATAGTTAAATATAATCAAATAATGTAGATGTAGAAAGTTAAAATATAAAATAAGAATTAATAATTAATTATATTTGATATCATATCACTTACATAATTAAATTAAGAATTTTAGATAATTTTCTGAATGACAATCACAACCCAGTAGCCCTCTCCACAGTCACAAAGAAAATAAATATAAGCTATTTCTGTTGCCAGATAATTTAATAATAAATCGATGTTGTTCTAGAAAGTAACGATAGAGGGATTTTGGTACTGCCAACCACTAAGAATAAAAAAAAAATGAAAATTGAATTTAAATTGAATTCATTAAATTGGAGTATGTGTGCTTACGCAGCATTAAAATTATTCACTCAATTATTATGGATGGTCAGAAATGAAAGATACAAAAGGAAAAAGTGTTTTAAAATAAAGTTCAAGTGAATGTGGAAATATTTGAGCAGGTGTCATTAATGTATCTTAATAACCATACCATATTAGCACAGTCATATTAGATCTCATGAATTAATAGCATTAAGATACAGCATAATAAAAATATGATCTTCACAAGAATGAAATGAATATGAATGATTAACACTTTCGCGCTGTGTGTGTGTGAGAGAGAGAGAGAGAGAACAACCGTTATGCATATTAAAAATGAAAAGTATTAATGGGAAATCAATCAGGATCTTTACGAACCATGCAAAATAAAATTTGATAAAAGCTGTCTTTCTTCAAATTCAATACAAATAAATGTATTATTAATATTTGAGAAATTTTTATTTGCATAAAAAATTAGACGCATTTATTCACAAAAAAATTCAGCTCAATATTTTAATAATTGTCATAGATTAGCTATCTTTCCTTAATTGACAGCCTTCCAGTTTTAGATAGTTAATATATTATGTTGTTTTTTGTAACTCATGTGACTTTCAACATACATCATGTTAAAAGTTCAGAACAGTAGAGCATTTCTTAAGGTTTTTGATAGGAAAGAGTTTTAGTTAAATTTAATTTGGGGGGGGGGGTATATCTGTATTATTAAAGTTATCATCTCAGTTCTGTATAAACATACAAAATGTATGAAAAAAAGATTATTTTAAAATATATAATTTCATAAAGTACTATACAATAAAGCATTTACTGTCTTACGTTTCAAACATTTAAATTATTGTTTGTGTGTTAACTCTGATAAATGTGACAAGAAGAAAATAATTTTTTAATCATTTTATATGATAAGCGGTACTTACATACTATCCGTTGTTAATTTTTATAAAACAATTATCTCATTAAAATACCAATTAAGCTCTAAATGTTGCAATGTAATGAGTGCATCATTTAGCTATTTCATGAGCTCATATTTTATATTTTTTAAGCTTTTACAGACCAAAATGATCTTAAGATTATATTTTAAATTAGGAATACGAAATCAAAAAATGTCTATAATAAATCTATTTCTTCTCAATCTTAATATAATTTTTTGAAGCGTTGTTAATACTTTTATAAATAATTATGTTTGATAATTTTTCAGCTCTTAAATTTATTTTGATTGGCTTCAGGTATTTCAGCTAACAATTCCCATGTAATCACGAAATAGTTGCTTTTCTTTTATTTCTCCACTGTCATTATTCGAATGTCTGGAATCATCATATTATTTGTGGAACTATGGTTTTGATGTATAGGAAATGATTCATGTATTCAACTATAATATTCATCAACAATTTTTAAATTCTAAATCCAACAAGTCGAAATAGATGTGGTGTATTCGATCGTGATTAAACTGCTTGTATTATAATGCATGTAGCTCGAATATATTCGAAATCGCTTTAGAATCAATCATGTTATGGAGTTGTGTATCAATCTATGTTTTTCAGTAACATTCATTTGAATAATTTCGAATCAAATGAGCTGAATCGGTGTTTTTATCACTTAAATTTAAGAGCATTTGTCCGGAGCAAATAGACCATGGTAAATAGACCAAATGAACATGCAAATAGATAGATCAACATGAGAAAGTTTGTCACCGTGTTTTCACGTTTGAAAATCAACTAATGTCTTTTTTTTTTTTTTTTTTTTTTTTTTTTTGAGTGAAATATATCTCGCCATTATTTTGATTTCGAATTAAACGAAACAAGTCCGTCCTCTCTCGAAATAGATGCTGAATGTATGAATCTAATCGATCATGGTTAAAAGACTCATGTTAACACAAAGAAAATAGATAACATCTTTGTTGTTTAAATGAAAATGCTTATAAGACGTTAAACTTGGAGAAGAGAAATCATGGTTATGTTCAGAAATGAATTCAGTCAACTAAAGTGCTAACAAGAAAATCTAGGTTTGTATTCTCTTTGTGGGTGTACGTATGCATGCAAGGGTACACACGTGTGTATTCAACTCAAAAATGTGTACATATTTATGTGTAACGAAATGTAATGAATTTACATTTGAAAACTAATCATTTTTCATGTAAATGTAATGTAAACAAAATTAACATTTCATGAAGAAAAGTGTTATATAAAACAAACCTAGAAATTTCTGACTTAGATTGTAAGATAAACAGTGCAGTTGAAAAGTTCAATGGAATAAAATACATCAACATTAGTTGAAATGTCAACAGAATACACGAAAAAGAAAATAAAAATTCTTAAGTTACAATTAAAAACACTAATAAATATTTTTAAGATTTGCTTAAAATTTTCTCTCCAAGAAAGGAGTGAGAGCAAAGGATCCAAACTAAAACGAATAAAAATCAACCTTATAGTTAAAATGAAATAAAATGAAATAAAATTCATTGATTATTAATGAGCAGCTAGTACACCCACAATTCCATTGCGAGTGCATTAATTAAAATTCTCAAAACATTGAGCAGCTATTATATAAACATCAATATAAGCAGAATAATATTAAGAATTTCTTTAAATCATTTCAAAAAGTAAAATAATCAATTAAATTAGAGAATGGAATAATAATATTAAGAATTTCATTAAATCGACTCTTCTTCTTCAGTGGCTTGACAGTCCAGGATGGGCCCTTGCCTTCCACGGTATCGAATTCCAGGATCTTCTATCCGAGGCCCAAGACCTCTAGTTCGTAATTTTTAAAGTTTTGGTTGGCCGAGAAGATCTTTTTTGTTGTACGGCTTCCGTCCATCCTGCACAGGTGGCCTACCCATTTTATTCTCTGAATCGTTATGTAGTTGACTATATCTGGTTCTCCAAACAACTTGTAAAGTTCAGAGTTATTTCTTCTTCTCCAGATGTCGTTACATTTTATAACACCAAAAATGCTTCTCAAGATTCTTTTTTCGAAAAAAGATAAGGTAACGTTAACTTTTTCTGTCATTGCCCAAGTTTCCGCGAAGTAGGTGAGAACGGGTCTGATTAAGCTTTTGTAGATTAGAATCTTCGTTTTTCTGCTCATGAAGTTAGACTTCAGGTACTTTTAAATCAATTCAAAAAGTAAAATAATAAGAGAAATGAGTAAAATAATTCTCTAAAGATTATTGATGAAAGCCAGCATTTAGGAGGGAAAAAAAAAAAAAGAGAGAGAAAATTATTCAATAATACTGCTCAACTTCACTATGTTATTATCAAAAGAAGAAGTATACTCATGTTTTAAATAAACTTTTATCAATAAATTCCACAGTATCTACAAAATTCAAATTCAAACTATGATAGAAAAGAGAGAAACACACATATTTCATTAAAATAAAATACAAAAATAATAAGGGCTCAGAGAGCTTTTAAAATTATTAAAATTATAAAAAAAAAGAGCTTCCGGTTAAGATTAAAGCATTCTCTTTAAAATGTGAGGTATAAACCTTCTGGAATATTCAAATGAAAATAAAGTCTTCTTTAAAAAAATTATTCTTTATAAAATAAACAAGTAATAAGTCAAAAGAAGATTTTTAAACAGTTTAATTAATAGTGAGTCTAAATATTAATATACTTTTATTTACATATATGTGTTTCTTGATAGATAATCTTAATGCAGACTATATTTCTTTGATACTTTCTACAAATTACATAGAATTCAGTGTCTGAATAGTTATATCAGCGTAATTGATTCTGATATACCAATGTAATGAATATATATTTTATTTATTCGGTACATTGAAAATGTACTACTACATTCGCTATATTGAAAATATAAATTTATTTTAGCTTGTTAAGCTTAAAATTTCATCCACAATCTCATATAAGTCAGTACATGTTATTACTATTTAAATTACATTTTTTCACACAACATAGTATTGCTTATATATATATATATATATATATATATATCACCTTGGCAATTTTATTTTTAAAATTAATGAGAAGTATAAAACTAATTATCTTATTTTTCTTGTATATTTTAACTGAACGATGTAACATAATTAAAATAGTTCTGGAAAAAATTAACACTGATTAATTGTAGTTTATATTAAATATAAAATAATGAAAGCTTAAATTTAAAAAAAAAATCTTTTATTAAGTTATTTTTACTTAATATTTATGTCAAATTTCCGAATAGTTTTTATAATGCTATTTTAAGATTCTCAGGTTAAATTAAAAGAATGATTTATTGATGACCAAATGAATATATATTGGAGAATTTTGTTTTCACACATATATATCTGGGTTTTAAGATCCTATTCATTTTATTTTGTCTCGTGATTACTTTCAAAGACGATCAAGAGTAAAGCAAGAATACTTTTAGGTATGCCGATCATAAAAACTAGCATCGGCAATCAACTCAAAATATCCTGGTGGTCAACCGGTCACCACGATCCCATCAATGCCCACCTTTTGATATGTGTGTGTGTGTGTGTGTGTTTGTTTTACAATTCACTTAACCAACTGCCTCAATAATATTATTTCAAATGTTATAAAAACATAACAATGAAATCAAAAATAATTTCATAATTAATTTATCTTACAGCTGTAATAAATCAACATCACAGAATCATACACATTATGAAAAGCTATTAGTCAGTTTGAAAAGTTTCCGACCATGCATAAATTAAGTTTTAGACATGTTTCTTACATTAATCATGTTACGGAAAAAATAAATAAATGAAATTATCTGAAATGCTAGAGTTTATAGGAGCTTATAAATTTATTTTTTTAAGCATAAAATAAATCTATAAGCGTCTGAAAAAAAAAAAGATTTTTTATTGCTAAACATGAAAAATTAATTTGATATATAAATAAAATGTCTTGTTTATCAATTGCTAAAATTGAAACGCCGGGTATCGAATGTGATATATACGATCATATCACATTTAATTTTAGATAATATGATATGAGCCAAATTAGAGACGATATTTTTATATTCTGTCTTATATGAATATTCGGAATTTATTTTTACTCAGCTATTATTAAACTTGAAAAAATTTACTAATTTTAAAAAAAATAAATGACCAATCGTACTGTTGAATTTAAATTCTTATTTTTTTACTTGTAAAAACATATGTTATTTAATTGCACAACAAAATGTTGTAAATATGTAATAATATTTGTTCAGTTTGTTGCTAAACATGGAAAATTATAAAAGTATTATTCTTTTCCAATGTATAAATTCGAAAATTACATAAAGAACAGCCATTTAATTTATTCCAGAGCATACAAATGATTGGCGTTCCATGTGAAATAATATCGAAAATTCATATCGACTCTAAAATTATTCATTTGAGTCATATCTATGGAATACATACCTTGTTATCTTATGAAAATGATGTTGAAAACTTTTACTATTCATTTATAAATTGACATTTTTTTGTTACTAAAAACTTAGGAACTGGAATTTCCATTATTATATTATTATTAAGATCAATATTATTTGGAACAATTTTTTCTTATGTCTTTTATAATTAGAAATAAGACTATTAAAGAAGTGAGCCTGCAATACAATTTTCCTTTTGATTTTCGCTAGCGACAAACCTCTTTACAACAAAGAACACACATTTAAAATATCTGTAATATAGGTTCTTAATTGGGTAATAGCGCCCCCTTGTGCTCGTTTACTATTTTCCTGCTGTGGTAGAAGACTTGGAAAAAAAATAAGGGACCTTGATATGGTAAAGAGGAATTAGGGTAGATTAAATGTATAGCTTAAAATAGTGTTAATAGTGAGTATACATAAGGGACGTTTATAAATTTATTTTTAAAAATAAGTTTTGTTATTTATACTTGAAGCAGTGATTTTAGTGGACCACGATCAAATCAAAAAAGATATATTTAACTATTTGTAGCAGGGAGTTTTGGAAAATAGAGGGCGTTTTGTAAAAAAAAAATTGAAAAATCGTATGCTTTAACTACTCCTTTCATCTATCAAGATATTTTTCAGTGATGGTCTTATAAAAATAAATTATTAAGTTGGATTTGTTGATTTTAATGATTCATAAACAAATCATAAAAAAAAGGATTACCAAGTTCGATGATTTCACAATTTCGCAATCCATTCAGCTGTTAATAATTATTGTTCCATACTTTTAACTAATTCTTTTACATTCACGTTAATATCACGTTTAACAACCATTTTTATATTACATTTACCTATAATTCTGGTGAGTGGCGAGGGAAATCATCAAAAACTACCTGAGTATAAGTATTTAAAAGAATCCATGTTCTTTCAAGAAAAATAAATTCTAATTCCCAGCATTTAAATTTCAAGCTCTGATTCTTAAATAGAATACAGTTATGGGTGTCATAGGATAAAAAATCATTAGCCGCGATAATTACACCGCCCACTTCAATAACATCCACTTTGTTCGCGCTACTTATTAAACAAATTTCAGTATCTCTATCAAACTTTTGTTGTGTCTTGCAAGACTCAAACAAAAATTTTACATATTTTTACTTGTTCAATATTTGCAGATAACAAATACAATTTATTATATATTATTTACAAATTTATTTAAAAAAAATTTTAATCTCTGATTACTAATTAATAAGATATAATCTATATTTATGATTATATAATTTTTGCTAATAATTATGTCAATTTTCCTTATGAAAATAATAAGGTATAAATGTATAATAATAAGTTAAGTAATAAATATGATATAATAAGATAGTATAAAGACGTAAATAATATTTTTTAAAAAATAATAAGTTTCAATTATATAAAATTTTAAATTTGTAAATCTTTTATTTTTGATACGAATTTGATAACAGGTATTATTGTATCCTTCCTGATAACTTTACGAATATGAAGTTGAATGTTATTTTATTAATACGTCGGAAAAAGAGAACTCCTCACTGTTATCAGTTCATATCTCTTGAAACAAGATTGTTTATGAGATTCTAAACTCTGCCTTTAAGGTCGATTGAAGATAAAACAAATTTCAAAAGCTTTGTTGTTACAGTTAAACTTTTTTATTCTTAATGCATAAAATTTTTTTTTTAATGGTAAAATGATTTGATACTATATTTGAATGATTTAAATCTTTAAATCTATCAAAGGCAATGTATATATGTTACAAGGAAGATGATTAATTTAATGATTTTGCATAATCATCAATACATTTGGTAAATGTCATTATTGAATTTTTTTTATTGATATATATCAAATTTACAGGTTAGCTCATAAAATCTCCGATTCTTAATGAAGATTGTAATAAGAAATCATATAATTTTACCATAATTCATATTCTTTGTACAGATACATGGTTTCTGTAAGAACATACGTCGTTGTTAAATAACCCAGGTTGCTCACTGTTCGTTATTAGCAATTTTTGTAGATATTGAATGTATTGTTCTGCGCATATTTTGAACATTTTGGTGAGAATCTGATTTCAGTAATGCTATAAGTTAACATTATTTGACGTACATTATAATTATAAATTATATAATATTGTATAATTATATATGTTTCTTCTAGTACAGATATGCTATAAATTATAGCTATATTATATGAATATTGAATTGATAAAGAATTCCAAATGAAAATAACTATTAGCATCCCTTCTACATCGAACTCTAGAATAGGCATTAGTTACAAGATGAGATATAATAAAAAAGAATATAAATACACTGTTTCGTTGATTTGAAAGAATATCAATTTAAGAATTTCATATCTGGGTTGGTTCTTTCCTTATTAAATTAACTGTATACAATAGTACTATCATCATAACGAGATTTAAGTTAAAATAATCACAAAATGGAAATTAAAGTGCTTATATTAAATTGGTTATTGGGACAGAGATAGTATCGATTGTACTTTCCCCTGAACCGAAAACAATGTCAGAACGTTTGGTCATGCTAATTTAAACAATAATTAATTATTAAAATTTTTATAATTAATTTCTAATTTTTAAATTCTTATAACTTTTAGAGAAGTAATTTTATTGTCATACACCTTTGTTATTCATTAACAATATCATTGAAATAGATTTTAACTATCATAACTTTTATTATAAATTCCATTTTAAGTAGAATAAATAGAAACAAGATTTTACTGTTCATTGTTATAGTTTTGTATAATTGCTCAGGATTATCACATGAAAAGATCTGATAATTATTAATTATAGTTGTATAAATGCATATGTACTTAATAAGAAAAACTTAGACGCTAACTTTTTAATAGACACAATTGCTTTAATATTAATCAATGAAAGATAATTCGAGTACGAATTATGATGTTTCACATTATTTTTAAAGAAATAAAATTAATTTATCATTTTATTTTTGTCTTTGTTTTCGTGTAAACTTCATTTTAACTTTTCAACAGAAGTTTCAAGAAAGTTTTTCGAAAATAGTATGCTTTTATTAATTATTTTTCATTGAATGCAGATCTTGAATTCGATTTCAATAATAATTTCTTAATGCTCCAGAATGTTCTAAGAATTTTCTAAACCTAAAAATTTGGATAGAGATTCAAGAATATTTAGAAATCATTCAGAAAATTAAAATCAAAACTCCAGAGTATTCTACGAATTTTCTAGTTTTAAAAATCTAAATAAAGATTTAAGAAAATTTAGAAATCGTCTTTCCATTATACAGTTCCAATTTATAGCATGATGAAACGATTTGTCATCCTGTGTCATTTTCTATTCGGTCGACGGTCTATCACTGAATTTCACCTCACAAAATTTGTGTGATGAGAATTATTATAAAAAAATAATAAATATTGAACGTTTGTTCTTTTAAGCGAATTCAGGAACTATTTGAATGTCAGTGTTTTAATATGTCGTTTTAAATAATTTTTAATAATACGTCTAATTTTTGTATTTTTAGATTAGACGCTTATACTTTTATGAATACAAATTATTATAGTAGCTGATAAATGCTCGAATTGTGGAAAGAAAAATGCTTTGTAGTCGTTTGTTGGATTTTTGATATTTTCAACTGTTTGTTGAAAATTAGCTTTTAGAAAAGCACTTATGTTCTCAAAATAATTCAGTAAACATACAGTAGTTTTAGGGAGATATTAATCTTTCTTTTATAACAGGGAAAATTTTGAAGTGGCATTCATCTCTAAGTAAATTAAAATTTTATTCAAGTACTTCAGTCAGACTTAATCGGTACAAGAAAAATTAAATCAAAATTATCGTTCAAATTTGCTTAATTGTTCCTGTTCTTGTAGATTACGTGTATTTGCAGCATTAGTATGCAAATCTTTTATGAAATTAATTACTTTTTAGCAGTTATGATAGTTTGAAATATATATTAATGCAGCACACTATGTTATGAAGTTTATATATATGTATATAAGTTTTGTAGTTAGTATCAAAAATGTGAATTTGTTTCAACAATTTATTACACTGAAGAAAAAGTGCTTAAAACGTCATCATTTATGCTGATAATTTTAATGTACACTATCATAATTTAAAACATAATTTGGAAGGTTTTGAAAATTATATTTGTTTGGAATTAATCAGAAAATATTTCTTATAAATTTAAAAAAAATATATCATACATAATTTACTGTAGAGGCTATAAATCCTTTAATTTCGAATTTTATGTTTCTGAAAATATTCCGTTGTTAATCTTTGTACATATTTTCACTAAAAATGAAAAATTTTCCATTTTATTTTTATTAGAATTAATAATTTACATATTTTTAAAATCTAAGCTATCAATATTAATAACTTTGTGTGTACTGAAAAATATTGTCTATTTTACACAGATGGCAGCACTATGTAACATAGGTTTTTCTGAAGCATTTTATTTATTAAAAATTATAATTAATAGTTTACTAAAAAGTGTAAAAAAATTTTAAAAAATTTATGAGCTTTCAAATGTTTTCATTTGGAAAGGTCATGTGATAAAAACATATTATTATTATTATTCAAACTTTTACAATATTTTAAGCAATTTCTAAAGAATTTAAGATGAAATGCAGAGACAAATTTTAAAAAAGTTTGAGATACAAACAATCAAATATTAAATTTATTAATTTTTTTAATTTATTACATTTTCATTTAAATATTTCGAAGAAAGTATTAAAAACTCATTCGATTTTTGAACGCATGTTTTAGAAATAATATTTATTGAGTCAGAAGAAAGTTATTTTACAGAATATAGTAATGTAAAATTCATTATAATATTTTAATTTTATTCATAGAAGTTGGATAAATTAATTTAATTTAATACATAATACTATGCCAAGAAGCTTAGCATAGATAATATTTGAAGAGAAATTAAAGAAGATTTGTTATTAATCAGTATCTAGTTTTTGATTACTAACAAACACGAATTCTAAAAAGCACATGAATTCTAGAAAGCAACTTTGTTTTTGTTTACACAAGAACAAAGTTATAGATGGAATTTCTTCTTATAATCTTTAGTGATAATATTTTCTATCAAAACTAAAATATTTATTCGCTTTATACGTGATTCCACCATCTATGTTATTTTTTAATAAAAAGAATACTTTATTCTAACCATTTCTTTCCAATTAGAAGCTTTAAATATTTTTTTTTAATTTATCTTAAGTTAGACATTTTTAATATGTGAAAAATATTCCAATTTGAATTAGGAAAACTTGACTCACTTAAGATATTGTATAAATTAAAGTTTTTGCTACTTTTTGCATATTCTGTTTGCAGGTTTAATTTGACAATTTTAAATGAAGTAATGTAATTTCGAATGAAGTTCAACATATGTAACAGAATATATAGGTACAGCCAACTATTGGAAGACGTTTTTCATTGTAGAGATTAAGAGAGTTCATCCTATATAAAAAATTAAAATAAAATTCTAAGAAGAAAAAAGGTAATATTTTTCGTAGTATTCAAGAAAAATGAAATATGAGAGGAAAATTTATTTTCCAGCTGAAATTAGTATTATTTTTGATTTTATTTTAAATTAAATCAAACACGTGAATAAATATACTCTCTGGAAATAACTTCTTGTTTCAAATCAATTTTACAATTAGTACATCACATCGAAATAAACAATATTAATTACCAAATCAATATCCATTATATCAATTCATTCAATCAATATCCAGTTATGATTAGAGGTGTGAAATAAGGTTTTCCGGCTATCAAGTGTTGGCGCCAGTGCTTTGAATGGTGTCAATTTCTTTCTTTCGCCAAGCGCACGAACAACCCCAAAAAGCGACGGAATAAAATACTTAGTTTAGTATAACTTGCTTCAGAAAGGGTATATCCCCTTGCATTTATCGTTGATTTGAAAAAAGCTATATTTGTATCAAATTAGACATTACTTTAAGGATATTATAAATGCGAAAGGAAAAAAGATAAATAAGTCAAACTATTGGGTCATCATAAATAATTAAAAATATATCGTACATAAGAATAAAAAAACTCTAAAGGAAAACATATAAAAAAAAACATTGATTTCTTATAAAAATAAATGATTTCACAACATGAAAGAATATAAAAATAGAGATCATTATAAAAAATAATCTATAATGAGGCTGCAAATATTTGGAGTTTTTCAAAACTTTGTAATTTTCACTCTCATTTTTGTACTACAAAATAATCAATATTTCTTTATGAGATAAAAAAAAATGTACTGATCTTGTAAAACAAATATTGGTCGCTTTGACATTTCATTATGGAGAGGATAAGAAGTAGATGCTGTTCGTAAGACATTTTTATCGTAAGCCTGTCTAGGATAATGACGTGGCATGAATTTTTAAAAACATTGATTCCTTAAAATAGGATATCATATTTGTTATTCAATCAACGATAGCACAATTTAACAAATATTAGGTGTTGCTATAATTAATGTTTTCCAATATCAATAGTATGCAGACAATTGATGAGATTTTTACCACTCATTAAGTAACGAAAAGAACTTGCATATCCTAGTTCATTTTTTTACTTCATAACGTAATAAAATATTTAATAAAGTATTCCCCTAAAAAAATTATTCAGACATTAATAATTTTTGTACAAACATTATTTAAAAATAGTTCACCATTCGAATGAATTCCTCATTATACGTAATAGTCCAAATAAAAATGAGTGACACTAGAAAAATTTGGAGTCAAAATCTTGGATTGGTGTCGAAATCTGGACAGAAAACAAACATAAGCTTGCTTTGTACAACTTTTCCATAACTTATATGATAAATAAAATAATAGCAATTACTTTGTAGTGCTGTAGTTATTTCTTGGAGATTGATACAAAAATTTTCAAAAGTAGTTAAAATTTTTGTAAAAATTTGAAAAACATACTAATTTAAAATATATATTTTTTCAATAAAGCATCAAACAAAGAAGAAAAATTGCCTAAAGATTGCTCGGACTTTGCTCAAGATGAAAAGATGGAATCTGGAATATATCGCATTCAGACGGAACGATCACAAAATCCAATTTTCGTCTACTGCGACATGGATACTGATGGAGGCGGATGGACGGTAACATTATTTTCAGTGCAATTTTTGTATATTGTGTTTTTCTATTTTAAGAATTATATTAATAAGATAATTTGTTAAACAAGTATTATAAATGCACTTCTGGCCATCAAAATTACAACCAGAGGAAGGAATGATCTTGCGACCGTCAATCGAGAGATTCACATTCGAGAGTACATAAATATTTTGATGTCGGTCTTTTACAATTTGATAAAAACATTAAAAGCCACTAGTCAGGAAAGGGACTTGTTTACAGTTAAACAAGTCCCTTTCCTGACTAAACAATACCCGCTTGCACAGTGAAAAGACGTTTGGTGTAGCACAGATTGTCAGCATGGGAATTTTCCTTGAAAATGCAGGATCGAAACACGCAGCGACTGGTGTATGCAAAACAACAAGTCTAGAGTGGCATAATTGCGTCTTTTCAGAAGAGGTCCAATTCAGCGTGCAGCATTCTTATGAGAGCATAAGTGTCTCGAATCGTCTAAAAGAACGCTAAGCCCTTTGTTGCATTCGATATCGTTATAAGACTTTGCACCTGATGTGATGAAATTAACAGCCATTAGATAAATGAGACGCTTATTTCTATTTTGGATGATAATTTGAATAACATTTAAGGCCAGAGTTTTTGCCCTCTCTTTGAAGCCTAAGAAAAGCCATCTCTCAACAAAATAATGTAAAAAGACACGTTGAATGCTGTGTTTCGACCTTCCATTTTACAGAAGGATTCAATTGTTATCCTGGCTGTTACCGATTGAAAGCATCTGACAAATTATTAGTGTGAGACTGTGCTGCCAAAAGATATTACGGTTAATGAAGCACAACATAAATTTGAAGAACCATGGAATTCGTTACCTATTTCTGTCACCCAAGACCAGTTCAAATCTTTTCTTAATCGGGTTAAGTTCTTTTAGATACCAAGGGCGATTACTGTTTATAATAATTTCGCATTCCTTTAAACCCCCAAAGTGGGTGCAATTTTAATCCTTTGTTTTCATATGCTACACTAGGTTTTATATATATTAAATACCTTTTTTTATTTGCTTTCTTCTATAATGCTCCAATTTTAATGGCCAGAAGTGTAAATAACAGGAAATATTTGTTTGATGAGGAACACTAAATTTTGTAAATTTAAATCATAAAGATTTCACAGACCTCTCGAATTATCCCCATGAAAAGTCTCAATAAAGAATTTCGAATATTTAATATTAGAAATGCTCCATTGAGATAGAATCATGAATTGTTAAAAAATTAATATAAAAATACTCTTAAATAAATAAAATAAAAAATAAAAAAATAAAAAAAAAACTAGAATTTTTTGAAATAGGAAGACACTTAATAGTTTTATTGTACTAATTAGCTTATAAATTTAAAAGAAAAATCAATAAATTATAGCAGGCTTACAATTTTATTACAAAACTATCATATTTTTGTATTAAAACACGATAAATCAAGATTTTTGATAAAAGTAAAAACATTGTTTGAAAATTCTGGCATATACTAATAAAAGAAGTAGGGACATAAAGAACCTATGTCGCAGTGTTTAATTATTATTTACCAAATTAAAGATTAAAATGCTTAATGTATGTTCAATGAAAATAGGATAAATTAAATACAATTTTGATGACTAATTTCGTTGTGTATAAAAAACAGTCATTTTGAGTTATTAACAGTGAGTTAAACATTTAAAAAATTAGGATTTTATATATAAATTAGAATTTATATATATACATAAGCAAGTTTGCAAGTTTTCATCAAATAAAGCATGTAAAATTAAAAATAAATGATTTAAAGTTGTTATTGTTCTATTTGATGATTAAATGCCATATGTCAAATGAATTACAGACTAAATATCATATATGATTACAACTTTACTTTTTTCAATTTCCATGTTAATTTTACATAAAATAAAATGATCATATATTGCTCTCAGACACGCAAGAAGTATCTTTGATGTAAATTACATCGATTCCTAGACAGTTTATCGATATTTTTGTAATTTAATTTTATCGATGCCATGTGTCGTTTTAGTGAAATTTTGTTTATTATACATAAAAATTGATTTGAAATTTATCATCATGATAAATATCAAAGCAATTCAGTTGTAAAAAAATGAATAAAAGCAGTTTAAGTTTTAAAGAAAAATTCTTTCTTGAATAAATTTTATTTTGAAAAAAGAACATTTTAAAATGAAATTTATTTTGCTTTGATATAGATTATAATTTTAACTCTAGGTGTTTCAGCGACGTAAAGATGGTTCTATTGACTTTTTAAGAGAATGGCAGGATTACAAGTATGGATTTGGCAACATTGGAGGAGAACATTGGTTGGGTAAAAACAATTCAACTTCTTAGTAAAAATTTTTGTTGTTTTGCTCTATCAAAAGAATTTTTAATTTATGTAAACAGAATTTTCCATTACTTAAATTATGATAAACGGTAATAAACTTTAAGGAATAATTTTCAAATGTGGCTCTTGTATCTCTCAATCACAGATCTGCCAGAATTATGGTTTTTCATTCTTATCTTTAAGGGAATGAAAATCTCTACCTGATTACACATAGCGACCTCTACGAATTGCGAATAGATCTAGAAGATTTCGATGGAGGCAAAGCATTCGCGAAGTATGGAGGTTTTGCAGTAGGCAGCGAGAAAGAGAAATACATGCTGAAAATCTTAGGACCTCTGAAGGACGGAGATGCAGGTAATTCAATATCAATCCATTTTAAAATAATACTTAATTAATTAATTTAATTACCTTTTCTATGCGTTATAAATAAATATCTACCCCAAAAGATACTTTTATGATTATTACCACAATTTACACACAAATATTTTTAACAATTTATAATTTCAAAGCAAGATAATCTAGCAAGCAAAGCATTGCAAGATCTTGCGATAGTCAAAATTCTCTTCTATCTGCCACAGACCCGTTGCCGATTTTTATATCAAATTAATTCAATTATTAATTATTTAAAACGTGTGCTATTACTAAGAAAGGTGTGTCATCTATATCAGTTAAATATCTCTTTACCATGGCAAAATCTTACAGCAGCAAGTACTGATCGAAGTATCATAACTTTGAAGTGATAAAAGAAAAATTCTTAAATTTAAAAATGCAACGATAAGGAGTTTTTTTTTTTTTTTTTTTTCCCGGTCTTAATCTCATTTCTTATATAATCATAATCGGGAATGTTAATTTCTCTACAAATATGAATGCAATAATAACCAGAAGATTGTGGCTAGAAATAATAGTAATTAATCGGATTCTAATTTTTGCAGTTAGAATTATTTATTTTAGAGATCATGTTTTGATTTGAATGTTAATAAAAATTGCAATTATTACTGATTAAGTTTAGATGTAATCAATTTTAGGTTCAATGTTATTCATACTCAGACTCAAGAAGTCGTATGATTCAATACATTGTGCCTCATTCTCTCTTTCAAACTATATTCCATATTTTTCAATGAAACACGATAACTAATAATCTATAAATTTTATGACTCACGAATTCATTGATCCTTTAGTTTTATTTCAAATTTTAAAGAGAGCGATCGCTCTTTTTGCTGTTATTCCTTAAGAAAGTTTAACGGTGAAAATGCGCTTTAGGTCCCCCTACTCTGCCAACTTGGCGAAAGTGTGCTGTGGGTCCCGTACTTGGCGCGTTTTCAAAAACGCTGTTGCCTTGGCGATAATGGAATACGATTTTTAACGATTTTATTTCAAACGATATTATTTATTCGATATTAAAATTATACTGTTATTTCAAACTGTAACTAATTAGCAATCAATGAAAATGACCGATTTTTCAAACTGAAACTAATTAACGACCAATGAAAATGCTAAAAGAAAAAAACCAATTAATGAGCATGCGCGAAAAAGCGCTTCAAATTATTTCCTCCGGAGGTTGCCATAAAGAGCTCATTAGGGATAAAAACGTCTGGTTTACCACGCTTGGAGCATTCATCGCCAAGTTTTCAGATTGGGGGACCTAAAGCGCAGATTAATGAGTTTAACATTTACCAAATATGTGTACACTAGTGAAATATTCATTTTGTTAAATAACTTGTTATTTATAGGAGACGGAATGACTTACCATTCTTCAATGCCATTCTCGACTATCGATATTGACCATGACAGATGGGAAGGAGGACACTGCGCAGTCGACCATGCAGGAGGTTGGTGGTACAACCAATGCGATGCTAGTAACTTAAATGGTAAATATTTAAATGGGCTCAATCCAAATGAATACCAAGGAGTGTATTGGCACGAATGGCATGGTCCAAGTTACTCTCTGATGTCAACACGTATGATGATTCGACCCATGAGACGCAAGAAAACCACAACTACCAAAGAAATCATAACTACTACACTTCCTTATGAAGATGGAAGCAATGACTTGTTTAATTGACCATTTATTGTTAAAATGGATACATTTGAATTGATTTTAATTTACTTTGGTATCAGTTCGATTTGAATTGTGTAACGCCATATATAAAATTAATCAATTCTCTACATTGTAGAAAATTCTTTATTATAGAATAGAAATCCATTACGTGTAATCCATTACAATATAGAATAGAAATCCATTACGTTATTGGCCATAGACCATACTGTAAATCGCCAATCTCCTTTTAAGTAAATAGCTTTTAGTTCTGCGCATGTGCACGAACATAATAATTTAAACTGAACTTCTTTCGAAAATAAAGTTCCATGGATTTATGATCTTATAAGCTATGATGATGAAGATCAATATTTACAGGTCAATATTTTTAAATAATTTCCATCCTAAGATTTCCACATGCTTTTAATTAATTACATTTAATAATAAATAAAATGCTCAAAATAAAAATGTATTTTGAAAAAGGCATACTACTTTTTATTTTAAATATAGATTAAAAACTATTGCAGAGGAATAATATTACTAAAAATTCCATTCTATATGGGGAAAATTGGTTTTTATTGTGTTAATCAATAGAATAGATTAATGAAAAAAGAAGATTAATGACAATCATTTATTTCCCAAGGTAGTCCTTAAAAATTTTGATTAGTTTAGTTAGTACTGAGAGGTATTATTTCATATGAAATTGGCAATGATCTCTCACTTTATTTAATTTCATGGTCATCACATTACGTATCAACAATAAGATGTGCGTTTTGAGTACTTTTATTCAGTATTGATCAAGCTTTAATCGATTAGCTCTAGAATCTTGTTGTTGTTACATAAGGCTAAAAAGAATCCAATCCATCAACATCTGACCACTCGCAAACACATTTAAATTACAATAAAAGAGAAAAAAGGTAAAAACCAACATAAAACAATTAAAATTCTAAAATTTCAAAAGATTTAGAAAAAGGCTAAAATTTCAAACGTTTAAAACGCTAGAGGGGGAGCATGTAAGTGGTCAGGACATACGATCCCTCGCCATCCAATATAACTTGCAAACATCATCACTTTGTTGAAGAGTAGGTTCCAGGCCGCGCAGACGAGTAGATGTTCCTTATTCATATTGTCTACCTTACAGATAGGGCAAAGACTACAGGTCAAGATGCCAATTTTCTAGCTCTATTGTGTGATTTCAGAGGCAATGAAATATTTACCTAATTATGTCAGAGCTTTCACAGCTCTTTTGAGTAAGATAACAAAACATTCATCGAAAAAATACAGTGCAAATTCATCAGTACTGGGTCTAGTAATGTTAGTTTGGTGGGTCCAGGCAAATACATAGTAAATAATTATCAATAGTGAATCTAGTTCTTTTGTATATACAACAAGCAACCATTGCATTTTAATCCAGGGAACATGTTATTCTTAACATGTTATGGCCTCGCTAATCTTCTGTTGCTGAGTGAGATTAACTCGTTGAATTGGTATTTTTGCATATAAGTCATTCAATGTTATGATATCTATGCGTATTCATAACTATTATCTTATACATAGTTACTGGGATTCGTGTTATTATTTTTCCGAAATTGTCTGTAACAACTGGTTGAACTGTAGTGCTTTTTTTTCAGCGGAAAATAATAAGAACAAAAAAATGTGATTGTATCTAAAATTTTCTCTAATAATTTAGTTTCTGAAAACCTGATATTGATGACTTAAGTTATTGTATCTGCTTATAAATGAAACAGATACAGTTAAGATCTATCAATATATGTCTGTAGTTTATAAATGAAAATTTTAAATAATTAGTTATAATGCTATTCTTAATTGTAATTTATATTCTAAATATAATTATTATATTTTTTATTTCAAAAACGTTTATTATAAGGAACGATAAACATTTAACATGCTCGATTTCCGATAAGACTATTTCACATGTTTCATTTTAATAAGTAAAATAAAAATTTAAATGAAAAAAAAAACATAAAATTCATTGAATTCTATGAAAACTTACTAGAAAAATCGATATCATAATACTGTGGGTAATTTTTTTTTTCTTGTAGTAACATCAAATATTATTTGTTTCGTGTTTATTTACTTTTCAAAATACTTCCACGATATTTTTGTTAGGAAAGCCTACAACACCACACTTTTTTTACTAGTCTGTAAAAATAGATTTCAATATAACAATATTAATGCCCCCAAGACTTTTAATTTGCATTCTTATTGCAGAATTTCATCAATCTTTTAAAACAAATTCATTAAATCATATTCCAAGCTAATTTTTTTGAATTTATAAAGAATGTTTTTTTTTTAGAAAAAGTCTCTATTCTGGAATTAGTTTGTTGTCATTATAACATTTACTTAAAAATTCATTTGCATCAGCTGCGTAGCCTCATAAAAGTTTGATTTGTTAACAAGAATCATAAATAATCATAAAATTATTTATGATTTGCAAACATTTTTGTACCCCTTTTAAATGCTTGGGAGAATATATTATTTCTCTCAAGAAAATTTTAATATGAAATGCGCTACTAAAAATTTGATAATTTTATTTGATCGCTAGAAAGGTGAACAACTACTGAAAGAATATTTGAAAGTACGCATTTATTTTATATAAGAATGGTTTTTCACAAATAATATTATGTATGCATCACATGGATACATGCATAGCATTGCAAGCGAGTTCCAGACTGTATCTTAAAGTTAACGGGTTCGAAATATATTGCCTATCGCCAAACACCACATAATTTTAAACCATGGTCACTGATGAGTTTACACCTGAGTTGGCACCCTCCTCTACATCCAGGCAACATCAACGAAAGGACTTTGGATATCAAAGATTTGTAATGCACAAACACAGAATCAATCACCCATTCCATAGTTAGTATTCTGAAAATTAAAATAAAAAAAATATTCAAATTCAACTATAAAAGTATTGTTAATTATGTAAAATGCTTAGGATTTTCAATCTGATTGGTCTGGGTTTAAAAAAAGAAAAAACTTCGATCATTGTTAATTGATTTTGTATTTCTTTTTATCGCATATTTATACAATGAGTTCATGTCATAAGTTTGTCAAGTTATATAATACAATATGACACAGTTTTTTTAATTATTTCTTAAATTCAGAATGATTTTCAAAAATTGCTTTAAAGACAGATTAATTTATATACAAATTCTTCAACGTCGAAGAGTAATAATTATAAACAGTGATCAAAAGAAGAAAGGAAAACTAAGTGTCTAATGGAAAATATGAATAAATCTGATGCAGAATTTTTAAATCAATTAATGTTTTATCATAAAGGCTAATTCAATCCAGATTTACAGCTCAAAGTGCATTCTTATAATAAGTTAAAACTTTGGTAATGGGATATAATATAATTGATGCCATATAGGACCAATAGTGGTACAGTAAAAGTTTCTTATTCGCTCTTCCTTCGTTCGCGTTTTTAGTATTCGCTGTTAAAAAAAAAATGCGATCCAATTCCTATATTCGCGGCTAAAAATTTCTTTATTCGCTGATTTAATAAGTACATACATGTGGGTTAGTTTAATAACTAAATAATGCAACTAATTGGCATTTTAAGAATAGTGTATTAAACAGTTAAAGATATTTACAGGTATTTACAATTACAACAAAATGTTACGATGACAATATTATTAGTTTTGGAACCATCAAGGTTCAAATACGTCTATTCTAGACCGTCTTCCGTCTTCATCTGCTCTTTTATATCACTTGACACCAGGATCGCTGTGGAAGCAGCAAGTGTTGAGATGATGTCATGAAGTGGAGTAGGGTCATCTGGTATATCTCACATACATAATAATAAAAGGTACCAACCCAATATCCTTTGTAAATGCGGTCAAATGGGCTAATAAAAAAAGTAAAATAGATATTACAACTTTGCCTAAAGTATGTTGTTAAATGATATCGCCGAGGACTTTGACATAAGTCGCCTTCGCCGCAATCGGTGTTTTTGAGAATGTAAACGAACAGAATGAAAGCAACCTTTGTACTCAATGAATAAAGTATATTTTTAAATGTTGCTGTTTCGTTCTATGGTAAAAGCCGCTTTGCGAGTTTTATTGTTTCGTCTTTCACATTCGTTACTAAAATTGTGATCAAGTAACGTGTCTTTACCACTCTTTTTCTAATTTATAATGTCAACTAAAAAAAATGAGTAACGAGTTTCGACATGAAAAAAATCTGTGTTATCGCATAAAGTAAAACTGGAAATGCTTGATCGTTTACGCCTTGTTGAGTCATTTGTATCCATTTCAAGCTCGTTCTATGTCAACGAATAAACTGTAAGATCGATAAAAAAAAAAAAAAAAGTGCGAAGATAAAATAATGTCGTCTTTAGCTACAACTTCACAATCAGCGAGTATTGTTCGGGATCCAACAATAGAAAAAATGGAAGTGGCATTGTTATTATGGATCGAAGACCGCAACCAAAAAAGTTTGGCCCTGAGTAGTGCAATGGTCCGGGAAAAGGCAAAGTATCTTTACGCTCATTTTAAAGAACCTGGTGGTAGTTGTAGTGGTGAATGTACAGATAGAGGATTTCAAGCATCGGAAGGTTGATTCAATAAATTTAAGGTGAGACAATCATTGCATAACATAATCGATGGAGAAGCAGCATCTGCAGACACTGCTGCAGTAGAACGATATCCAGAAGGATTGAAGAATTTTAAGAGGATTGAAGTCATGCTAGAAAAAACTCTGGCCTGCTCTGACTGCGGAAAATGACAAAGAATCTGTGCAAGTTCAAACTTTGACTGCAAACATAGACGAAATCGCGAATGGAATAGGACGAGATGGGTTCGAACGGATAGAATAAAGTGACATTCAGGAATTGCTTGAATCGCAAGATGAAGATTTGACTGAAACCGATTTGGAGGAAAAGTGAAATTCACAGTTCATTGAAGAAGAGACTTCAACAAGCACTGGAAACGTGACATTTAATTTGAAAAATCTTGTGAAAATTTAAGAAAGGCAAATGAGCTTTGTGATTTCTTTACGAACCTTGATCCGTGCATGGAGCGAAGTCTTATTTTTAAGAAGCAAATTGCTAATGCGACTGCTGCAAATCAAACTGAATTGAAGGAGCTTTTAAAAACTGCCAAGCAAGAGAAAATTACAAAATTTTTCAAACCATTCGCTAAGCCTTAAGATAATTAATTAAAATGATAAATTACCATTCTGTATTCACGGTTTCTGTATTCGCGGCATATTTATGGAACATATACCCCACGAAAAAAGAGCTTTTACTGTTTATGCAATCAGATTTTGTGTCGATTTCATTATCGATATGAATGATTGCAAACAAATATATTCTCTCATCAATACATAATTTTAATTAATAGATTTACGCACTGCTAATTTGTTACGACACTATATTTCTTGGTTCATTTTTAACTAAGTTTGACTTTCCTGTATTTTATTTTCGACACAATTATCAAATGATCACCTTTTTCAGATTATTTCCTTTCAAAATTGTAAAACCATATAATTCTGCTTATCATGCATTTTTCATGATGCGTTCGGGGTACACACGATGATTATCTTTCGAGATCGCATTTTAGATGTTTAAACTAATTTGAAAATCAGCATTAAACTCAATTATAATTTATTTTAAAATACAAAAATCTGGTTAATTTATTCAATAAAAGGCTTAAATTACATAAATAAAGTTAAGCTGTGTTAACAATGTTAAGTTTTACATTATATAAATTAAGTAAAACTTAACATTACTTTATTTTCCTATTAATAAAAGTAAAGCATTGCTATTAAATTTAAAAAAAAATTACAATTATTCCTATTTTCTTAAAATAATAGAAAAGAAAGGGATCAATTTATAAATATTTAATAAAATATTCTGCAAACGCCGAAACTATATGATTAATCATGTTTGAAGATTTTTAAAGAAAAACTAAATATATATATATTATATTAATATTAATGTATTTCTTTTTGTTGAGACAAAAACGTTATATTGTATTTAAATGAGTCTCATTTTACCCATTCAATTATTATTCTTTTTAATTATTTTAATTTAGTGCCTGAAAAGGATCTAATTTACCAAACATGCAATAAAGTAATATAATAACAATTTCTTATTATTTGAACTGCTCATATGCTAGTTAATTTTATTTTTCAAGGTCACAGAATCACTTTTTTTACAGCATCTGAATTTTTCAAAAGTCATGAATAAATCCGCATAGTATCAATATACATTTTACGTAAACTTTGATATAAAAACTATATGATTATTATTTTCCGATATTTTTTGGTGATAATAAAAACAGTCAGCACTGAGTGAATCATTAATTGAAATAATTTTTCAAATTATCTTGCAAGTACTGTAATTATCAGTGAAATAAATATAAAAAATAATTATCATTAAATATACATAATTTTGTATATAATTAAATCTGACGTTCGATTTTAATTTAACTGTGTGTAAGTTGCACCAGCATACTTCTCGGTACCTACCCCCTCTCTAGCAATTTGTACTTTCGATATGGATAATTTCTTTCGATTTAGTGTCCACTTTAGATTAGTTTCCAGCCGAATTAAATGTAGTAGGTAGAAATTAATAATGACAAACGGAACTCTTCATCCCATGTCAGCGCATGGGCAATGGACCTTTTGGAACTTTTATTGTTAATGAGCTTTGGACTGGTTCATCAATAGTTATAATATGCTTGTATGTTATACATTAGAGTAAGACTGATAACGAATTTATCTGCCTTCCCCATACAAATAAGTCATAATTTACTCATACCCATTAAAGTATTAAATTCAAAAACTTGGATATTTTATAGTATTTCTCTATCATATTTTGCTGTAACAGCACTGCAATAAAGTGTACTGATTACATACACACTCATTTGTTTTCTCTTTTAATGTAGTAAATATATATATATATATATTTAAAAATAAATAAATAAAACAAGTTTTAAAAAACATTTAAATCGTCCTTGTCGATTTAAACTAACCATAAAGTGGATATTATGATTTATTTATTCCTTGCATAAACAATCAAATTAATGTGCTTTTAACACGCTACAGGAAAAAAATTAATTTATCTTTTCTTAATGATTAATAAGTATTTACTTTTAATAGCGATATAGAAACAAAATTTCCAAGAATATATAAAATAACCAATCCCAATAAGATATTCAACAAAACATTCATTCCAACTGGTCACAGAAGATCTAATCCCTCAGACAAATTTACTTGTTTTTGATTGGTGGACAAAATTGTATATTCACCATTATTGGTGAAAACGTTTATTTGCTTAACTCACAGACCAATTAGAATTAAATTAAAATGACGAACACATGATCTAAACTGTAACGAAAGAAACAACCATTTTATGGTTAGGGGGGGGGGAAACGAAGGTTACACGCTGCATTAAGTTACATCTTATGCATTAAGCATTAAGTTAAATTAAATATGGTATCACCTGACTATGAATTATTAAATAAAAAACATACAGAATGAAATGTCAAATGCGAGAAACAATAGCCTTATTTTTCGAATACATAAAAAATAAAATTGTTGTTCTTTTTCATGAAATTATCTAAATACAATTGAAAAAGGAAAGATATAAATCATATTAGTCAATAGGCCAATGTTTCTACAGTGGTAGAATGACCATCCGTAAACTATTTACGTGTAAAGTTACAAAAATGTAATGTAAAACTAAAATAGTTTATAGTATTAAAATGAAATATAGTTTCGAAATTCTGATACTATGCTATTTTTCTTAGATAAATTTTACTTTCACACTACAGAAAAATTGGCCAAGGATGCTGCATCATCATGCCTATTTCTAAGTTTGGCGATATTTTTGGCGTATTTCCTAATTTATCTGACAATCTGGTACTTAAGACGTCATAAAGATGACGATGAATAATAAGAATTTATGAACAAAATCTTATTTTGGTAACCCTGGTGTTTAAGTCATGGCGAAGAAACTTGGAACATGTTCTATTTTCGTATTTTAATTAATTTATATTCTTTTTTTTTTTTAATCTTAATATTTCAAAAATATTTATTAAAAATTTTTATTTATCATTTAGATGTATAAACTTTTTTTCAGAAATTTATTAAGTCATCTCGCCAACATTTTTTATCGCCAAAAAAATTCAAAAATTGGCATGATGAATTATACAGCATCTGTGCTAAAAATTGTAGATTTAAATATTTTTTTTAAACTACTCCTTTAGTGAATTTGGAACCGATTAAGAACATACACAATTTTATATGCATTAAAATAAAATCTATTTATTGTAAATAAGAAATTTTCATCTCTTTATTTTAATTAACATAGAATACAGAATTACTTCTAAAATGCAAATCTTTTTATAGAAAATACTTTTAATCATTTTAAAATAAAAGTAATGGAAGCAATTAGTCATATTTTTATTCAGTAAAAAAATGTTAAAACTATATTGATTTCATTATTTCTGTTGTATTTTACAATCCAAGCAAAAATACATTTAATTTAATATTAATGTATTTTGAAAATGCATGTGTTTAAATATTAACGATTCATTTCAATTTCTGATCACCATACTTAAATATTTATTTTGTTTTTCATTTACTTATTTTTTGAAAGTCATTTAAATAAACATGCAACCACACACACACACACACAAACAAAATAATAGTGCATTAACCTAGCATATAATTATTTCTTATAATGATAATTAACTTTTAATTATTTCTTTTCAAGTTATTTCGGTCTAAAACTTCTTGAAAGTGCCTGCATGGCTTATATTAATTTATAAAATTAATTTGTCGATTAAGAATTTAAAACTAACGACATAATTTAAAGTTGTATCTCAGTATATAAATGATTAAGTGAATGGTATTTGATTTAGTTATTAGTAATTTTGTACCTATTTGATAAGCACAAAGATTTTATAACTGTTAGCATTAATATATATTGTGAGTGATGACCTTAACATTAGAACATGGCATTACTTTAACATAAGAACTTCCAATTTTAAATTAATATTTGAACATTATGAAAATATTTCTTTATTGTATTAAAAATATTTTTTTTCTTTTATTCATTAACAATGTTGGAATTGGCACTTATGAGACATAATTTTGTGTGGTTTATTTGTAAAAAGAAAAAGAACATACACACGAATAATAAAGAGACTCCTTATTATCAAAAATACTTTAAAAAATAATGCAATATTAAATTGAATAAACCAACATTTTAAAATAAAATCTTTATTTCTGAAGCAAGTTTTCTTCTTAAGAATAATTAGCTGAATGCCTACAATTACACTTTCCGGATTAATTATATTGATTGATCTACCTTTAATGCTTCTATTTGAGAAAAAGCATCTTTTCTAAATTTTTCAGAACAATTTATAGTATAATGGAATACTTTTGTTTGTATTGTGCAGTTTTTAATTTTTCCAAGGATGATATTGCATCTGACAATTTACTTTTAGATTATTTTTACAAATCCTGAAACATCCAAAATCAATTTCAAAGTGCAGATTTAAGTTTTTACTACAGAGATTAGTTTGATGCTAATTAATACCAATACTGTAAATTTACATGAGTTTTTAACAATCTATTTTAAAGAAAGCGAATTTTCATTTAGGTGAGCGTAATTTTTTTTAATTAGTAGAGTTAATTTGTCAGTTGAGCATCTGGGATCATTTATGCATATTTGAGCTTATTTAATCAAGATTTACAATAGATGCCAAGTTACTACAAAGAGTCAAACCAGAAATGAAAATCGAAACCACAAATTTGCTAGCGGTAGAATACTAATTATTAACATACACGAACTTTTAAAATTTATTAAAATATTTATATAATAAAATTTTAAAAATTCGTGAACTTCATAGTAAAACATAAAAATTAAGACCATTCCAAGGCAAACAATTTTTTAGCTTGGTGAAGTTCAGCAAAATTGTGATATATGTCAGACAACATCAACTTGCTTTAAATCAAAGCTACAGCTCCGGTATTCCTGACTATATTTTGTAAATAATTAGAAATAATTTAGGAAAGGGATTAAAATGTTTGATTAGTTATTGCAAATTAAATACAACAAACTTCCTTTTAACCACCCACTAACGAACGGGATCTGCACTTTAGATATCTGTAAAAGCACCCTGCTTTAAAAAAAGTAAAATCAAAACTATGCAATATTAAACATTCCAAACTAAGTAATGTTGTAGATGTTTTGTCTTCGTACGGTCTCATTCTGCACACAAAAGCAATTCATTTTGGATTCAATTAAAATCAATTCATTTAATATGTACTTCGAATCAGTACACTTTAGGCAATCTAATCTCTTAACTATTACAATGACAAGTGAAGGCTAAAATATTAATCCTTTAGCTGCCAGCTTCAGTGCTTGGCAAATCAAAAATTTAGTGTTAACGAATATGTTTATCAAGAAACTTTATTGGGTAACAAATAAAAAATCTTTATCAAATATAGCTCAAATAAAGATAATATCACAATTCCCACATTTCTCATGGAAAAAAAGGTTACTACACCTGGATTTCGTAAATGGTTGAGAAGGAGCTCAGACTACTTATTCCATTAATTTAAGTTAATCGAATTTCTAACGTCTAAAATAGTTATTAATGCCTTCTTAATTACTTAAAATTCTTAAAGTGAAAATTTACAAAACAAGGTGGCACATTTTTTAAACTTTCCATTTAAAAAGTCAAACATAATGATTCATGTTAAGTAAATACTTTTTTTTTTCAATCCTTCATATGAACCAATTTATCAAATCCAGTTTGACATTTAAGGGAATGTTTTCTGTACATAAAAAACGAGAACAAATTGATTCAATTCCTACTAGCAGAGATATGATTTTTATTATTGCATGATAAAATGAAAATTGCACAAGCAAAACACTAAGTTCTTAGAATCATTTCATTACCAGTGATTAAAATTAGATTGATTTACCGTATTCTGATAGTAGAAATGAAGTGAAATAAAAACAGCTTTTCTTAGCATCATGAAAAAATTTATTATAAAGTAGCGCACGTTTTAAATTATTTATAAAATTTATTGGAACTGACAATCATTTGTCTTTACATTACAGTCGAACAAAAATAACTAGTCATTATTTTTCACAATATTGTCGATTCAATATAAATTGTACATGTTTAAAATATGATAGACAGAAAAATAGAGTACATAAAATTAAAATTTATGTAAAAGAAAACAAAAACAAAAATATAAATTTTGATTTCATATAAATTACTATCTTTTAAAAGCTAATTTTATTCTTTGTCTTGATATGATTAATTTATTTTTCCACAAATATATATTCAATTTATTTAATTTAAAAGTTACTCAGTTTTATAGCTGAGTTTCATCTTGTAGAAGTAAACTATAAATACATTTTAGAATCGAATGTAAAAAATATTTATAATTATAAACAAAAGATTACAATTATCTTTAGATCAAATCTATTTGAGAGTATTGAAAAATATACAAAGAAATAGGGAAAAAATATCTAGTTTTCATAAAACATTCATTAAAAAATACATTGGTGGAAAACAATCTTTTTCTATGCATTACTATCATCATTATGCCAGTTCATTACTCAGTAATAAAAAGATAATCAAATAACATCAACCATTCTCACATTATGATGTGAGATTTCAAAAATCCACCTCTTAAAATATTTTCCTTTACATGAACACTCGATTTTTAAGCGTAAATGCTCAGAAAAAAAATGAATTATAGTATATTGAGTTACTGTTTTATCCAGAGAAGAATGAAGAGATTATTATTCTTTGTCTAATGTATGTATACAGATTAAATTAAATAAAAACTAAATTCCTTTGTAAATTTTAAGTAGACATGAAAAAAAATAATAGTAAAGTAAACTAAATCACACAAAACAGAAAGAATTTTTTATTTATTTATTTTATTTTTTTATGAAATTAGAAGAACCTTTTGTGTGTGTGTATATATATATATATATATATATATATATATATATATATATATATATATATATATATATATATATATATAACCAAAATCCATTTTGTTACTTTACTTATATTTTTCATAATTTCATTCACATTTTATCATAGATCATAATGTTACATATGGTATACAACTATATACAGAAAAGATTATATTCATTTGTGCAAATAAAGCATGGACTTGCTTTGAAAATTATTAGAAAACTCACAGTTGTTATAGAAGATATAAAAATTTATAATTTTTATTATGAATTTAACATTAAAGTATTAAATGGGTTTTTAAAATGTATTTCCTTCTTATAAAAAAGCCTGGCTTACTTTTACAGTATCTTTAAAAATTAAACAGGACTTAGATTTTACAAAAATTGTTCACATATGACTATATTTATAGAATGTATACACACATTAGACTATGTATGTGTGTATACATACATGTTTTTAACATTAATTTTTTGTCAAAAAGTATAAATTGATTGATAATTAAACTTTAATAAATTTGAATTATTATAATTAAACTTTAATAAATTTGATAATTAATAATAATAATTAAACTTTCTTGATAATTAAACTTTAATAAATTTTCAGAAATCGCATTATAGTTTTCTTTACGCAATAATACCAAATTTAAAAAACCAAAAATAATTGTTACAAATAAGCTTAAAAGATAAATTTTCTTATCAAGTACCAAGCTCAAGAAATCTCTCGGAATGGTTCAAAATTCTTCCCATTTTACAGAAAAGTTAATTCATTAAAACAGTATAAAATATAAACGCAACTTTCATAACAATCATTTAAGGAATATAATTAATAAGATTACCACTTTCAGAGTATTAGGAGTAGTTTGAGTAAGATCTATAATTTAAACCTTTATAAATATACACTTGAACAGGAAATTTAACCCAAATACAGCTAAACTGAAATCCAGATTAATAACTATTCAGTAGAAAGTTTGTTTCAAAGTTTGTGGTATAGTATGGATTTTGAACAAATAGGTTTTTAATTTGCTACATAGATTGTAGATTCATCTACCATATTTATTGAGAACTTTCACAATTTTTCATTTGTATTCTTACATTTTTATCAGTTGACAATGTAAACTTAAAAATAATGGTTGATTAATTTTACTAATGAAAGAATTATTGCAATATTTTCTTACAAATCAGATTTAAACAAATTAAAAAATTCATTTTATAACTTATTATATTAAAATATTATGCATAATGATTAAATAGATATACATCAACTTCCAAAATAACACCAACATTAAACTTTATATAAACTATTGTCAATTTTTGATATGGTGACAATGCATGATCTATTGGGCATGCATGGTCACCTTATCAACTTGTGGCAATCTAAAACTAAATGATATTCTTTGAGTAATCTATATCCATTAGAATATTACCAAGGTATACCACACAACTATATATAAAAAAATTGCACATTTCACTATAAATGTTTAACACCACACTAATTATTAACATTTTCATAATCTGAAATCATTTCATGGCAATTCAATACAGCAAAAATAGCATAAGTGGCAGCTAAAAGAGGGTGCAATTCAAATCATAATCTGATTACATTATTTCATCTGAAATTACAAGGCAATGTTAGAGGGGTTTAAATATATAATCAATTAGTAAACTCTAAAATTAAAACTTATATTTATAGACAAGTTGTTTGTTTTAAATATAAATTGAAAACCTTAAAATATTTATATACTTAAGTATGAGTTTTGGTTATGCTTTCAGGGAATAATTAATCATAATAAAATTTTGGAGGAAAGTATTTATAAAAAGAAATTTGTAAAACTGAAGTGGTACTTGAGAATTAAAATAAAATATTACAAAGATTTTCACAAACACACATTGAAAAATATAATAATGGAATTTGGATGAAACTGATTTTATTTACAATATATTTTTTCATATAAAGGTATTATGTACTTTTTTTTCAAATTACTTTTGGTTATGCACACAATAAATTAATAAGAAAACAATCTGAACTTCACAAATAACTATCATATACTGCACCAATCAATAATTAATTTTGTTCACGTGTTAAACAAAAAAAATTTTAGAAATTTAATTTTTTTTTTTCATGTTTTATAACACATAATATTTATAAAAAAGGAAAAATATTGAGTACACACAAAGATATGTATCTTTTGAAAATAATGCTAAAATAGGAACAATAATATATTACATCATAATTATTTAAAAATGAATATTAAAAATGATACAGCACATTTCTTGCAAAGCATAGTTTATTTCTCCAACTATCCTATAAGAAATATAAATTTAACACATTAGAAAAATAATGAACATTTAGATAAAAAAAAGAATTATTGGTACATACAGTTATTACTAGTGAACATTCAGTAATTATTCTTCTTTTATGTCTATGTCAATCTAATACATACATAAGAATTTTAGTAAAACAAATTATAGATGGGGAAAAATACAAAAAAAAGTTTTCTTCATATTTTATTGAAATTTTTTTTTAAAAAATCCAATGAAATGATTTAAAAAACATATTATACGATAATTATCAATAATGTAAATACAAAGAAATTAATTTTCACTAGCTAAAAGTATAAAATATCTAACAATAAATCATTATCTGAATAGAACATCACAAGATGCATATATTTTATGACTGAATAGTTCAAAAAACACCAAGAGCCATATATATGCAAAGAAGAACAATAGCTAAGCTAAAAGGCAAAAATTCAAATATGCCTTAAGTCTCCAATATGGGCAAAGAAAAATTTCAAAACACATTTTACGATAGCATGCTATTATATTACACATTTAATGAGCCACAAATATGATATTACAGCCAAATACAAATAATGATAAATTATAGCTATATAGTTTGGTATATTATAGAGAAGTACCAAATGTTATTTATAATCAAATATAATGGTATTCACTGGAAGCTTTACAATCAACTATCAATACATTTTAATTCTTATCACTAATTATTAATATATTTTTGAAAAACTTTTCAAATAAGCATAGACAAATGTCATAAATTATAAAATCAATAATCTCTTTAGACAATAATTTTCTTTTCTTTTATAATATTAAATAGTTTAAATTTAAATTTGTATCTAGTACATTTCTTTTCCTTAGAAATTAATGTTATAATTAAGATGTTCTTATTTTTTTTCATTGCTCTTTTAAATTAAAAAATTTATAAACAGTTAAATAAGTTTTAAATATTTATGGACTCTTAAAATTCCTCATATTCTTTTGTTTAATTAACTTGACTTCGATGGCTCAATATATAACTTAACAGACTTTTGCATTTTGGTTTTTCTTTAAATTATTGATTTCATTTATATTATTTTGAAATTAAAAACAAGTTTTAGAAATCTGTTTACTAGAAAATGCAAGAAATCCATGACTTTTACCAAGCAATTATTACAATGTTAAATACTGTAATGATTCTGAAGACCACAAGATTATGCTGTAAAGGCAGCGAGATGATATCAAACATTGTTTTTGTTTTGAAGAAAAAGTAAAGATGATGGGGCTGTGAAGAATTCTGAAAGTGTGTATTTTTGTTTATAAAAATTTCATGTAATTTTATTTTGTGTTTTCTGCATTCCTAGAAGATAATAAATAAATGGATGCCAAACTAATTCATAAATTTACAATTTAATTTATTACATTAATATTTATGACAAAATTAATTGAACATCATAACGCAATTTAACTTAAAACAAAATTGAATGTTATAATAATACCATTAAGTCATACAGCATAATATTTACATAGTTCTTGTAGGCTGTTCTCATACAATGTATTATTATGCTCATTTTCAGCATTGATTTTAATATTTTTAATCACTTTTTTTTATATAAATTTTGTCATCACTGCTTGAAATTAATATAAGCATTATTACCTGGATATTTAAAAAATAAACTAATGAAAAGTTCTTAAACATCCTATATTTATAACAATACATTTAATATATTGGTTATCATTTTATTTAATTTGCCAGAACTGAACTATAAGCTGTTTAACTTTATTGTTATGAGTCAGATGTTAATATAATACAATAAAATCACATGTTAAATAATAAATTACAATGCTTAGTCAAAAATGAAATAATGCACATAGTAAAACTTACAAATTACATTTTGATAGAATTAAATTATTCAAAAATTTTAAAATAGATTCATTGTAGATGTTTCTTATTTCAGCTTATTTTTGTCCAATACATGTAGTGCAATAAATCTGTAATTTTGCTATGTACTTTTTCCTTAGAAAAAAATTATGTTAATCAATACATTTATGTAAACTTATGTTATTTTTCTTTCCATAAATCATAGTAACAAAACCAACAAACCATAATTTGTACAGAAAAGAAAAGGTAAAATGTACAAAAGAAAATGAAATTTTCATCTACACTTATCTTATTTATAATCATAATTTGATAAACTTAACTCAAATTTAATTCAAGTTTCTATTAAAAAATATTAAAAATTTTCAAATACCATTTTAAAGCATTATGCATAGTATGCAATTTTTGAGAATTCTTCGTGTGACATGAAATAATAGTTTCAAAGAACATGATTTCCATTACTTCACACATAATAAACACATATTTAGAAAACTAAAACTAATTTTAAACAAATAATTAGAATTCATCTTCTAAGTCAATAAGTTCATGTTCTTCATTAACAGATTGCATACCTTCAATAACGAATTGCTGTTCATCATTAGTGGAATGCTCTTCAGTATCAATAGAGTCTTCCCTTACAATATCTTGACTGTCTACATCAGTGGATAAGTGTTCAGTATCAGTAGAATGATCATCCACATTAATGGGTTGGTATTCAAAATCGATAGTTTCATGTTCAACATCAATAGGTTGGTATACTTCATTTATGGATTGTTGATCAATGACTGCTAAATTATTTTCTAGTAGGCCATTATTATCAGTGGATTGGTACCGTCCTGTATTAGATTGTTCTCCCATATTAGCAGAATTTTTAACTCTTTTTCCTCCTACTTTTTTCTTTAAAAATGCTTTTTTTATATGACGCAAGATATGTTTCTCCAAATTTGTTGAATCCCTGAAGCTTTTCGGACAATAATTACATTCTTTTGGTTTTTCTTGCGTATGAATCATCAAATGAGCTCGTAAAGCAGCACGCAACTTTGTTTCAAAAGGGCACAAAGTACAATTATATAGTTTTCTCTTAGAATGAGTAGTAACATGACATTGTAATGCCAGCTGATATTTAGTGCTATAACTACAAATGTGGCATTTATAAATTTTTAAATCTTGGTGAACACTCATATGTGCTTCTAAATTACTATTTGAAATAAATATTTTATCGCAAATTTCACATGTAATTAGCTCTTCACCCGGTTGAACAGTTACACACTCTACCATATCATGGGGGCAATTTCCAGGTTCACCCGTTACTGGGTCATAAGTATTTCTGCAATCGCACAATCTTATACTTATTGGCTCAGTCATTATTTAAATCTTTAAAAAAATCTGAATTGAACAATATTATCCTTAAAAGAGAACAGATAAGAAACAAAACACTTTATAAATATCAATTACGTTATTTAATAACTTTTATAATCTATGCATCCAGCATTAATGTGTTAAAGAAAACTCAGTTAATTCAGCTTGATTACTATTTGGTTGATTTTGATTATATTGATAATTGATCAACAGTAAATAAAGAAGTGTTTAAATTGTCGTGCTTATGCCAACATGATAATATTGATCTAATGTTATACATTATAAAATAGACCTGATAATTAGTTATACTTTCGAATACGTTTACATCTCTATTAAATATTTAAAATAGTAATTTGTGATTTAAGCTAGTCGGAACTGATTTCTCTTAAATATTTTTGTTGAATTAACTGAAATACGTTTCATTTCATTCAGCGCCATATTTTTTTTTCTATTGTTGTCGATCGTTGTTGAAACGTCTAAAGCCAATCAAAATGAATATAACCGAAACAAAATTTTAAAAAATGATTCAAAACAAATATAATAAAGATTTACAGAACTATTCATAAAACTATGTTAGGTTTGAGAAGAAATACATGTCATTTCTTAGTTTCGAATTTATCATTTGAAATACCATAATCTTAATTACCTTCATTTAGGTTTGTAAATGTTAATATGGTGAACTCAGCCCATCCTGGTGAACTCGGAAAACCCAACCTTTATTAAACTGCTAAAAATCTCGTATGCCATATAGATAAAAATAACTATTGTTTTTTTATTGTTTTCTAAGTGAATCACTAAAACGGCGTTTTTCTTTTATTTAATATTGTTACAAAGTTTGCTTAAAATTCTGCGAAGTTATAAATTTTCTTTTTTATAATTTCTAATTAATACAATTTAGTTGTTTACATACTCTATAATTAAATTGCCACATAAAACTGTTAAAATTATTGAATTGAATTGACTATTTTATTAAAAAATAATGAAAGGAAAAAAACTTTAAATCATCCTTGTTTGTTTAAATTTAAACATAATGAGATTGTTTTTTTTTTTTTTTTTTTTTTTTTTCTTCTTATTTACTGTTAACGACGTGCGCGTATAGCTTGAACAAACACGACTTAAGTAGTTTGTAGAACTATGATTTTGGAGTTCGTGAATTTGTTCATCTGTTCGAGTAAAATGCATAACAACAAATGTTTGGTTTTGAATCGATGCAACAGGGTCATCACCTGAAATCGATGTCATATATCCGAAGCAGATATCCTAGTCTATGATCCGAAGACATTCGACAAAGTTTAAACGGGTTGTGCCAACGTACTCCTGGCTCAAAATCAATTTGACCAGGTTTGTGAAACCATGGTTTTGGAATTCATGGTACAATCAATCAATCTTTTACGAACAAAATTGTGTTTATCAATTTTTGGATTTCTAATAAAATCAGTGGATGCCCTTATTCATCATCCCAAATAAATGTTATGTGTCAGAAGTTATTTGATCATGGTTATAGCGTCTTTAACCATGATCAGATAACTTGTTAAGCGCACGTTAAAAGGTTGTGATAACGTTCGCATATCTCAAATCCATTCGAAATAACTTTGGAGACATGTTTAAAGCATTCGCGTTTTAATCGATGTTTCATCCATTTTTCATTTGCGTTTTTCATCTTTCAAAATTTTTTTAACTTAATTTTTTTGATTTTATAATTTATAAACTTAAATCAACGTTTTTATTGGAGTATCATAAATTCTTTGAATTGTGGATAATTAATTACAATTAACAATTTAATGTCACAAAAAAGCATCTATTAACTTTGATGAGCATATGTTTAACATCTAATATAGAACATTTTATGCTCCAATGAAGATTATGGCAGTCCATTTCTCGGTTGCTTCAATTAGACTCAAGCCTTTGGTAGGATATGTCTCCTCCTCTACTCCTAACTCTATAGAAGTAATGGTCAATAAATTTTACATCATATTAGAAGAGTGCTGTGATAAAGTGCGTGAGATAGCTTTTAAATGAACGTGTGTTCAATATTTTGAAAAAGTTATCAGCAAGATGGGTACCACGATTGCTGGTAATGGATCTAAAATGGACTTTGACCAACTCAAAGCAGTGTTTAGATAAGTTTGAGCATAACCCGGGCTAGATTTTACGACGTTACACTAAAGTTGATGAAACCTGGAAATTACCTGCCAGAAATGAAAAAATAAAATATAGAAATTCTGCTAGTTAACCTGTTACGAACAAAGCAAAAAAACAATTTTATCTCAGAAATGATTATGGCCATAGTTTTCTAGGGATGAAAATGTATAATCCCTATTGATCATCTGCATGAGGGAAAATGTTCATCAGATAGTATTATACTGATTAATTAGATCTTTTAAAATTTAAATATAGCTTGGAGTAAAGAGATTTTCTACAAGTTCTGATATCAATAATGTTACAAATGGCTATTTTGAGGAGTTTCGGAAATTTTCTTTGGAAGGATTAAAAAAATCAAAATGTTGGAAAAATGCATAATTTTGGAAGAAGATTGTGTCTAAAAGTAAAATGTGTGCGATTGAATATAGATAAAGACAATGTGTAGGAACGCTTCATCATGCAGATGTGATAGCGTAACTAATGAGCCACGAAGGTGGACCAAATACGCAGTGATTGCGACAGAATATCCGGTTTGAAAAAGGTAAATGCAGGTGGTTTAGTTGAGTACGTGTCACGGTCAATGATGGAGCAAAAAGTGAATATCTAGTTTTGCTTCACAGAATTGGAAAAATGGTGAATGAATACTACGAGTTACTGAAAATTGTATATGAAGATGCTATTATATCCCGCTGCCGAACTTTTGAATGATTTTCAGGCTTTGACGATGTCAGGGAAAACACGGAAGATGATTTGCGCAGTGGGCGATCCATCATTAAACGAACAGAAAATTAATTTTGCAAAGTCCACGCTTTATTGACTGTAGATTATCAAAGATCGTTAGGATGTTTGCGGATAAGTTAAATATGAGCATGGACACGGTGCAGTAGATTTTGGGGGATAATGTGGGAAAGAGAAAGATTGTTTGCAGTTTGTGACACAAGAAATTTTTGTAAAGATTTTTTAACAAACAATCAGAATCAGTGCAGAATAGAAGCTTGTGGGGAATTATTCGACGCAGCTGACCAAGATCCGTTATTTCTGCAATCGATCGTGACAAGCGACGAATCCTGGTGCTACCAGTAGTATCCAGAGACAAAACGACATAGTGCCGAAGGAAGATCACTATCTTCACCAAGTCAGAAAAAATTCTGTTTTCAAAAGTCGAAAGATAAGTTCTGTTAATTGCTTTTTTTATGCACATGACTGACCCATCATGAGTTTGTTCCACCTAATCAAACTGCCAACAAAGAGTACTACGAAACTGTTTTTCATCGGTTACTTTGACGAGTTTCATTATTTGCAACCGAATATGGATAAAAGCAACTGGCTCCTACTACAAGACAACAAGAGGCCCTTATGTGCTCTCAACGTGAAGCGCTTTTTGAAAAAAAAAATGACATGATAGAAGTTAATTATTCTCCGTATTCTCCTGTATTGTCACCTCCTGACTTTACTTCGAATTACTTGTTCCCAAAACATAAGGCTGCTCTAAAAAAGCCTCCATTTCAGGACGTAGAGGACAAAGAAAAACGTAACCGCTCAACTTCGAAGTATATCTTCGGAGGACTGCGAAGCGTGTTTCTAGAATTTGTACCTCCGTGTACAAAAGCGTGTGATTGCCGAAGGTGATTATTTTGACAACTATAAATATATGTTTATATTTCATTATTCATACCGTTGTATTAACAACCACAGTCCTGGAATTAAACAGACACACCCTGTACATTACGTTAAATGTCTAGAAAGGTAGGGCTGCATATTATGAGTTTGTTCTTGCCATATGTTATGGTCCGTGACAAAACATATGTTATATCAGTGACAAAATTGAAGTTATATCAGTGACAAAAAAAAAACAAACTTAATCAAGTCTGAGGGCAATTTTATTGTCTATCTGGGAGGTAAGATAATGGTCCATATTTCCTGTCCTATACCAACTCAGTATGTCTTACAATTGAATCTGAAGATAGTATCACGTGATATTTGTCTCAGGTAATAGATATTGATGCTCCAATTTTCATACTTCAAACGTAAGCTCATGTGTTTCTCTTTATATTATTTTCCAAGAAAACGTTTCGCAATTGATGTGTCAGTTCGAATAAATTTTATGGTAAGTGATTCAGAGAATAATTTTACAGAGTTAAATTCCTCTATACTTGGTGTGATTGTAATGAAAAATTATCAATTATCTGATGGGATTTTAGAGCTGCTTAGGGTTAGCCTATACTAGAAGGTGCCTTCTTGATTCTCGCCAAGTTGTGATCGCCAAGCTGGGCAAAACCTAATCGTGTTCAGATTGGTTTAGATACAGTCGTAGTTCTGATTGACTTAGAACAGAAATGACACTAAACAAAAATCGTCAAGTTTGCCAAGGGGACACTCTCAAATATAGTTTTACCCTACTTAGAATTTTTTTATTTATTTATTTATTTTTACAAAAATCATCATAATACATATTTTTAACGAGAAATGAAAACTAAGTTTATAATTTATATAAATAATATAGGATTCATATAAATAAGATATAATATTTTCTTTTATTATTTTTTAAATATAGAAAACGCAAGAAAATTCTATTTAAATTAAACATAACTCAAATATTAAACAATATTGTTTTGACAACATTATTACCAATTTTTTAATTTTCTTACGTATAAAATCGAAATAAATTTAAAATATGTCAACTGTGATGCGTGAATAAAGGCAATAACATTTTTCATTAAAAAATTATAAATGTTATAATTAATCGTTAAATGAATTTCAAGTAATGCATAAAATTATGGTTAAGTCGCTAAATTAGAATTTCATCTTAAATCTCAGAAAACAATTTTTGACTTTTATATTTCTAAACCTAAACTCAATTTTGGGTTTTTGTTTTTTGATATTTCTACTTATTTAACAAGAAAATAAGTAGAATTATATTTCATGTAAATGGAGTAATCTAGATTCGTCTCATTACTTTTTTATTTTCAATTATATTGTGTTTGTACATTTATTGTAAGAACATAGACGTAGTTTCCATAGTTAAACTCGAATTCAATTTTTTTTTAATAAATCACACAAATATTTTTAAAAATAACAACAAAGTTTCGACTAAAAATTGCTTAATAACGCCTACTACAAATCACAAAAATGAATAATTTTTATTTCAAATAATTTTTTTAAATTCTTGTTTCAAAAACTTTTTAAGTTTTAAGTTAAATTCAAATACTTATTCATTTATATTTTTCATGCATTTTATAACAATATGAAAACCTTTTGATATACTATTAACTTCTAAAAATATTTTTCTTCTGTTGTTGTTGTTTCAAATGACAGTTGGTGACAGCCAAACCCACTCGTCTGGGACTGGGTGAAGGAAATCAGATAAAACATATTCTGTTTAAGAACAGAGTCCTACTCCCTGAGGGTGGAAGTACGACCTTTGACTCATAGATGGCAGCACAATTTGGTCTTGATAGGTAATACGGTTTAAATAGCAGACGCTTTCAAAAGACAGGTCTTATACTGTCTGTCATATTCTAAATAATATGCAGCTAATTTCTAATTAATAAAATCTACTTTAATCTAGAAAAATTATACGTTGATCAGGATTCCAGATAAGGTATTTTTCTGAATGCAATAGTATTTTAAATATGTTCATTGTTTTTCATGAGTTATTGTTATGTTAAATTGATTTGTTAATTACACTGAATATATTTCACCCACTAGTGGTAATTCGATAGGGATCTAGTGTTATTTAATAAATTGCAAGTCATTACAAACATCCACACATGCGCGCGCGAAATGGGAATCGAAACCACTAACCGAAGAACTGAACACCAGAAAATTTAAAAATTTTTCTCAACGTACAGTTACCACATCTTGCCTTATACCCCTTAAATGTTCTTAATTAATGGGGATAAATCTATTATCAACTAACTTCGTTAAGCAAATATATGAAAAATTCGACAAGAGATTTTTTAAACAAGAAATTTGTTTAAAAAAATCTCTTGTCGGAAATTTTCATCGAATCCAATTCTGTTAAACCAAAATTTAAAGCCCCTTAAATATTTAAATTGAAAATGACAGTTTTTTGTTTAATTATTTAGTATATATTATTTTATTATAATGAATGACATTATAATTTACATTTACTAGACAGTTTATTTATTATAATTGTTTTATTATTAATAAATTCAGGTATAAAAAATTTAAATTACGTTATTTTCTTTGTTAAAATTTGTGTCACCAATATACAGATTAAAAAATTTTTACTGTCCCTAATTTCAACTACATTTTTATGTTTACTTTCTTTTCTCTCTCTCTCTCTCTCTCTCTCTTTTTTTTTTTTTTTTTTTTTTTTTTTTTTTTTTTTTTTGTAAATTTTTTCTTAAATTAAGTACGATTAATTCAAGGTACTTGTGTTATACTTCTCAAAAGTGAGTGAATCAAAACATAATTTCCTCTTTTTCAAATTTGTTCGATAGAGTGTTCGAATCTTTCAAATTTCCTGAATAAAAATAAAAAGAATTTCTTATACTGGCAATTAAGATTATCAACCAAATACAATTTGAAAATTGACTCTTTGTGAACAAATATGTTGTTAGAAAATAGTAAATAAATGTATTTTAAAATTTAATTAAATATCAAATGAAGTATAGAGCTGCAATTTTACTTACGTTACTGAATACATACATTAGATTTTGTAATTTTATGCTAAAATTTTTTTATCATTCCTTAAGCCCAACTATTATAATTTAAGCAAATAAAAAATTACTTAAGAAAGATTAAGCAATAAAAAAAATTGCTTAAGAATACTAACACAGATTGCGCTTCTGTATTAATTCTAAATATAGTGAATTGTTCCGCAACTTCGAACCATAATTAAATGCAATGGTCGATCTTAGTTGGTACCTTTCTTTCCACTCCAAATCCCGTCAGTTGTAAGACTATAAACCTTTGAAATTTTTTAGGTTTATAAATCTTCTAAGAATTTCGTTCTTGAGTGAGTCAAGTATTGAACATCCTACTTTTCGAACAAGGGTCTTTTTCCTCCAGTCTACAGCAGCTACTTTGCTTATGAAATTCGCAAATCAATTAAGATTTTGTTTTGGTTTCCAGTGTATTCAATAATGTCGCGTACGTGAATATAAGGCCTAGAGTACCAAAGATAAAACTTCTTTTTATGGGTACAATCTTCCAAACAGTTAAAATTACTTTATGTTTTACACATGAGAGAAATTCACTTTGAGAAGCGTTACCTTTGTTATTTTCACCAAACAAGTAATATGCTTTCCTGGTGATACTATCCGATGTTTCTGATACCTGACATGCTGATATAGTCATAATGAAAAACAGAGAAATATTGGTAATGAGTACACACCAAATAGATATATTAATTTCCGTCTGTGGGTAATCAGAGGGAGAAAGTATCATTGAAACATATTGAAACATAACGACTGATGTAAATACAATTTCCATGAATACCAAGACTGACAGATCATCATCGATCTTTTCAAAGTTTCTTTTGGAAATTTTATAGATCTTTGATAGATTGGTGAAGTCTGATGTCTTTTCAGAGATGCTTCGACGAAAGTCCAAAAAGAAATTCCTTATTCGGAAACACATTATTATGTAATATATTGCGAAGTTGTTTAAAGGTAGCAAGAGGAAAATGTATTGAATAAGCGCGAATGATAAAGCTACCAAATACTTAATGAATTTACTATCGAATGTGTAGTTAAAAATCACGATGTTCATAGAGTTGGCATTCATCGAGGCAAAAACGCAGCAAATTAATATTATTAATTGAATTAAGTTATTGAAGATAATAAGCAAATAGATGTATGTACTACTATGCTGAACATTATAAAGATGTAAATTTGATAAATATTTTGAAATCTTCTTCATAACTCTTATTTTACATAATAATGTGCAGCGAAATGATACCATTGTAATTGTCAGAGCTGAGTGTGATATAAGAATAGAGTTTACCTGAGAATATATAATTGCTGATACAATTGTTAACAAGAGACCCAAACATACACTAATGTTAACTGTGAGAATCGTTATTGTTCGTAATATATATCGAAAACCAGAAACTGTTTTCAACACAGGAGTAAAGATTCCACACAAATGAAATAAAAAGAACAGATACTTATCGATAACTTTCATTTTTCAGTTGTTCCTAGGAATACAGTAATCCACATTTGATAACGCTTTTTCTTCAAGAATACCTGTTCCAAATCAAAGCTGCCATTTAACAAAGTTAATTTATTGTTACTTCTCGCTCGTACTATTTACAGCTAATCATAATCAATACATTAATATATAAAACTTTTTAAATTATTTTATTAGCAAATCGATAAAAACAATCCTGCGTTATTAAAGTCTGAAATGATTAAACAATGTGTGCCATGACATTCATTAATTATTGATGTTTTGAGATTTAAAACCAAATCTTTCTCGTATTTAATTATTTTTAGTTTCTATGTAGTGCGAATCCGAAGAAATGAAATGTTAGTTCCTGTATCTATCTGGAACAGGTACCGAATTGTAGTTTCTTTGTTCCATAGTTCTTTATTGTTACGTAGCAACCACACAATGAAGTTTCCTTGAAAATATAACTATCGACACAATTTTCTAATTAAAATAAATTGAATTTTCTTATTTGGACGGCTTATTTTTAATTATGTAAAGTCTTTTAGTGTTGTTTCTTGCAATTTTGACAAGTATCAGCGTAATGTTCTTTTCATCAGAGTGCGACAGTAAGTTTCTTTCAAACAGTCAAGAGATCAAATTTTATCTTTGCTCTTTTCTAAAAAACTAAAAGCTGAGAAAATGTTCCTAATTTATAACATTCTAAAAACATTTCATTAAATTAGACAGAAAGGTCAATGAAAATTTTTAACGTATATTTAAAAAATTTTAAACAAATCTTTCTTACGTTTTTTTTTTTTTTTTTTTTTTCGTGTTAAAACATAAAAAAAAAACCAGTGCTTATCTAATTAGTATTATCTTATCAGCTTGATAGTAGAAATTTGTTACACACACGCGGGTACAATATACATAAATCAATAGAAAGTGAGACACCTCTTACTGAATTTAATAAAGAACACCAGATTTATGCGTATCTTTATTCTTAGACTGTCTATAGAAAGAGGATAAAAAAAAAAAATCTTTTTACTGTCTCCAGTGCAGCCCTAGTAAATTTCTTCATATAACATTTAAAATCATTTAATATCCTTAAACTATTAAGTATAGACTTCGAAAAAAATTTAAATTAAAAAGAGAAATTTCGTTTATAAATAAGGAATTCAAATTTATTCAAATGAAAATATTATCAACTAATACTACGAAGATAAGTTTATAGATTGTAAAATGTATATTAAATATAAGTAGTAAAAGTTAAATATTTTAAGAATCATTTAAATTCTATTTTCCTTTAAATCATCAATTTAATGTAAATTATGAGTAATTAACAATAAAAACAATGTTTTTTATTAAAAAATTTAAGTAAAATAAAAATAAATTTTTAAAAATTGAAAACTTAATTTTTTTAATTTTTGAAAATAATTTTGCTATATTTAAAATAATCTGTTTAGAAATTTTAACACATTCTTAAAAATTTAAATGTATTATCATTTAATGTCAAAAACGAATACAATTAAAGAGAAATGATGAAATATTTAATAGAAAATTTTAAATATAAGAATAGATATTCTTAAATAGTTACTACTATAAGTTGCTCTAATTTAATATTAACTAAGATATTGCTATAATATTAAACATTAAAAATAAAATGAAAAAAATTGATATGCAAATGCTACTGTTGCCTGCGATGTTCATAAATGTGGCATCGCGAATTTCGGAATTCTAATGATTTGTATTTATCATCATCCCAAACACATAATATAAATTTCACCTGCTTCCCTTAGAGTGTAGCATTTTGGTTGGTCAGCAAAAAAATAAATAAAAAAATAAATATTAAAAAAACCTTTCTCGAAAAAGGTTTTTTAATATTCATTTTTTTTTTAATTTTTAATATTCATCGAGGATCCTCGTCTTATTTTACCCTAATGAGAAAGCACAAGTTTTGATTTTCCTTCTCTGTGTTTGTGTTTATTTTCACTTAAATATTCGTTCTTTGTTTTAATGAGTATTTTTCTTCGATAACGCTACTGTTCAACAATAAATCCTTTTATTTCCTTCACAATTTTTAAATTTTATTTTGAGAAAAGGAATTATATTTTTTAAATAATCGCATTGCGTGTGTGTGTGATAAACACTAAAAAATAACAACAAAAAGTTAAATATTTGAGATTTAAATATTTTAAAGACTTTTAGAAGAGTATAGGATATGAAACCTGTAACCACTTTTTTCGAAAATTCATTGCTTATAAACAAATATGAAATTTATTGCCCAATATTATTTTTCTGCAATAAAAAGTTCCATTAAACATATTTTCTTTATAAAAGAATCTTGTATGCAAGTGCGTACCCATTTTCTGCATTCATTTGAAATTACTTATCCTAGAGATTTCACGAAATAAGAAATATATACTTACAATATTTGAAATGAAATTAAAGTTAAGAAAACAACAAATGCTTATATTTATTGTATGGATGGGTCAAATAATTTTATTAACGAAATGGTCAATATCAACTAAGCTCTTAATGATTGAAAGGATGAAATTCATTATCTGAATAAGGAAAATTATATCTCCATTTCAAAACATTCAGCAGTAAAATGGAACCCACTACAATTACAGAACTTGAGAATATGAGAAATTTGATTGTTATAAAATAATAAAAGGAGTTCAAATAAATTCTTGTCCATGGAGAAAATTTCTGAAAGCTTATTTTTGATCATTTCAATAAAAATAGTTTAATTCGGTAAGCAGATAAGTTCTAGCCTATCAATATATTAATATATAAGAACAAAAGTAGAATATATTAATACAAAAGTAGAATATATTAATACAAAGTAGAATATATTAATACAAAAGTCGAAAGCAAATACAAAAGTAATAATATAA
>JAPDSC010010113.1:46086-61308 GCA_026290005.1 Latrodectus geometricus | reverse complement strand
ATATATTAATACAAAAGTCGAAAGCAAATACAAAAGTAATAATATAATATATATTAATACAAAAGTAGAATATATTAATACAAAAGTCGAAAGCAAATTTAAGCTTTATAATTAAAAAACTTCAAAATGACATAAAGTAAAATCGAAAACTGAAATTGTTATTTTCAAATCTCCTTTAATTTGGTTTTGTTATCTCAAAGTCAGTGAAACCTCTTCCTTTCGAGATGCAATCGACCTTAGAAAACAAATTTTTAATACAAATGGTTAAAAATTTTAATGCAAATAAACTATTTTGAGGTACTAATATTTTTATTTTAAGTGTTCTTTTAAGTATTTTGGCATCACAGTCTTCTTGTTTCCTTGCAACACCTCATGGAATTCTTTACTCCCAAAATTCCGAATGTTGTATACATTTTGGATACACTTCTTAACAGTTGTTTTTCATAGAAGATTTTAAAATTTTCCAAAATTTTTCGATGCGCAAACATTAAAATCTTGATAAAATCTTGTTATAAGCGGATGAAGAAGGAAATTCATTTTGTTATTAAGAGTTTGAAAATTTAAAATAATAAAATTCTTATGTAATTATAATAGCATTATAATAAACACCTTTAAAAGAAAAGCTGGAAAAGCGGCCAAGAATAAAATTATTGATTTTGTATATATTTTATCATTTATTTTGTATATATCTCAGTGTCTTAATTTCTCTTAACTACCTCCTGTAACTACTTATGAGTCATCATGAAATCACTCAATCTGGGAGTACTTATTCTTTTATTCATCGATGTAACCATGCACAGATCTTTAAGTGTAATTTTAGATTATACCCTTGTTATTAAAAGAGGTCAACGACTCCCGCTGGACACCTCGTCACCACATCTTCGACCAACGATATCTCTAAATATCAGTTTTTCATTTAGTGTTAATCATTGCGAAAGCTTATTTTTCATTTGTAGGAAAACCAGCATTAAGTCTCCAATTGGTATAAAATAATTCCTTAAATTTTTCAAATATTTTGATTTTATTTAATAATTTATAAACATTTTTCTGTATGAAATACTACATTAAGTTCCTGGGGCATTTCTCACGAACTTAATGTGGTGTACTGTCTTGTTAATTAACTGAAAATAAGAGTTATTCTTAAATTTTGTCTGACATATGCCTTAAAATGAAATAAGGTTTTTTTAAAATCACATTGTCTTTGAATTTGCTATGTTTTTTAGTTGTTTCTTGATTCTTACAAAATCTTGATTAGTACTTCCCTCTACCATTTGTAAGCTATAATAAATGTGTAAAATATATCTTTTTTTCTGAAATGCTTTAGATATTTTTGAATATTTTCTTAATATCTTAAAGTTATTGGAACATTGTTTAAAAGAAGTACAATGTAAAAAAAAAATATATAATAAGAGTACCCTATAAAATTCAGAAAATGAATACATTTCTTTTAAGTTTGTTTTCAAACATTTTATATATAAACTTCGTCTTGCGTGACCGACTGAATAAAAGATCTTGAACAATGTTTTATTTGCGTGTAAGTCATTACGAATGAATTTTAAATATAATTTGTATTTGGTTCAATCTTCATTATTTTTTCAAAATATAAATGATTTTATAAATATTTATTTATTATTAAACAAGTATTAATAAAATATCATATTAGTTTAATAATACATAAAATAAATGATTTATTAACATATTTTCTGAAGACAAAATTACAAAATAAATTAATTTTTAAATAGGTTTTCCCCATTCATAAAAAAAATCACCAGAAATGGAATGATTTTACTTAATGTTGATTTTTTGGAAAATAATGTCCACATTTCGTGATGAAACTTAATGCTTCAGTTCTGAATCTAACTTTCGAAGACAAACGAAAGTATCAGAAAAGAAATTAGCAATTTCTTCTCGATTGTCATAAAAAATTACAAAAATATTTTTTACAGATCAAGAAAACAAATATTTATTTATAGGTTATAAGCTCAATATTTGTAAACTTAATATTATTTCAGATGAGAATCAACTAAACAGAAGAAAAGTTTTACAAAATCCTGAAAATATGTTTTTCTTATTTCTTAAATCCTTTCTGAGTAACGTAAATGTATTTAATAAGATTTCTTCAGGAAAATTAAACACTGGAACGAATGCAGGTGTAGAAATGAATCAAGTAAGAAGTAAAGTTCGTAAATTTTTCAAGCTTTTCACTTTGATTCTCGGTATTTTGGGGGTAACACATCAGATATTTCTTACATCCAGACTTTATTTAAAATACCCCGTCGTAATCGATCTTATGTTTGAAAACGAATACACCATGGATTTCCCTGCCGTCACAATTTGCAACTTAAATCGAATGAAGAAAGGTTTTAATAAGTGTGTTTTCAAAGAAATACCATTGAAGCTTTGTAAAAAAATAAGCACTGGATTAACCATTTCAGAAAGGAAAAACTTTCAGTCTTGTAAAAGCATGCTAAATGGAACATACAGCAAAAGCAAAGACTTTGCGATGCAGTTTCTCACTAAATATTTAAAAAGAAACGAAGATGAACGAAAAATACTTGGTACCCAACTTTCCGAGTTAATCATTCAGTGTTCTTTTAATGGTAGAATTTGTTCTCATGAAGATTTCCTTCTATTTCAGAATTTACAATTTGGAAATTGCTATACATTTAACAGTATCTTTCATAATGAAACTAACATTAAAGTAACCTCTGAATTTGGATATAATAGTGGGTTAATGGTAACTATTAATTTAGCAGTCCACCAATATTTTCCTCTTATTTCAACGACTATTGGCGCTAGAATGTTTATTCATGATCCTTTAGAATCGCCCAATGTAGAAGAAAAAGGTATCGATATTAGCCCAGGATTTGAAACATCAGTAAGAGTGAAAGAAATGCAATTCAAAAGATTACCAGCTCCATATAAAGATGAGTGCAAGGACTACAGTTCAAAGACTGGATTTAAGAGCCAAAAAGAGTGTTTTCAAACATGTGTTCAGAAACAAAATTTTGAGCAATGTGGATGCGTTGACCCAACAATTTCAAGAAATAATCTTGATTTCCAGATTTGCAATGTGAGCAATTTAGAAGAAGTTTGTTGCTTGGATAATGTTATAGATGGTATGGATAAGCTTATAACAAAGTGTGAATGTCAAGTACCATGCTTTTCAAAAAATTACGATGTGGATATATCTACAGCTATTTGGCCTGCAGAGCAATACTTCCATAAATTCATTAAAAGAAATATTCCTCCTGTAAAGGAAATAAGTCTTCAAAACTTTAAGAACAATTTCGCATTGTTCCGAGTCTTTTATTCTGTTCCCGAGAGGAAACTTTTTGTGCAAAAAGCAATGTTCCAAATTACAGAACTTATTGGTAATATAGGAGGAGATTTAGGAATGTGGCTTGGAATTTCTCTAATCACTATCCTAGATATTTTATTCAAAATATTTACGTTTCTTATACAATTTCTTAAAGTAAATTTAAATTTATAAGAATTTTTTTATATATAAGTTTAAATCTAATGCAAATATAAAAGATGTTCTGAGAGAGTATCTGAGATTTAAAAATATTTAAGCCCGTTTTTCAGCTATATTTTTATGATATCAACAATCTAATTTATTTATATTTTTAATTTTAATCTTAATTAATACATTTATATTTTATAATTATAATTTTAAGTTATATTTAAAAGTTATATTTTATAATTTTAAAAGTTATATTTTATAATTTTATAATTGTTTGAACATGAATTTTTTAAAGGAAACTTTATACTTAATATAATTATATTTTATCTATTACAAACTATAATGGTTTGTTCGTAAAAAATTACATTTGAAATCTAATATTTACTTTTTATTATTTCATTAGAAAAGTATATATAATCGTAATTTTTACGCATTATCCTTAAAATGAAATGTTACTTAAACCTACTAACTTGTGATTTCTCTATCAATAAGGAATTTATCTCGATAGAGTATATTATTCAAAACTGTTTTTAGATAATAGATAACGCAGGAATTTTAACTGGTCTATATATATTTAATTTTTAATTTGCTCTTTTTTTAGATGTAAACTTTTTCACTTTGAAAAAATTAGAATAGTCTTGAATATTTGACATTTTTTTCTCTTTTAAGATTTCAAACCTTATTTTTTAACTCTTTCTTCTTAGAATAATAATTGCTAATTAAATTTTAAAAATAAATTGAATGAATGCAGGTCATATTATTTATTACATTACTTGTTTGATTTGTTGAATAATTTTCACCACGAGTTTTCCTTAAAAATATTTTTCATTGAGTCGTATAAAAGTTCTGAAAATCATATATTTCAGCAATTCTAATATTTAAAATTCAATTTTTGATATTTTTACCGATCCCAACGAATAGGTGTTTTATTATTTGGTTTAATATATTTCATACTGTAAAATATAATTATTTTATATACATACCAAATTACACACTATACTTTCTTTTCTTTTAAAACAGACTTTCTTTCTCTCTTATTTTTATTTTATGAAAATAAGAGGAAAAGAATAGAAATATCTTATTAAAGATATTTCTATTCTTTTCCATTAAAACAGAGTATAAGAATTTTTTTTTTATTTTCGTACATAATTTTGCATTGACATCAAAATATAATTATTTATTTTACAAAAAGTCATAAAAATAAATATGTGTTTACACCTTCCTCCAATTATTTTACGGAAGAAAATAAACTTTTCATAAGGAAATTTCTTAAATTTTATTCATTATGCTTTCTTTAAAAAAAGATAACATATCGCGATGAAGGGTTTCAATGTCTGAAATTGTAAAAGCCGAAACAATTCATCTGAAATTTTGCTAAATTAGAAACCAATTGAAAAAGCCATCACAATGACGCGGCGAAAAGAAAATATTACGATGCATCAAAATAACTATGTCGATAATTTGCATTTGCGTCATTTGATTTTTTTAATAACACATAATGGGTCGAAACTTTAAAAATACAAAATTTTAATTTACCAGTTGTAAAATGTGTGAATAAAAATAGAACAGCAGCATTTATCAGACGAAAATTCACAAAATATTGTGAGTTGTTTGATTTGGAATATAATAATTTTAACTGGGATAATTCAGTTAAACTGGATAAGGTGTAGTAGCAAAACAGATCCCTCGCGAAACTATACTATGCTTTCCAATAGCTTTAAATAAATTAAAGATTAATAAAATGTTTATTTCTTTTTTTATGAAGAAAAAGCGGAAAAAAAATCTAAATTTCTACTGAATCGCGATGAAAAAATTCAGTTTATCAACCTGATGTGTAATTTTGATTTTCTTTACTCATACATAAATAGTTTCGATACATAGAGAGATTCAAATTTTTTCACTTCAAATAGAACTAATTCCATTACAAAAAGCTAATGTACTGTTCATCTTGAATTCCATCCCACATAGCCTATGATGAATTTCTTTCGTATGTATAGATTATTAGCAGCATAATCTATACATAGCAATTTTGTTGGAAAAAGAACTATTATGAGTGGTTAGGAAAAAGGTTTAGTTTTGCATTACAGTTGTAAGACGGTATGCTTAATTTATTATTCTGAATGTAAGAATTTCCCTTATAATGAGAATTTTTTCCAACTCCTTTCATTTTTAAGCCGATTTTTCCAAGTGATTATCATTTTTTCCATGATTTGGGCAGTCATATGAGGATTAAAAGGAATGAAAGGATAAAGGACAATTTCTTTAATCATCATATGATTGCCCGAATCTTGGAACATTCAGTACCCATAGTATAATAGTCCAAATACGAGTTTACCCGAGGATTATCCAATAATTCCAATAAGCTTAGTTTCTTTAATTTCATCTAAGATCTAATATATTATTGCAATTCTATAGACATATGAACTTGTATCACGGAAAGGGAAAGTTGTAAGCTATAAGACATACTTCGTTACTTGGAATCTATTTATTCATACCGGCACTACATTAAAAATCTTCTTCAAGAAGATATTTAATATTAGTATTTAAATTTTTTTATTTATTACATATTTATGCGTAATGCATATTTTTTTAGCATTATTAAATATTTACAATATTAATGACAAAATATTGGTGAAAATTGTTAAAAAGTATGTATATTCTATAACACATGCATTAAATATCACATTCAAATAAATTTAAATTTTTCAAACTATTGTATCCAGAAAAAAAGAATTATAGAAATGATATGATTTGTTCCTCAAATTGTTAAAAATACACACATTTTACAAAAATACACAAAACATAGTAGTTATAAGTTGTGTTACAAAGTTATTAGACTACAATGCTTTTTGGGATTTTAGTTATAAATAATATAAATTTTTGTAAATTAAATTAAGTTTGTCCAGATAAATTAAACATGAAATGTATACATAATGTTTTTAAATTTCATTTAAATGTGATACACATTTTATCAACATTTTCAAAATTTTCTTTTCAGATATCTGTCTTAAAATTACAAGATCATTCACTTTTAAAAAAAAGACTTATAAGATAGTGATTCACTATCTTTCTAGATTACATCAAAACAATTATTTCTTTAGATTTATCAGATTTTCGAGCAAAGGTTTCTGTCTTAAGGTTCTCTATATTGTTTGTTGTACATGAAACAATTTTACTGATCTGATGTATTATCTTACAAGAAAAAAAAAAGTTCTTTTTCAGTACAAGCTTGAAAATTGCTTGGTTATCTGGTGAGAGTTGATAATTTTCTTTCTCTCATATTTTTTTATATTTTACATAAAAGTCTCTTTTATTCTTAAAATATTGTATTAATATAATTAGAGCTTATAAAATTCTTACTTGCTTCATTTTCCTATTTCCCTGAGCCTTTAAAAAAACAAATTTGTTTAATTTTTTAATCAGGTAATTCTCTTTATATGGCATTGTAAGTTTTTTCATAAAAACAGATGTATTAAATTTTAACTTTCCGTATAATATTATAGCTATCACACTTTTAGGACGCAATATTACATTTTATATATTTTTAAAGAAAAATTAAAATATTTTTTAAAACTTAAATAATAATTTTGATTGACATTTACGCAAAACGCCTGTGTATTACAATTCACCAAACCAAATGACGCAATAAATATTATTTCAAATATTACGAAAATGTAACAATGAAATCAAAAGTAATTTCATTTATATATAATAGAACTTTTAAAACAGATTTGTTATTTAATAAACAGAGAGATAGAACATATAAATTTTATTAGAAAAAATCTATAAACCTTATTTCCTTATTACGGTCTTTGCACGATTTCAATATGAAGTAATTCATATTTAAATAAACTAAATAATAATTAAACTTTTTAAATTTTGGATTTATTTACTATCTATATACATAACCAACTACGGGTGTAATTCTTAAAGAAAATTTATTTAATTTAATAAAGTGCATCAGAAAATACATTTTAAGTTGAATATTTTAAATACACTTAATGTTTAATTGAAAAGTTTACAAATGAATTTACTGATAAATAAAGCAAAGATTATATTTCTATCAGTGAACTAGATGTGATACAAATATTCCCAATCGTTATTTGTATTTGATACATATTTTGGCATTAAATTATCATTTTACAAAGTTTACATCTAGTGGCCAAATATTTTGAATGCAATTTAGTAGTCATTCTGAACATTCATTGTAATTATTGTGTGAAATATACAAATTAATGCTAGAGATATAAGATACCATATTAAAGTTAGATTATTTATAAATATATGAATCAATTAAAACACTGTAAGTAAATATTGCTCCGACAGATGCCATTATTAAACTTCTCTTCATTGGCAGCATATTCCAAGCTGTTAAACATGATTCATCTTTTAGGCATAGATAAAGGTTTTGAAATAAAAAGCTCTGTTCTTTCATGTTCAATAAGACCACAGCAACTTTGTGTTTGATGCTTGAATATGCTTCTGTGGTAGAACTAGCCGACAAAATTACTGCGATCGTGCAAAAACAGGCGTCAAGGAACGAACACGTGAAATTTAAGCGTTGAAGAATATCCAGTTCTTGTAGCGATTTGTGGAGAAGAGTGCTTATTGAGATGTTTATTCTGAAGAAATTATGGACCAAGGAACATAAAACCAAAAACGATAACTCTTCTTCAGCAAACTTAATTAAATGCTTAATGGAGAAATACGACCTTATCAATGATTCCAAATTTAAATTGATACTTCGAATGAAGGATTTTGAAAAAGCACGAACCTGATGAGTTAGCTGGATGCAAACGGCAACATATAATATTCCAAACATTTTTATCGGAAATTCATGCAGAAGAATTTCAAGAATAATTAAAAAAATAATGGTTAATCTCGCATAAATTTTGTTCTGAAATGTATGACCAAACACCGATTCAAGAATAACATCGTAGTTTTGCATTGAGAAGTACATATGTATTACAAACTGCATTATGGTGGTCACAACACAAAAAACAAGCCATAAGTAAAGGGCATGCGTTTTCTTATCTTTGATTAAGTTATTTAATCTGCATAAATTTCTTGTAAACATCTGCAATCTTTTAAATTTTTCACTTAAAAAAATACGATTCAAAGCAGAAGCAATATTTAGAATTGTAAATGTTATGGAATATGTTGCCGAGGCTCTTATTAAAATGCAGACAACCATTCCTATTATTGTGAGAAATATTAAGAAATTGTAAATTGCCGGTAATTTTAAAACTTGTTCATGTTCTCCGAAATTTTTGTAGGATATTTTGAAGGGTATCACCAAAGATAAATAGAGTAATCCGAAAATCACGCTGAAAACATGACTTACAGGAGATTCTTTTATTTTATTCGGTTCCATTTTAATAAGAAATTGTCTTTTCTTCACAAAGAATGAACTATTTCTTCGGGTCTGTTAAGAAACAGAAGAGAATAGAATTTGTTTTGATAAGCTTACAAACAATCTAGTTTAGAAGTGCTAAGGGAAAAAGTAATGCTCCACTAGTAAAGTATCAATCGATACTAAATTTTGAAAGTAATTTTCATTTTGCATTAAATATAAAAAATATATTTTATAAAGATTGAAGCCTACTAACAACCACTTTTGTCTCAGAAAATACGATTTATTTTATCAAAATACAATAAACCTTAAAATGATATTTTCGTTAAATTTCTGTCAATCGAAAAGAAGCTATTTAAAAATCACGAAACGTATTATTTTGTGAGTTTACAAATGTATTGTTTCCGTGATATTTTTGTGGAAGAAATTAATAGGAAAAAGTATCCTATCTCTCATAAACTCTGTTCCAAAATGATTATTTAAATTTTTATCTTTATTCAATAAGAGATTCAAGTTTACTGTGTTTATATATTATCACTTCATGGTATAGAATTATAAAACTTTTATTACACTTTCAAAAACTTTGTTTTTTAGAGCGACATCAAGCATTATTTACCACCTTGAAATAAAGGTTTCAACATATTTTCTATTATTTAATAGTGAACATAAAATAATTTAATTTTCATTGATTATCATTATTTTATTTCTTTAGAACTTTTAGAGTTTTATGTAATAATAGTATTCAAGTAAGACATAATCTCTAATGCAAAACTTAAGTACAATAGTTCCTAATAGCGCCTTTTTATTCAATTTTTATTTATCATATACCTACGGGAAATTTTTTTATTTAATACAATTCCACTATAGATTTATTTTTGTTCTGTGTTCATAACAATTTAGTTTATAATCATTACATAATATTGTTGTTCAGCTTCTATTTTACATGATATTGTTATTCAGTTCACAAGGTAAACCCCCTCTTTATTAATAAACATTTAAATGAGAATCTATCTCGAAGTGAACATTAAAAACAAAAATAATTATTTTTATGAAATCTATACAATGATAAAAACAATATTTACAAATGATAAAAACTTCTTCATTTTTATAACCTAAAAGATAGATGGTTTTTGGGTAACTTCTTTCAGAATTGTTCGCCAATCAAAAAAACTGTAAACTAAAATAAATGTAAATCCAATTTATAGAATTAATAAGGGTTTTATAATACTTGTTCATCAAGAAAAAAAGAATGAAATGTTTTCAAATTTCCTACTCAACGTATTGTTAACTAAGCAGAATTTTTTTATTAAATCCCATAAAATATTTTGGAACAAGCTTCTTATTCAGAATTTAATTCCTTGATCATTATTTGTTCCTTGTAAATACTAAATTTATTTTTCTCTAGACATTGTCAAAATACCTTAAATTTGAAAACTATAAATTTTTGATATGGAATTAATTTTCTCTAATGAAATGAAATTATAATTACATCATTTCTCATCAATTTGTCACCAAAATAAAATTCACCAAAAAGTGTATCAATAAGAAAATTTTCATAACTGAGTAATTAATTTTCACGGTTCTGTGTCCTAATTTTTAAAATTTTGCCATTTTAACTTTTTTTTAGATTTTAATTATAATTTTCCATTCTCTAATTTTTCCTACTAGATATATGATAATCCTATGATATTTCTACATAATATGAAGAAATAAACTTTTCATTTAACTGTGGAAAACAAAATAAAATTCACAGTCTTTTTTTTTCCCTGTGACTTTATTGCTATAGTTACTGTTATTAGGGTAATTACATGTTGAGGCTTAAAATGTTTGAGTGAAAAGATGATATAGAAAAATAAATTCTCTAATAACACGCAACAAACTTTTCCGATTAATTGAAAATGGCAATAGAGCGTGTTCTATATACATTTAGAATGATTTGTTTTAAATATTTTTTTCAACTGTTTATGGTAAAAAAAATTTAATAAATCCTAAGCATTTAAAAAATGACTTGAAGAAAATGCCAAGAAATTCGACATTATAAATGAGTAGAAAGTAAAAATCATGAACACCAATAATCGTAATCGAAATCCAATTTATGTAAATGAAAGAAATGGAGTGAAAACTCTTTTAATTAATTGGTTTCAATCTTCGCTACTGAAGGCGACATAAACATTTACATTAAATCAAAGATAAATAAAGTTGATGCCTTAGAACTTTATATAAAGTTTAAAGAGCAAAAAATAATAAAATAATAATAAAAAAATAGAAATCTATATTGCATCAGTGAAATCTGTACTTCGGTGAAAATTTTGGAAATTAACCATATTACAGGAAAGTAATATTGGTTGCTTCGAAACAAAATGTTTCAGAAGAATTCTGCACATTTATTGGCCACATTAGCAGCCAAAAATTTACCAACAAATTATATATGAAAAATCAAAATGCTGTCCTAATAAAAACGATCTTAAAAAGAGGTGTTAACAATGGACTGGACAAGTTCTGAGAATGAAATCGATTGATCAAATAAAAATATCGATTACGTGGGCTCCTGATGGACTCTGGAAAAGATGCCTTATGTGCCATAGGAGCGTAATGAGGTCAAGGCAAGGGCAAGTATTTGAAAATCTTCCAATTAAGACCATAAAATTAAGTTCAATGAATTTAGGCCTTAAAAAATTTAATATTCGAGCAACAAAATTGTAATTGGATAAGAAATAACTCATTACTTTATGATAAAATTGTGGTTTTAAAAGTCTCCAATCAAATGAATGCTGAGACACCTTTTTCAAATAAAACGCATGAATATACATGTGATTCTAATGAATAAGTGTTAAATAGCACAAATTTGTTTGATATCAGCAAAAACAATAAAAAGCTTAAAAAATTGTTTATATAATTTTACTGATATTAAATATTGAGTTGTCCGGAAAGTTCGTGGCGATTTCCGGTAGGTAGTGCCGGTAATTACTGAAAACAAATGACATGTGTACATATTCTAAAAGAGATAGCTTCAGCCATACTTGGAAAAAAGTTTGGTTACGATTCGTTAATTTTTATCAGTTTTGTGAGCCGTAGAATATGGTGCCAAATAAAGTGCAGTATAGGCATTGAATGCTTTTCTCTTTCCTATAGGGCAGAAATGCCACACCAGCGACAAATAAGATATGCGCTGTTTATGGCCAGGATGCTGAATGAAGGATTTTCTTCTATGGGAAAAAATTCGACTCTTTGGTTGAGATCAGAACACATTTGGACAAATTTTTTGCCGAGAAATCTGAGAGGTTCTAGAAGAACGGAATTCTCAAGCTACACGAAAGATGGAGAAAGTTTGTGGAGCAGAATGGTACCTATATAATTTAATAAATGTATATCATTATTTAAATGAGCTGTGTTTTAATTGTCCTAAAATATTGTCGCGAACATTCCGAACAACCAAATAAATTAGCTCCAGGAAGAATCAAGTCATGACAAACAATGAAATATGGGACATTTTTTGATATTATTATTCACGAATTAAAGATTCATCATAAATAAAATAAAAACCTTTTTGTTATGAAGACATACGTTTGAAATTACATTTTTCTTTATCTTGGAGTTTATTCCTGAAATTTTCATCCAATTTTTAATTTATTAAAACACACAACCTAGTTACTATATTTTGAAATTTTTCTTTAAAATCTTCTAGTTTGTTTGAACACAAATTGAAATTATTTAAAATCAAATTTACCTTAAAATCTATCTGTAGAATCTGACAATTTATGATGTTCAGAAATATGCATAATAACAATCAGTGTTATCTTGATATTTTCAATGAAATCCTTAAGTAGCTTTTGTTGATTTGAAATATTATATCCTAATCATTTTTATCTTTAACTTTATTATAAAATCCTTAGATAACTCTAAGGGATCCATCTATTGATAATTATACTTTTAATTAATATTTTGCTCTTAACCATAATTTTATTCTATAAAAATTAAATTCCTCATAAGGAAGTTGTATTTTCATCATTATCTTTATTAGTTTTACATAACATATTTTAAATCCTGAAAGCGGATTTCATTCATAAATACAAATTTTATTCCAATCGACAAATCCACTTTTTGATTGTGTTTTTAGATACATTTTGATATCTTACAAAAAGAAGACAAATATCCATTTTTCTCTAGTATAAAAGAATCATCAATTACGTGATATTTTGTGGGTCTGAGTTGCAATTTTTTAAATTGTTTATATTCCCTTTTAATCTATAAATTTTTCAGATGGAAATTGATGTGTAGGCATGAAAATTCAACAGACAATAATTTCCAATATAAAAGTTTCAAATTATTTCTAACATATTAATTGTACAGTTTATTGTATTCTACAATGAAGAGTATATATTACAAAGAACTCACAGTTTATTGTATTCTAAAATTTTCTGATTAAATTTTTATTCAAATTAGGTACATCAGAAACTTTTACCCTGTTTCGCAAAATAAAATTTTACGTATATATATATATATATATATATATATATATATATATATATACAGACTTTTCTGCAATGTCTGAAAACTAAGAATGAAATCTAAATCTAGCGATTTATACCATCCAAATTTTATAAAGAACTCAAAATCGTATAAAGTTATACAACAATATTATATTACTGACATAAGAATTTATAATTAAATTATAAGAATATTTGTAATGTTTGATCGTGTTTTAGTATTAGCTTTTAATATTAAATAGCATAAAGAAGAAAAAAGACTCATTTCCCTCAAATAAAAAATATGCTTTTAAAAGAAAATAATGAAATTTTATGAAGAACTCAAAATTGTATGAAGTTATACAACAATATTACATTACTGCCATAAGAATTTACTACTAAATAATAATATTTTTGATTTTTGTATATTAAATGATGTTTTAATTGAAAGATCGCCTTTTGCTCTCAATTTCACCAATTAAAACTCTAATTGTTAAATTTCGAATTAAAAACCCCTGTAACATTTGCGTTTTAAAAAGATTAAATCTATGATACACAAGTTATGAGATAAAATTAGTTTAACTAAGAGAAATCTGTCATAAAATAATTTCACTACTAAAATTTCTAATAAAATTAAATAAAGCTATGTAAAACAGAATAATTTTAGTGTAATAATAAACTTACTAAAAATGTACATGTAAAGGAATGTTTCATGTAAGAAACATTTTCTATTTATGATGCCAATTTTCGAAGTTAGTATCATTAATATTGAAAAATAGCGAACCTAAATTTTTGCATGTTCTTAAATATAAAATATATAACTGCTTGAAAAATAAAAATTTATTTATTTTCAATTAAAAATATACACTATTCAGAGAAATATAGTTAAACATTACGTTTCTTTTATTTGAATTTATCTTTCTAAGTAAAACTTAGAAAATAGTTAATTTGTATATCAATTCTTCATCGAATATATATGGTTACTCATAATTATTAATGCGATAAATCCTAATTTTCTGTAAACTATATGATTTCGGGTGGATTATTCTTTCTAAATTTCATGAACAATACAGAGAATGGTGCTTTAAGTCAACAAATAAATAATCAGGATGATGAGATTATATTCAGTTATAGTTTTTTTATTCTCAGATCAAAATGGATTAAATATTTAAAATTTAATGCTCTGTGGTCTCAAGTTAAGCAGTGCCCGTACAGTACTGTTTAATTTGTGACAAAAGAATTTAAATTTTAATTAATTTTCGCACTGAAAAATTCTGACATAATTTTATAAATGACACACATACATTTACGCCCTTAAAACATCTATTTATAGATTTTATCAATCAGGACTCTAAAAAAATTAAAAGCATAGGAAGAAAGCAATTTTTTTATAAGTGTTAAAAACTTCTATTTCAATGCAATTAATTTCTTAGAAAGATTTTGGGCAAACACAGTTTCCCGATAAAATCAATAATACTTTCAACACATTTGACTGATTATGATTTATTTGAAAGGTAATAATAATAATAATTTGGTATAGTCGTTTTAAAAAGCACTATACCAAATTAAATTATCTCAATTAAATTATGTTCATTATAAAAAATCATTTTTCAGTGAACACAAATAGCTCATAAAATAAAAAATGCTAAGCTAAGGAATATAGTGATGATGATTATTTATCAGTCATATGATCAATTTCTTAATTTCTATTATTTGACACTTCTGAGAATTGATCATAACATCTGAATTTTCAACCATGGGCAAACACCCTTACTTTAAACAAAACACAAATTATATGAAGAAGAAACGTTATGAAAACTGGAATTCATTGTACCAATATATTTTTATTCTTTTTCGACTCAGTGCGGTTTTTTCTTTATCTACAGAAAAAAAACCTGTGGGAAAAATTAAAAACTTATTATTTTTAATCATCAGTT
>JAPDSC010010113.1:18796-41086 GCA_026290005.1 Latrodectus geometricus | reverse complement strand
AAATTTAAATTTTAATGATTCAAATATTTTCCGAGATAAAAATTTTCACAAAAATTACATTTTTACATGAAATAACGATATCAAGATAAATAATTAAGCATTCTACAAGTTATTTTCTTTTTGATTTATTGTTCTTTTTTTTTTTCTTATTTTCTTTTTGATATGGAAGCATTTAATATAATTAAAAAAAAAACAGATGTTATGCATTTTATAAGAATAAGTGAATAATCAATTTTAAGTAAACTGAAAATAATTTGAAATACTTTTACTTTTCTCCCCCCCCCCTTCCACCTTAAAGAAGTGAAACCTCGAAATATTGGCGATTCTGGAATGTTTGCGCAGTAGAAAATTCTTAAAATAACTCCCAACTTCTCGAATGTTTTATTTATTTGAGGACTGACCTCGACTCAGGCTTTCTGAGCAGATTTATTTACTCAAAACAAATAAAGAGAAGCCTTTAAAGTAGAAAGGATTAGGGGAAGCCGTGGAATAGCTTAAATCGATTGCTAAGAATCGATTCTCTGAAGAACTTGACAGTGCGACTCTGAACATATAGGGAAATTTCTCTTCAACTAGGCATGTTTTCCCCTACTACTTGGGGATAAATTGAATTACAATTTATTTTGAAATAATAACCATTTCTGTGAATTTTATGATATACTGAGAAAATTTTTTTTATATTCTCATGTGTTTTTTCATATAATGTCCAATATAAATAAATTATAGTAGAATAGTTAATGAAATTTCATAAAACTAGTTCAATCAATCTCTGAATGTCTTTAAAATATGCGGAGAAATTTCTTTTATTTAAAAAGTAATTTTTCAAAAATCCTCTGAAACTGATAAAACATTGGAATATATTTTAAATTAAAAAAAAAAAAAAAAGATTTCATATTAAAAGTGTTTGTGAATTGCGCCTGTATTAAAGTTGGTATGAATGAATTTCAACTTGCGTGAATAATCAAAAATTTTCAAAGTTTAAGAAATTTATAATCTTAAGTCAATTCAATTCGAGCGCTTAATTTTATTGATCTCTTTATAAGGTATAATACACTTAAAGTGAATAAACTTTATAAAAATAAAAAATTGTTTTTGAAAATTAGCTATCATAAATATAAACTGAGTGATATTCGTTTATTCTCCATAAATAATTAATAATTCACACTGGTACAGGTAAATATCTGGTACGTATTTCAAGAAAATCATATGATAGAATAAAAATCCCTATTTTCGACCAGGTAGGGAAAATAGGGAAAAACTCTTTCATCTTCCCCATCCGAAGAAGAACAGGAGGAGGAGGAAAGATGCTGTTCCAACATCAGCGTGGTCTCGGTTCTCCAAATCGGACGGCAACTGTCCATCCCCGAGGTAAAGACAAACTTCCCAACATGTCTGAGGATGATACTGTCCTTAACAATGCCTGCGAAAAGGTCAGCGTCACGGACTCCACCCCCGAGAATCCCATGAAGCCCCCCCTCTCAAAGCGTAAACAACACAAGAAACTGGTCAGACTATTGACCGTCATGGCTTACGTTTTCTCTGTATCTCTGGGGGCGATCGTTCTCTCTCTCTACTACGTCTTCCTCTGGGATCCACAGATTCAGAGGGATGGAAAGAAGCTGACCTCCATACCCAGTCCTCAGCACCTCAAGTCGCAAGCCAGTGGTCAGTACGACAGCCCATTGAATGGTTCATTGATGGCGACTACAACAGGAAGTCCTGTTTCTGCTACGACAATCAGAGGCAAATGGTGAAGGAAAAAAATTATCTGGGATATTTTTTTAGATGCAGAGGTAAGGAGATTTTTTATTCTTTCATTTATATAAAAAGAATATAGAATATATATATATATATTCATATGATAATTAATAATATAATGCATATTTATTACTGCAATACCTATTTTTTAAAAGGTTAATATAATGAAACTAACGAATGCAAAAAGAAATAAACATTATCGTTTATATTACTACATGTATCTTTAATATAAAATTTGTGTTTTGTTTACGTTTTTATTTTTCACTTATCATCAAGTAAAAATCTTTTCTCTCGAAAATTTCTTTAAATAATTAAGATTCATAAGTTCATAACTATAAAGAACATTTTTTAAATGTAACAGTAAGTTTACTCGAAGGAAACTAACACTAACAGTTCTTTTAATAATTTCTTGACAAATTTCAAATTAAAACCTTTATTCTAACTGTTATTTTTTAACTTTTCCAAAAAAATTTGTGCTTTTTATTAGTTTTGTTTAATTTTTCATAACAACTTACCGATGAAAACAATTTTTTTTTTTCATAATTCTTACTATCAAAATAATCCGTTAAATTTTTATTTTGAATTTCATCTAAGCTGAAATTATTTTTTCTATTATCAATTTTTCAGGATATTTGAAGACTTTTCATTGAAATTTTAATGGTAAATATCTTGTAAAAATTTACTTTAATATCTTGCACATGTGAGCTTTCTTTTAAGAAAAGTAAAATTATTAATGAAATTGCAAGCACAATGTTATTTTAATGTAGAAAAACATTAACATAATTAACTAAAAATAGAAATAAACAACTTAAAAATATACTAGTTAGATATTATATTGTTCACTAATTCTCATAATTAATTCATAAATTTCATTCAAATGAATAAAATTTATAACAAACTTCAGAAAAACAAATTAAAGATCCAAACCACTACGTATAATGTACATAACTATATTTCACGAAAAAAAATGTATGCAAGTTAACGTATATAACACAAATAATGAATGTAATTTCAATGAAATATGAAACAAACTTCTCTGTGGTATAATTTTCTAAAGTATAAAAGCGTTTAAAATATTATGTATTTACACAGTAGTTAGAAAATGAATAAATTTTTCGATAAACAATTAAAATTTTCCATTCTTTCCTTACAAAAGATATCAAAAACAAAAAATATTATTAAATTTTTCACTAAATTAATAAGCTTTTCACGAACTATAATAAAACTGATTCATGTTCAAAAATACCTCTCTTAGCTCTGTAGTTTACTAGAGATTTTAAAAATCCTTTCAGTTGCTTTTTTTACGGAGGATTATTTTCTATAAATGAATCATTTGAAATCCCGTTAATGATAGATTTATTTTAATTTAAAATATTGTTTTTATATAACATTATATTACTGATATACTTATGTAAAATAAATAAGAAAATATTTAAATTAAAAATTTATACAAATGAATAAAGACAGTTAAATTTGTCACTCTGGTAAGTTTATGAACATAATTGTTAACTGGATTGGAACTCACAGATCACGTGTATTCCGTACTATTACAAGTGTTTACGCACAAAATGGGACTCGAACATACGAAATGAAAAACTAAAACCAGATCGCAATTAATTCAGAAACTAAGTCAATTAAAATTAGCGAAGATGAAAAAGATTTATAAAACTTTTTTTATAGACAAAATGCTGAACATTTCAAAAACGTTTAAAATAAATAAGAAATTTCAGTTCATGATAAATGATTATGAAAGTGGTAAGAAGCAAAATAAAAATAGGCAAGATTAATTAAATTAATTTTAATAACAACTTTATCTAATTAAATGTAAAAAATAAAATTAATAAAAAAACGGATCTAAGGGATACAAAACAAGTAGGTAAATATTCTTTATGCAAATATTTTGAAAGTACTATTAATAAGTTAATTTTTTAAAACGGTATTATATATAAAATTCCCAAACTATAATTTTTAATTTAAATATATTTCTGTCTATATAATTCAAATGAACAAAAAAATTGACCCACAAAAAAATATTTAACAGTACTTTAAAGAAAGTAAAACTATACACTTTTTGTAGTTGAAAGAATGACTGGAAGAGGCGCATTAACATGAATGAATGCATCAAAATATTTGAAAATATTAGATGGCAACATTTTAAAAGATTATAAAATTCCTCATATTTATCCTAATAAGGTATAAGAAGTAATCAGTCTTCATGAAAGTACAGAAATTCATTTTGTTCATTTAATAACGCAATACTTATTTGCCTTAATGTGCAAAGGCTATTCAAATCATGTTAGCAAAAATGGCATCCATACAAAATATAGCTAACTTTAAGATTTGAATTTGTTTAAATCAATCTTTCAAAGAAAAGTTGAAGAAAACACAATGAATTCTGAAAAACTTTTTATAGAAGCATAAAATTTGTCGTGAAAATTTTGTAAATTAGTAGACAAATATGTAAAGCATTAAAATAATTCATCCAAGAAAAAACTACTGTAAATTGATGAAAATTTATTCGGTTTTAATAATAAATAAAATTTATTATTTAATGAACACGTTAGAATTGTTAACTAGAAATTCATAAAAAAAATATGTAATTAAATTTCAAAAACTCTCAGCTATCCAAAATACATAATTGTGATGATGGTTTAACAATTAACACATATGACATGATATAAATGACTTCAGTTCAACGCACAGTCTAATGGTTAGAGAACTATATATGATGATGGAATTAATGAATTCAGTAAAACCTTTTAGTATACCAATTCCAAAATTTTATTCAGATTTTAATGATTATTATTCGTTGTTTATTTAATACAAAAAATCAATTAAATATATAAGTACATAAAAGTAAAATTATATGAAAAGTTTACACATAGATCTCCTAAACATCATTTTCACCAATAAAAGAGTAAATGGTGTTTATGTCACTACTATCTTAGAAAAAGTGTCGCAATAATTTCACTGAGACAGGGTGAAATCTAATTAATAAAAAAAGTTAATAAGTAAATAAAAAATTTTGAGAAAACTAAAAAAGAAGGTGGCATTTTCGTTTTGGTATACTAATCATTTCCTTGCTTCGAAAAATTCCATAATATACGGCATATACCACTATGGAAATATTTTGGCAGAAAAGTGAAATATGTTATGAATTTTATTGCTTAATTCAATTCAAAACGCTATTTTTATATAAGCGAGGCATTTTAATTTATCCATAGTAGTTACATCAGGTAATTTGAGCAGGCTAGGATGTAGGAGAGAGAAATAATCTAATTATTTTGTATTCAAAACTCTTAACCGAGTAAGTGACGCGAGGTATTTGTTATAAGACTTTTCTGATGAAGGAATGGAACTACGAGTAACCAGAGCACACATGTAAACTGTTATTAAAACAAATCATGTTACAGGAGTACTAAAGAGGTAATTTCTTCAGATTTAAGTACCAGCAAATCACGTACACTATTTTCGATGTAATTTGTTTAGAATTAAGAATAGAAGCTTAGAATTTTCTTTTCTTTTTAATTTTCTCAAAAACTGATGCTTACGCGTATCGTATAATGCACTGGCCCTAACAGTTACAGAACATGTATATTATGAATATATATTTTACAATCATGTGATTCTGTTTTAAATTTATTTTTCTAAGTCTCACGATTTTTCAAAAATTAGCATTCCTATGAATGTTACAATATATATTGCTAAACTCTCACCTACGGATCTTCCTTTAAAAAAAAAAAAATTAGCATGTAAAAAAAATAAATTTTACAATAGAAACAGAAAAAATTTTCTTAACCAAAATTCAAGCTCCCAACTATACGATTCAACTTTTTCCTATCAGAATAAAATTTTCGACATTTTGCGAATTAAACGAACATATCAACTATCATAATTCAAGAATTTTCATAAAATGATTTCAATTCTCATAAATCGTATAGTATTCAATTGATCTTATACTAGTACGTGTCAGGCACTAAAATTCTAAAATTTATGAAATTAAATAGTAAAATTTAATTTACATTTCAATAAAATTATTATTAAATCTTGGATCTTAATTTGAATTTTCGAATCATTTCCAATGAAACCGAATATCCCATGTCTAATAGCATATTTCTCAGTACAAATCGTAACAATAATTCCTATCGGTACAGATAATTTTATTTGTAAAAAATGAATAGATTATAAAATGTTTATCCTAGATAAATATATAAATTCATTTCGTAAATCTATTTTTTTTTTTTTTTACTCTTTCATAAAGATTTATAATTTACCTTCAACATAATAAATTCATTTCATCGTTAACTTCACATGTTTTCCTCTCAACTAGAGTTGAAAATTTAGCTTTGAACCACTTACTGTTATATATTTCTCAGAGTCGAATAATATTTCATAACTTTTATGGCTTCAGCATTCATAAAACTGCCAAACTTTCATCAAGGATTCTATTTTTAGTTTGTAAGCTAGTTTCAGAACTCCCGGCTTCTGAGTAATAGAGGAAAGGAAATACACATGGAGTAATAGAGCATCACAATCCCAAGTATTTTTATGCTAGTTGAAACTCTTCGTTAAAAATAAAATATTGAATAATCTTTTTTTATTTTGATACATAGTATGCAGTCATTAAATTTACAGTTAAATCTTTACTCATTTCTAAAGACTGTATACATATTAAGCATAAAAAAGTGAATATTTTAAATAGAAAAAAAAAGTGATATTTAGTTTTTACAAAAATAAACCCTAAATATGAGAATTTCGAGTTAATGTAAAATCACGGAGAAGATTTATCAACTGGAAATCTTAGTATTTTTGTAGCGCAGAAGATACCTACGTTTTTGTTATAAATAACTAAAAGTAATATCATCAACGTTAATGAAGATTAAACAGTTTAAAATTATACAAATTTTTAATCCTTTGGTCACATTTGTTATTGGCTTACTTGACTAAGTAATGGTGGAAAAGTGACTCATCATCTGAATTCAAAAAGTTAGTTTTCTTCATTTTTGTTTCAAAAATATATTTATATCAACAATATAAACATATTACATAATTAAATCTAACCCATTCACATAAAATCTTCAAATAATTCAATACTTAAAGGGTTAATTCAGCTTTATTTATGCAGAACAATGATTCTAATTTATCTCATTACATACTGTCTAACAATTTTTTGTAACTCTCTGACAAGATCTGATGAATGCCCTTCCATATCTACTGCAGCTTCATGATGCATCTCTGCATGGAAATTAAAAAAAATAATTTTATTCATCTCAAAATTTGTATGCAAATTCTTAACACAAATGTTTAAATTTTAAAAGTCTATGGACATTAATTGCAGAGTTATAATGCTTATTTCCACAGTACAAATCACCAGGCATAAAAATGCTAACATTTATGGAAGGTTTCTTTCCACATTGCCCTGAGACACAAAGAATAAAACAATTGCAGGTTCCATTGCAAACAAACCAGGGCAACTTTAGAGGACCTAACAATCAGAATGGATGAAGATTGACAAACCAAAAAAAAAAAAAATCGGGAAATCGAGGTATAGGAAATCGCCTGCATCATACAGACACAGCCGTGTATAAGTATAAATCACAATATTATCACTGAAAGGAAGGCCCTGGAAGAACTAAGTGCACAAAGCAAACTGAAGCTGCCAGTCATTATTAAAACATGTTTTGTCCCTTTTATGTTACCCATGGAACAAGACACTTGGCTGAGGCAAATATTACACTCACAGAAACATTTAATCCCACAACAGTGATAACCAATCATATTTGCAGTGCAATGCTCAGCAATAGATCCTGCTTCACTTTTGGACAACAATCGCAATCATAGAGGGCCACAGAACTCAAGCCTGTTTCACAGATTTGCGAGGTTTAGGCTATCTCAAATGGCAGGTCACCTTTAGTCAATGTGGGTAAAATTTTAACAGTGCAATAAGCCAATTTCATCTGGCAGGCAATGCATTACCTTTCATAACATGTTATTTTAAAATTTTTAATAAAATACCAGGTCTCCAATGCATGGCTAGTATTCCTCAACAATCAATTTCTACAAATCAAAAATAACAGACAAGATAGACTGCCAGACCCAGACACCTTAAAATGTAGATCTAAGGCAATTGATGAAGCCTAAAAGATTTACTCACTTAAAACTATAAAAGCATGTATTTCCACAAGGGGCAATTTCAACAACTATGTTTGAACACTAAATACACAATTATTTAGTGTTGAAGAGTTGTGTATCCTTGAAGCTTTAATCTTTTTACCGTCTGTAGAATATTATATTTCTAGAAAACTATTTAATTTGTCCATTTTTAAATGTATATTCAGTATATATGCAACAATTGGTAACAAATCATGAATTAAAGAGCTTTATATATTTTTAGATTGACAATGTAAATTTTCAAATATGCAAGATTTTAAACAATCAAATAGTCTACATCAAAATAACCTCACTATTCAAAAGAGTTTATACTTGTATCACCAACATTATAAATTGACATTTTATTGTTCCTCAATCTGGCTTGCTAGCATTGCATTATTAGTTTCAAAAAATACCAAAAAGAAACTATAGTTTTCAACCCATTTCATTGAAAATTTACAAGATTCTCACAAGAAATGTTTATAAAAAAAAATTTTAAATTTGCAGGAGTTTCAAGGATTTGTAGCATTAAGTTTCAAAAAAATTTACAAGAAAACAGAGTTTCAAAAATTAAAATTGCAAAAATCACAAGCTGATTTTATGCCAGCAAGATTTCAAGAAAGTACACAGGCAAAAGACCAGACAGATCAACCAAAAACAGTACATTTTAAGGTCAAGCCGCAGAAAGTTGGCAAAAACTATTGTACCTAACAAAAAGATTTATACTTGTTTTTTTTAAATAGAAATTAAAAGCAATGAGCCATGTACAATTCAACAAAATCAGTGTTTGAAATAGTTCAATATTTTATTACAAATAAATTTGATTTATGAAACTTGATCGCAAAACTTTTCTTGGACTATTTTTTATCTTATATTCTAGGACATGTATTTTTAATTTATTAATATTTTAAAATAATTAATGTGATTTTAAATTGTATATTAACTAGTTAAAGACAATGATCTTAAAACAATTTATAAATATTCAAACGATTTTTGTTTTATAAATTCCAAAACTAATTACAAATATATAGAATTTTGTTTCTAAAGTTTTAAATTTACATAAGAACATTTGCAATTTCTGTGTAGGAGATAACATGAAAATTTGCAACTCACTTAAGAAAAAACCTTTTCATACAGAAATTGCATCCACATGACAGAATTTATTAGATGGAAGAAATAAATAACTGGATGCATCATTGTACATAGCTGGCTTGTAATAAATATTTCCATATATAGACATCAACACTAATATTATGGAGAAAATAACTTAAAACTTCAAGAAATTTCTTTCATTTGGTTTTTATTGATACATTTTTTTTTTTTTTTTACAAATTTATATCATTTGAAATGCTACTTTTATGATGTATAAAATATTTAATTTAATATTCAGCAATTGTTTTTCAGTCTCAAATATCACCAATGTTCCAACGATAAGCCGTATACAGATGCCGGCCTATTTGATATTCAGGACCAGAGTCACCATTTATTGCCTTAATACACATATTCCATATAAAAAATATTTTCATATATCTCAGTAGTGTGAATGTTTGAGCAATAAATGTATACATAAGTTTTTGGACTTTTATTTGAGAATTTACACAAAATGAGAAATTAATACACACAAACAGAAAAATGATAATGTTCACATATTACATTATGGTCAAACTAATAAACAATGTAACCTAAGGGTAAAGCCCAGACTCAAGAAAAAATATAAAAAAGATGACAATAAAATGGATGCCACTGGGCATTCCTAAAGTTCAATGTCTTAATATCCAGCAGGACCTCCACCTCTATGAGGTCCTCCACGTGGTCCAGCTCCACCAGTGGAAGAAAAGCATAGCTTCAACATATATGGGAATTTACCATCTAAAAAAATAATAAATAATTTCAATTCCTAAAAACATATAAAAGTTATTTTTTTCCTTCAAGAACTATAAAAATATACATACTTGGATTTGGTATAGATGTATGGTTACATTGAGCTAAACCTTCAAGTGCCTTTTCAACAGAATCAAATTCAAGCAACCCAGAAGAGCTTCGTTCAGCTGTAATTTCAATTAAAATTTAATTATACACAAATTTAAAAACAGGTAGCATCAATTAGAGTTACAATTTGTTAAAATAAGTTTGTTACAACCACTTTGTAAGCAAGGGCCGATCTGTCCAAGCTCTGCAGTTTAAGACTTCCCGAACGATGGAAATTTTATTTTTCTTAACAGATATAAATTTTTTAAATTACAATACAATAATAAAACTCATAGTTTATTTAATTGTTTTATGTTTTTTTATTTATTATGTTTAATTTTAAAACATTCAATATTCAAAATCTTTATCTTTACAATAACTTTATATCATAAAAAAATTCACAAATCAAAATAAGTTTAAAAAAAAAAATCAAGCAGAAAACTTTTAAGTCTATATATGCAGAATTTGAAAAGACATGCAATTATTTAAATTAATTCTCAAAGATTCAAATTTATTAAAAAATTCTCTTGAAACAAATCGAAGTACACATAAATTTCAATAAATATGAATTTAACTTTTCTAAAAAGCAATTAGATAGCTTTATTTGAGACAATTTTTATACTTTTAACATTTTAAATCTCTTTCAGTATTAATATAATGTTTAATTAAATTTGAACTAAGCAGAAACATAAGTTAACTTATAATTTAAAGTTAACAACATATTTAATGACATTTAGTGTAATGCTTAATTTAGTTAATGGATATGTTATTAACCATTGTCTAAATTAAGCATTACACTAAATGTCATTCATAGTAAGACTACATACTACAATCAACAATTATTTTACAGCTAATACAATTCAAATAAACTTTTAAGTTTGTTTGCAGTTTATTGTAAATAAATAAAAAAATTAAATAAAAACACACTTTGAATAAACATGAACTTATAAATGCATACCTCTTAATTTCTACAAAACTATCCACAAAAATGCAAATTCTTTTCATTAAAATAAATCATATTTAAATTGCTTGTAAAAATTTTCTGCTAACATTATTCAAGAAAAAAACAATAAAGAATAATTAAATTTTAGAATTTTAAAAACAAATAAAAAGTAAAATAAAAGTACAAGCATTTCTATTATATCAAAACCATTAAATTTTGAAGGCTATATAAGAACTAGAATCAGCTATGGATTTAAAGACAGGCCAACTGCATTTTTAACTAAAATCAAAATACAATCAAACTTCCACATAATGGTAATATTAATTTTACATTATTCTTAGAGCATTTATTAAAAAATCAAGGTAAAATTCCCTCTACAACTAATTTCATAAATTTCAACAATTTTTAAGCTTCCACATTCATATTTTTAAGATACATAACTTAACCTAAATTATAAATCATTAAAACTACAACTTAGTATTAGATACTTAGACAGGAAAATAAAAACTCACACTTGGTTTTAGACTGAAACAACTTCACAGACACAGGAGGATCAGCAGCTTTTTCTTCAAATACCTTAAGAAAATAAATTGCAAATATTGTCACAGCTGCACATATTATAGAAAATATATAATTTAAAAAGCTTTTCCATTATTTCATAATCAAATTTTTTTTTCACAGAAAATTCTTTTTCAATTTGAATAATAAGGACAATAAATAAAATGAATTAAGGTTTTTAAATAATTCATATGAAAACAATTAAAATAACCATATTTAAACTTAATCATACAAAAATTGTAAACTTTAATCAAAAACATTTTTTTCAATTTCTTTTATGGGAAACTGATATAATTTTAATAAATTGTTAAAAAAATATGGATGAAAATTTGCCAAATAGTTGAAATTTCAACAAAGTACTCACTAAATGTTGAAGCCCTTTATAGAAATTTTTAGCTTTTGATGAACAAATTTATTTAACGTTTAAAAAATCAAGATACAGAACAAATGAAATTTTTGAACTTTTAAATAATAATAATAAATAAAAAAAAATAAAAAAGAAAGAAAGAAAGGGGGAAAAAAACATGTTACCCTAGTTAACAGTTGCAATTATTTATCAATAATTTGAAATACAATTAAAATAAAGACAAAATTCAACTTCATTTAAAGAAAAAGTTCAAGTTTTTACTTTATTCATTATATAAAATGATAATTGTTTTTAAACTGCATGAACTTAAGAATAATAAAAGTAAACCTAGATTTATATTACAAAATAAACATTTTTTACTTTGTTTTTAAATCAAATTTAAATACATGCTTTTCTATGATGAAATAGAAAATATGCTATTAGAATTTGATAAAACTTATATGTATTACCTAATCCATACTTTTATAATTTTAAGGACATTGCACGTGTGCAACTGAGATTATAAATCTGGAAAACATCATTAAAAGCTTTTATGTGAGACAAGTATTAAATATCAAAATGTTATGAAAAAAAGTCAAATTGTAATTTTTGGAATTTTAATAAAAAATAAAGTTTTAATGGGCAATGTTCGGAAGGATATTATTAGCCACAGGATTAATTAAATCTCTCATTTGTGACAAGCTTAACACAAAGGTATGTAAGGTTTTAACACTGGTATGTAAAAGAAATAATGAATTTCTATTTTTTGAGTTACCTTTTTCATTTCTTCTTCAGAAATACCAAAGGGAGCGTTGAAGAAATGAAGCATTTTAGAAGGTGGAGTAATCCTATTTTTACTGGCAGCTTCCGGATTGCTGAATCTGTTATTTCTACAACCCATATAATCTTTAAATGAAGGGGTACCATCAGGCAAAGAGAAAGGTTGTTGAACATCATTCAAAAATGCTTGTTTGGAATACCTGGAAATTTAGAGCAATTAGTAATCATAATAATTAGATGTAGTGTATTTGCATAAATTTAACTGTACAACTAAAATTACAAGAAATTTAATTTGTTCTAGATTATATCTCAAAGCATGGAAAAAGATAGCATATTCTCTTAACAGAAAATCAATGATTTTGATTAATAAATTTTTGAAGAATGAAAGAAAATTTAAAAAAAGAAAAAAGAAACTGGTTTAGTTATTATCCTTGGAAAAATGACAAGTTGATATTAATTTTTATATAGAAATAGCTTTATGGATAGAACAAGTTCTTAAGATTCTTTGTAAAATGTAGGCTTTTGGGTGTGCTTGGCAACCAAATTAATGCTAAATAATTTACCAGCTTGGCTAGTAAATATTGGAACAACTTCTCGTAAAGTCAACAAAAAATAGCAGAATTCCCAATAATGATAATGAAAAAAATCTCTGTGATTACACCTCATAGCAGTATTCTGAATCATCCAATAAGAGTAAGGAGTCAGAGACTGGTGGATACTGAGATAGTAAAAAGTAATTGTGCTTATTTGCCAACAAGATATATTTTTGCAGGTGTAACTGCAGTAATTAATTATGGTATTAATTTCAACATAAGATATATGTATGGATTTTTAAAATTGATATAATTTGATCTAAAGGAGAAAATCTATTTAAAATTCTAATATTAATCTTCCGATCAAAAATCTAGAATGCAATTCGGTCTATATTCGCCTACTAAAATATCAATTAGATGGGACCTTGCAACTTAGTTTTATTGAAAATTTTGTAACCACATATTGGAATGCTTATTATTTAAGTAACATTATTAACTATATTGTGGTAACTTACCCAAGTTGAAGTTTGCAGTCATAAAAATGAGCTCCATTTAGATGAGTAACAGCACGTTCAACAGCTAATGGATCACCCATTTGAATCATTGCACATCCTTCCTTACTCTTCAAAAATTTAATCTAAATTCCAAGAAAAGAAAAAAATATGTAGCATGAAAAATTTTTATAAATTGAAAATAGTTCATTAAGAACAGATTTTCTAGAGTTTAAATTCTAATTAGTTTTTATTTAAAATTTTAGAAACTTACTACTAGAATTTCAATCCCAAATAATAAAAATTATCATCACTGCATATACAAGTTACAATACAATCATATACCAATAAAATACTAAATATTTGGCAATTTTTTTACTTAAAAACAAAATTTTTAAACTTTACTAGCATTAATATCTTTTTGTAGTACATAAATAAATAAAATAATTGTTTGAAAATATTTAGAAACTTCTGTCTCTAATTCGTATACTAAAAACCAGTCTAAAATTCAGTCATTGAATGTATTAAAGTACTATAAAATAAGAATTTGCTTGTATGAACATATAAATACATATTCTAATAACTTATTTACATTTCCCCTATTCTAAACACTAAATATTTATGTAACTGAACCAACATCTTAATTTGATAAAAAATAGTTAATTGTTGCTCAATTTAATCTTCAAAGCATTATTAGTGTTACTTTTAAAAATAAGCACAAAAAACTGATACACAAATCCTAAGCAACATATGCATATATCTTTTACAGTTCTACTGCTTTTTGTGTTAAACAAGTTTTTTCTTATGAAGGCAAATATACTTTTGAGGATGAAAGACGGAAGTTCAAATTAAAAATTTTAATGAAACATTTTCAAGAAATTCTTTTGAAAGGAAGGCTAATAAAGGGAACGTTTATAAGCTGAATTTTCTATAAATAAGAAAATGTTAAATTTTTTGTAGTTTTCTGTCATTGTGGTTTATACTTCTATAACACTGCACACACACACACCTTAATGCCATAACTCACGATCATAAAAATTATTGCCCATGTGTGTTCCCTTTAATCATATACTGTACTGAAATACTAATCACTTGAAATGATTCTAAAACATTGAAGTAAATTAACTGATTTTGAATCAAAAGAAACTAAAAAATATAAGTAAAATATTAAAATGCAATATTTCTAGAAATTTTCTTTTTAAACTAAATAATGATGTGAAATTAGGGAAGTAAGGAAAAAAGAAAATTTTAAAAAGACAAACTGTATGAGAAATTATAAACATTCAGTATCAGAAAATAATTTACAAGCACACAAAATATTTAATTTCAAAAAGTAATTAAACAGACAGATCATTTTCAATTTTTTTTTATTAATTTAAGCATTTAGAATTCTTGCAGTTTAATTTCACTAATAAAAAATTCAAATTAAAAAGTATTTTTTTAACTATTTAATCTTATAGATGACTATAATAAGTTTACTTTGGAAAATTTAATATTACAGATTGATGCTGATGTACAACTTTTTTCTTGTGAACATCTAAGATCGATAAAACATATAGTTGAAATTTATATATTTATACACACCCATTCCAAATTTTTATTTATCGATTAAAATTAAGATTCAAGTTGTGACTATCCAAAGGAATCAGATAATTTGAAAGTAGATTTAATTTAGGAAATGATTTCAAAACACAATTCATAAATTGGGATAAACAATCTTGTAAATGAAATTTAAATTAAATAGGAAATATTTCTTATATGTAAGAAAGTGAGAAAAATTATAATATGTAGTATACTGCCCAATATTGGAAGAATCTGATATTAGTGTTCATATATTCCTAAGAAATTTCAGAAGTTATGTACTTTCAGAAATCTCTCCAGAAGAATCTCAAAGAATTCTCTCCAAAAACTCATTAAATGGTTTTCAAAGATGCAAACAAATATTAACTTTACTAACCATTTATGAATAAATATTAAATTTTTAATTGCATATTTAAATATATTATTGTAATTATTTCAAATTATATTTAAAATCATTTAATTTTGTTTGAATTTCAAAATTTTTCACATTAATTCCATTAAAAAAATTTTTTTAGCTTTTGAAATTATTTACATGGCTGTATTAATAAATGTATAAAGAATTCAAAAGGTTAAATAAAAATATAAAAGTTACAATATTTAAAAAAATATATACTGTAGAAATGAAAGTAAAAACTTTCAGGAGGCCTTAACTATTTTCCAAGAGTCAATTCAAAATTTCAGGAGTTCCCAAGGTCTTTGAAAAAATCAACTTGTAGGAGTGTATGAACCTTTTCTTACTCAAGTTTCATTAGAAAATCTGTTTAAAGTGCTTAAGAGATACACTCTTCAAAGCATTTAAAAATAATTATCACTTGAAATGGTTTATCTTTTTATTAGCCTAACAAGATTCCAAATTTATAAAATTTCCACAAATAATATTTAATCAATTAACTTACCCTTACAACATTTCCATACAAGCACAAAATATTAAAAAGTTTGTCACAATTCATCTTTTCAGGACTTAATCCATATGCCATCATAACTGCTCCACCTTGTTGGTTTCCTTGGGGTGGAGGTGGACCACCAGGTCCATATCCTGGTCCACGGGGATTTGCAGGAGGTCCATCAGCCCTATATGGGTCACGCCCAAATCTTAAAGAAAATCAATGTTTTTGTATAAATCTCAATACTGCATTTAATGTATTAATGTAATTTAATTTACTTAGGTTTTTGAATTTTTACCTTTCTGGTGGTGCAGGTCCACCATAAGGATCTCTAGCAGGTGGACCATAAGGATCTTGTCTAGGACCACGAGGCATATACCCTTCATCAAAACCACTGTCATATGGAGGCCCTCCTGGTCCTCTACCATCTATAACAAAAATAGTAATAAATATTAACTTAACGCAAATTTCATTTATTGAAAAACATTAATAAAGATTGAAAAACAATGGAAGATTATTTGTATGGCTTGGAGGTCTGGAAAATTCTACGTATTCACAAAGAAAACATACAAGTAAGTAAATCAAACTTAGTAATAACAATAACAAATTTTGAAAAATCAATTTTAAGATTCAAGAACTCTAGTTAAATTGAAAATTATTTTAACTAGATGTAATAAAATTCAAAGCATTAATTATTTGGAAAATATAATGCATTTGCATTATATAGTGTAAATTTTACAACATGAGTTATAAAATTCAGAAGTTACCATAAGGAGGTGGAGCATTCCCAGGAGGTGGTCCATAACCTCTAGGTGGTTCCTGCAGAAGGGCAGGCCTGTCATTTCCTGGTTGTTTACCTACATTGGCATAAGAACTCAGTAAAATACTTAGAAGTGAAAGCCAAAAACTTTGTATTTAACATGTTAACCACCAATATATAATTTGAATATTATATATGTGAATACACATAATTATAATACTCACGTAAACCAGTCAAGACTGCACCTACAATAAAGATAACAAAAATATGGCAATTTCTAAAATAAGAGGCAATCAGTGCCAAATCTTAAAATAATTCAGACAAGGATCAAACCTTCCTGTCTTTTGTTGACAAATCCCAGCACCTAAACGGAAAACGAGCTTGCAGCAGAGTGGAGACAGTATCTGTCACAGAAGCTCGCTTGAAAGCCCAGCAGCAGAGAATAGACCACCATTATTCTGCCTGTATACAAGAGTGACAGGATTAGGGATCATAAACAATCAATTTCGTTTTTTGTTTTAACATCACTTGTTTATTTGGTGGTTAGTGTTGTTTTGTCTTTTTCCATGTTTCTTCTCTTGAAATCCTTGGAACTTATTCAAACGTGCTTGTCTTGAGTGAGTGGCAATGTATTGAATTGTTGTCAAAGTCATGATTTGTTTTGTTTTTTTATTACAACTTTCTTTTCAGAGTATCGTCTATTTTGCAAGTGTTCTTGTGAATGCATACTCTATTCTCTGAATGTACGATGGTTAAGTGCAATGTGTGTGCAAACTTTGAATGTTGTGCACATTTTCTGTGAGCGATTCAGTTAACCATGTTCTCTACTTGTATAATAGCAAATGAATATCATATATTCATAAATCAAAATCATGTTTTGATACGCCCATGTTTATATCAATTGTCCGTTAATAAATTATTGCTCAAAGCAGGACTCCATTCTATGCACTGATCTTTTTTCTTTAGAAAAATCATAATTAAATTCATTAATAAGCTCAGTCTCAAACTGGATAATCAAATTCAAAACTAGACAACGTTTGATTAAGTGAAGTGTTCATATTAACAAGCTTCCTGGAAATTTATATAATCTTTAGATGAACAAGGCAATTCAATATATTTTTTAATGTTCAAAATTAAATTTTTTGTACACTATATAATACATGTTGTGTACCACACTTAATCAAAACTTCGCATTATCTTTTTTCATTACATATTCTCCAGAGTTAATTTTAATGATTAACAATCACTAACATTTAACTCAAATGCATCAGCATTTTTTGTCCTGTAATCATCACAAAGAGCTTTGAAATGCAAGCTCTAGATTATTTTAATGTTTATTTCTGCCAAACAGTGGCATTTTACTGAGAATATCAACATGACTATTTTATCAATGGATATAAATTATGTGCTATCTAATAAATTAAGAAATTTTTTTAATAAGAATTCATTAAATCATTGTTATAGTTATAGGTTACTGTTCTGAATAATGGAAATATTTAAATGCATGTCTCGATATGCCTTGATAAAGAAAAGTATTCAAATTTTAAAGTTAATAATTTATAAATATTAAATAACATTGTTATTCTTGTGAGAAATTAGACTAAATTAAAATCAATTTTAATCAAGAGAAATTCTAGATTTTATTCACTTTAGATTTTTAAGATTTGCAATTGAGATAATATAAAATGTTACAGAATTAAGAGATTTAAGAGAATGTGTTAAACTGTGTTACATATTTTAAATAATTGTTGATGTATGTTTCATATTTACAAATTAAGATTCAATACACACATGTAAAAAACTAAGATATAAATATATAATGTTATTTGTACATAAAAGCATCTTGCAAGATTTCTCCTAAATATATAAATGTTCTTTAACCTTGTCATAAAAATTGAAACCTTATATAAACAGCAAAAGTTAACATTTATATCTTAATATATTATATATAACAGAACTTAAAAAACTAGCTAATAAATAATTTTCACTGACTGAAGTCAGATTTTCAACATCAAAAGTTATTTAATAAACTCAAAACCATGTGTCTTTATTGTAAATTTAACTCAGTATCAAAAAATTAGGAATTTAAATAATACTGTACCCTTTTGAGGGGCCGTTAGACACTTTTTCAAATAATAAAACAAAGGCAAATTTTTTACTGAAAAATCTTGTTCAGAATAAATATTGTTGGTTCCTGAATAGACAATTCCCAAATACTGAAATTGTGGCAAAGGAAAAGAAATAGCAAAAAATCCAACAATCAAGAAACAACAGAAATAAAATCACACCCAGTCACTAAAAAAATTTTTTATGCTAAGTTAGTAAAAGACTTGTTATGTTGGCAATCAAATCACAAGCATTTCTGAACTTGCAGGCTATTTTATTAATGGTTTTACAGCCTCCCAAAATGGAACAGTACTATTTAAATAATTCATATAGAATTGTAGTTCCAATGAAAAAATATATTTCAATGATTTCTTATAAGAAAATATTAACTAAAAAAATTATATTTATTTGGAAAACTCATTGGATTTAATTCCAATATACATACTTACATATGAACATACTTACTTAAGTTATATCTATAAATGTTAAAAAGTGAAAACAATTATATAAAATAAGTCTGCTTTTTATTCTTTAAAATTATGTAATGCTTCTCTCAAAAGATATATACTTCCTGCAACCCTTGATGTCTTATTAAACAAAATTATTTTCAAGTAAAGAAATTTCTATGCAATTTAATATTAAAAGCTACTTTTGGACATTTTTATTAAACTAATTTTTTCTTGTTTTGATTTATAAGAGTTTTTTCAAATACTATACAAAAGTTCTTGAAATCAAATCTTTAAATATCAGATTAGAAAAAGCTTTTGAAATCTGAAAAATTTTGCATTTTCCCACCCCTTTTACTAATATTTACAATAAAAAATAAATAAATAAATAAAAAAAAAAAAACAGTTGAATTTGTAATAAGGATTTTCAAGGATTAAAATTGATATTATGAAGTTTTTTTTATTTTACAAAAAGTTCACAATTTATCTATATTAATCCTTTGCCCGCAGCAGGCGTATATACACGTCGCGCTAAGCTGATGTGTTGACTACCCCGGGCGCATATACACGGCTTTCAGAAATACCCTTCTCTGCAATCAGTAAAAACTAGACCTATGGCTTTGGAATGCAACAGAATGTCCTAGACATTGTTTAAAAGATCTGTTGTGATGATGTTACATCTATTTCAAAGGGGCAATTTGGAGAGGGGAATATTTCTTGGAACGGGGGAAGCTGTTGCTTTTGTTCCATACGTTGCAGTTATTATTTGTGTTTGTTTTCGAGTAGTTTGTAACTTTTTATTCTTTCGCTTCCATTGCTTTTTCTTTTGTGAAAGTAAACAATTAGAATGGAAAGCGTGACTCTTCTTTTTCACCGATACACCACATAACTGCGCACGCCAGTGTGAAAACCGGTGGCACTGGGGAGGGAATCTCGTAAGTTTTTCTTAGCAGGTAAGGGGTTAAAACATTTTAAGATAATATATTTTTAATATATGAAGTATACAGACAAAAATTATTTGTACTTAAAGTATTTCACAAAAATGGAAATGTTTAAAAAAAGAGACATACAGAACTTTTCTTATGAATATAACATTACATTTTTAAAATTGAATGGTATTATTTGTTTAATTCTTTTTGTTTTCCATCAAATTTTAATCAAAATTTAAACAATAAAAAGTAATCTGAATATCAGTATTTTAATATCTTTTCATAGAAAAAGAAATTAAATTATTTTTTAGAAATACTTATAAAAAAATTCATTTATGAAGTACATTTAAAATTTTAAAGAATGAAATAAAGTTTATAAACTGAAATTTTAATTTTAGCACATTTTAATTATACTATTTGGTCTGCAAATGTTTTCTCAGAATATTTAAATCAATTTTCCTTAATGTGCAAATAAAGTTTGAATTGAGACAATCATAAAAAAATTATGAAATACTGTCCAACATAGTTAAATGTAAAAAAAAAAAATAAATATAAATTATGAAAAAATAATGGGAATCAATAAGAAAAAACTAATAGTTTATAAGTAAAAAGCAACACCACAGAAAAATCTCGAAATTCATCTACCTTCTATGTAATAAATATTTGCATACAATTATACTGTCCTTTTACCAAATGAATTAGCAACTGCTAATTTATCTGTTTCCGTTAGAAATAAAATTTAGTTCCATTTTTGACAAGTTTGGTTTGTTTTAAAATCAATGGTCATTTTTTTACACACGTGGGCTAATTGCATTCCATAATTTTAACAGGAGTCACATATAAAGCTCTAACTTAGGCTTATTGAATGCCTTGAGAATAATACTACCCTAAAAAACATTAATTCAATTTGAAATAGATAGTTTTTGTTAATATAGCAATTGCAACTAACCAAATTATCTGGCAGAAACTGATTTTTGGCAGACAGTAGATGTTAAGTATGTTTAAATATTGTTTAGTAATAATTATTTAATAGAATAATAGTTATTAGAAAGTCTTATATAAAAAAGTATATTAAAATTAAATTTTGAGAAACTAAGCTTTCTTTCTATAGCAACTCAAGATAGTTTAATATTTTACCTCCATTTAATGAATATTTTAAGAAAAAACATACCCAATGCTTTGTTTGTATAGTCCCAGCTTTCATTGTCATTCTTATAGACATTTAATCTAGTAGGCTGAAATAAAGTTTAAATTTGTTAAATCACCAAATTTTCATAAATAATAGCATTTAATTATTAAGACAAATGAAGCAGTTAAAATTCAAATTTTACCTTTGCAAATTCTATTTTTAAAGTACAACATCCAGAATAAATATCACATCCATTAAGAGATTCTTTAGCTCGTGCAGCAGCTTCCAAACTATCAAACTTAAATTTAATTAAGGATTTACACTTTTTAACAAAATAATTGACATATTTGACTTTTTCAATATTTAAACATTTAGTTTAAATGAAGTATACACATAACATCTATTAATGAATTGTTACAAATCAATATTTTTATGAAATACACTAGTAAATTATATTAATTGATTACATAATAAAAAAAATCAACACCATAATTGATAAAAAAATATCATAAAAAAAACATTTTAAATTGTTTGCGTCATTAAGAAATGTTCTTTCCACAGTTCAAAAGGAGAGCTGATTTCAAAGTAGTTCTCAAATTGATTAATTATTATTATACAATAAGAATTATAAAACTCACAAAAACTTTGATAAGAACATAAAGGACTAAGTGAGAATTCCACCATGTGAATTCAATATTTGAAGAAACTAGATACTTTCAAAGTAAAAAATAGTATGAATATAAATTTAAAACAAATGCTTCATTTCGTTCATTTTATAATTTTTAGAAACTTTATAGCAACAAGATTTTAGATTTCTGTGACAAATCTCATAAATAAAAAATTTATTTTTACTCATGTTTAGCCTTTTGACTTAACTGATCAAATCATTTATCAAATTTTCTCAAACTAGCATTGCTTTTTTTTTTTT